>CAHIKZ030000245.1:975000-1064420 GCA_903632075.3 Acanthosepion pharaonis | reverse complement strand
GAAAAAAAAAAACAAAAAAATGCCCCTTTTTTTTTTTTTAAAAAAAAAAAATTTTTTTTCCCCCCTTTTTTTTAAAAAAAAAAAGGGGGGGGGGGGGGGGGGGGGGGGGGGGGGGGGGGGGGGGGGGGGGGGGGGGGGGGGGGGGGGGGGGGGGGGGGGGGGGGGGGGGGGGGGGGGGGGGGGGGGGGGGGGGGGGGGGGGGGGGGGGGGGGGGGGGGGGGGGGAAAAAAGAAAAAATTGTTGGGAATTTTTTAAAAAAAAAAAATTTAAAAAAGGGGGGGGGCCCCTAAAAAGGGGGGGGGCCCAGGGGGCCCCAAACAAAAAATTTTACCAAAATTAATTTTACTAGGAAAAAAAAAGGGGGGTTGGGAAAGGGAAAAAAAAAAAAAAGGGGATTTTTTGGGGGAAAATTCCCCCCCCCCCCCCCCCCCCCCCCCCCCCCCCCCCCCCCCCCCCCCCCCCCCCCCCCCCCCCCCCCCCCCCCCCCCCCCCCCCCCCCCCCCCCCCCCCCCCCCCCCCCCCCCCCCCCCCCCCCCCCCCCCCCCCCCCCCCCCCCCCCCCCCCCCCCCCCCCCCCCCCCCCCCCCCCCCCCCCCCCCCCCCCCCCCCCCCCCCCCCCCCCCCCCCCCCCCCCCCCCCCCCCCCCCCCCCCCCCCCCCCCCCCCCCCCCCCCCCCCCCCCCCCCCCCCCCCCCCCCCCCCCCCCCCCCCCCCCCCCCCCCCCCCCCCCCCCCCCCCCCCCCCCCCCCCCCCCCCCCCCCCCCCCCCCCCCCCCCCCCCCCCCCCCCCCCCCCCCCCCCCCCCCCCCCCCCCCCCCCCCCCCCCCCCCCCCCCCCCCCCCCCCCCCCCCCCCCCCCCCCCCCCCCCCCCCCCCCCCCCCCCCCCCCCCCCCCCCCCCCCCCCCCCCCCCCCCCCCCCCCCCCCCCCCCCCCCCCCCCCCCCCCCCCCCCCCCCCCCCCCCCCCCCCCCCCCCCCCCCCCCCCCCCCCCCCCCCCCCCCCCCCCCCCCCCCCCCCCCCCCCCCCCCCCCCCCCCCCCCCCCCCCCTTTTTTTTTTTTTTTTTTTTTTTTTTTTTTTTTTTTTTTTTTTTTTTTTTTTTTTTTTTTTTTTTTTTTTTTTTTTTTTTTTTTTTTTTTTTTTTTTTTTTTTTTTTTTTTTTTTTTTTTTTTTTTTTTTTTTTTTTTTTTTTTTTTTTTTTTTTTTTTTTTTTTTTTTTTTTTTTTTTTTTTTTTTTTTTTTTTTTTTTTTTTTTTTTTTTTTTTTTTTTTTTTTTTTTTTTTTTTTTTTTTTTTTTTTTTTTTTTTTTTTTTTTTTTTTTTTTTTTTTTTTTTTTTTTTTTTTTTTTTTTTTTTTTTTTTTTTTTTTTTTTTTTTTTTTTTTTTTTTTTTTTTTTTTTTTTTTTTTTTTTTTTTTTTTTTTTTTTTTTTTTTTTTTTTTTTTTTTTTTTTTTTTTTTTTTTTTTTTTTTTTTTTTTTTTTTTTTTTTTTTTTTTTTTTTTTTTTTTTTTTTTTTTTTTTTTTTTTTTTTTTTTTTTTTTTTTTGATTCTAGGCAGATTGTTGGGAAGTGATTCTAAGGCTGAAGCAGAGAGCACAGATACCACATTAATACTAGGCTTGGGGTTAGGGAACAATGCTTTGATTCTAGGCAGATTTTTGGAAGTGATTCTAAGCTGAAGCAGAGAGCACAGATACTACATTAATACTTTAGGCTTGGGGTTAGGGGAACAATGATTTGATTCTAGTCAGATTGTTGGGGAAGTGATTCTAAGCCAGATTGTTGAAGAGCACAAATACCAAATAATACATTAATACTTAGGGAACAATGCTTTTGTCAGATTGTTGGGAAGTTTCTAAGCTGAAACGGGAAATACCACATTAATACTAGGCTTGGGGTTAAGAACAATCTTTGATTCAGGCAGATTGTTGGGAAGTGATTCTAAAGCTGAAGCAGGGCACAGATACCACATTAATACTAGGCTTGGGGGTTGAAGAACAATGCTTTGATTCTAGGCAGATTGTTTGGGAAGTGATTCTAAAGCGAAGCAGAGAGCACAGATACCACATTAATACTAGGCTTGGGGTTAGGGAACAATGCTTTGATTCTAGGCAGATTGTTGGGAAGTGATTCTAAGCTGAAAGAGAGCACAAACACCACATTAATACTAGGCTTGGGGTTAGGGAACAATGCTTTGATTCTAGGCACATTGTTGGAAGAGATTCTAAGCCGAAGCAGAGACTGAAATACCACATTAATACTAGGCTTGGGGTTAGGAACAATGCTTTGATTCTAGGCAGATAGTTGGGAAGGATTCTAAGCTGAAGCAGAGAGCACAGATACCACATTAATACTAGGCTTGGGGTTAGGGAACAATGCTTTGATTCTAGGCAGATTGTTGGGGGTGATTCTAAGCAGAGAGCACAAATACTTGGGGTTGTTAATACAATGCTTGGGGTTGAGATTGTTTGGAAGTGATTCTAAGCTGAAGCAGAGAGCACAAATACCACATTAATACTAGGCTTGGGGTTAGGAATTCTGGAATGCTTCTGTTGATTCTAGGCAGATTGTTGGGAAGTGATTCTAAGCTGGGCAGATTATTTGGAGAGCACAAAATACTACATTAATACTAGGCTTGGGGTTGGGGGAACAATGCTTGATTCTAGGCAGATTGTTGGGAAGTGATTCTAAGCTGAGAGGTTTATGATACCACATTAATACTAGGGCTTGGGGGTTAGGGGAACAATGCTTTGATTCTAGGCAGATTGTTGGGAAGCATCATAGCTGAAACAGAGAGCATAGATACCACATTAATACTAGGCTTGGGGTTGGGGAACAATGCTTTGATTCTAGGCAGATTGTTGGGAAATGATCATAAGCTGAAGCCAGAGAACAGAACACATTAATACTAGGTTTAAAGGTTGGGAACAACGTTTTGATTCTAGGCAGATTGTTGGGAAATGATTCTAAGCTGAAGCAGAGAGCACAAACACTACATTACTAGGTTTGGGGTTAGGGAACAATGCTTTGATTCTAGGCAGATTGTTGGGAAGTGATTCTAAAGCTGAAGCAGAGCACAGATACCACATTAATACTTAGGGTTGGGGTTAGGAACAATGCTTTGATTCTAGGCAGATGGTTGGGAAATGATCATAAGTTGAAGCAGAGACACAGATACCTAGGCTTAGTAATATTCTAGGCAGATTGGGGAAGTTGAGGAGAGCACAGATGCTTTAATACTAGGCTTGGGGGTTAGGGAATGGTTAGGGCAGATTGATCATAAAAGCTGAAGCAGAGACTGATACCACATTAATACTAGGCTTGGGGTTGAGGGAACAATGCTTTGATTCTGGGCAGATGGTTTGAAATGATTCTAAGCTGAAGCAGAGAGCACAAATACCACATTAAATACTAGGCTTGGGTTGGGGAACAATGCTTTGATTCTGGGCAGATTGTTGGGAAGAGATTAGAAGCTGAACAGAGACACAGATACCTCATTAATACTAGGCTTGGGGGTTAGGAACAATGCTTTGATTCTAGGCAGATTGTTTGGGAAGTGATTCTAAGCTGGAAGCAGAGACACAAATACCACATTAATACTAAAGTTTGGGGTTAGGAACAATCTTTTGTTTCTAGGCGAATTGTTTGGGTGATCTCCCAACTAAAGCAGAGCACAAAATACCACATTAATACTAGGCTTGGAGTTGGGGAACAATTTGATTCTAGGCAGATTGTTGGGAAGTGATTCTAAGCTAAAGCAGAGCACAGATACCACATTAATACTAGGTTTGGGGAACAATGCTTTGATTCTAGGCAGATTGTTGGGAAGAGATTAGTTGACAGATATACAAATACCACATTAATACTAGGCTTGGAGTTGATTCTCACAATTGTTGGGAAGTGATTCTAAGGCAGATTGTTAATACTAGGAAAGCTTTTGATTCTATGCTTGTTGGGAAGCAGAGAGCACCAAATACCCACATTAATACTAGGCTTGGGGTTAGGGAACAAATGCTTTGATTCCTGGGCAGATTGTTGGGGAAGGATTCTAAGCTGAAGCAGAGAGCACAAATACTACATTAATACTAGGCTTGGGGTTAGGAAACAATGCTTTTGATTCTAGGCAGATTGTTGGGAAGTGATTCTAAGCTGAAGCAGAGAGCACAAATACCACATTAATACTAGGCTTGGGGTTGGGAACAATGCTTTGATTCTAGGCAGATTGTTGGGAAGTGATTCTAAGCTGAAGAGAGCACAAATACCACATTAATACTAGGCTTGGGGTTGGGAACAATGCTTTGATTCTAGGCAGATTGTTGGGAAGTGATTCTAAGCTGAAGCAGAGAGCACAAATACCACATTAATACTAGGCTTGGGTTGGGAACAATGGCTTTGATTCTAGGCAGATTGGTTGGGAAACAATGCTGATTAGAAGCTGAAGCAAGAGAGCACAAATACCACATTAATACTAGGCTTGGGGTTAAGGAACAAGATTGTTGAAGGACTTTTAAGAGAAGCACAACACTTTAATACTAGGTTTAGTTTAGGGAATGCTTGATGTTGGGAAGAGATTAGAAGCTGGGCAGAGCACCAAATACCACATTAATACTAGGTTTGGGGTTAGTGTACAATGCTTTGATTCTAGAGCAGATTGGGAAGTGATTCTAAGCTGAAGCAAGAGAGCACAGATACCACATTAATACTAGGTTTGGGGTTAGGAACAATGTTTTGATTCTAGGCAGATTGTTGGGAAGTGATTCTAAGCTGAAGCAGAGAAGACAGATACCACATTAATACTAGGCTTGCTTGGGGTTACAAAACTTTGATTCTAGGCAGATTGTTGGGAAGAAGTGATTCTAAGAAGAAGCAGAGAGTGACAGATACCACATTAATACTAGGCTTGGGGTTAGGGAACAATGCTACTTTGATTCTAGGCAGATTGTTTGAAGTGATTCCTAACCTGAAGCAGTATAACAAATACCACGGTAATACCCCCAGGCTTGGGGTTGGGAACAATACTTTTGATTCTGAGGGCAAGATTGTTGGGAAGTGATTCTAGCTGAAGCAGAGAGCACAGATACCACATTAATACTAGGCTTGGGGTTAGGAACAATGCTTTGATTCTAGGCAGATTGTTGGGAAGTGATTCTAAGCTGAAGCAGAGAGCACAAATACCACATTAATACTAGGCTTGGGGTTTGGTTAAGGAACAATGCTTTGATTCTAGGCAGATTATTTGGGAAAGAATTATAAGCTGAAAGCAACAAATACCACATTAATACTAGGTTTGGGGGTTAGGGAACAATGCTTTGATTCTGGGCAGATTGTTGGGAAGGATTCTAAGCTGAAGCAGAAATACAAATACCACATTAATACTAGGCTTGGGGTTAGGAACAATGCTTTTAATTCTGGGGTTGGGAACAATGGCAGATTGTTGGGAAGTGATTCTAAAGCTGAAGCAGCAGAGAGCACAAATTCTGACCACATTAATACTAGGCTTGGGGTTGAGGGTACAATGCTTTGATTCGAGGCAGATTGTTGGGAAGTGATTCTAAGCTGAAGCAGAGAGCACAGATACCACAGTAATACTGGGCTTGGGTTAGGGAACAATGCTTTGATTCTAGGCAGATTGTTGGAAGTGATTCTAAGCAAACAGAGAGCACAAATACCACATTAATACTGGAAGCTTTGGGGTTAGGGAACAATGCTTTGATTCTAGGCAGATTGTTGGGAAGTGATTCTAAGCTGAAGCAGAGCACTAGATACCATTCTATTAATTCTACTAGGCTTGAAGGGGTTGAACAATACTTTGATTCTAGGCAGATTGTTGGGAAGTGATTCTAAGCGAACAGAAAGCACAAATACCACATTAATACTAGGCTTGGGGTTGGGTACAATGCTTTGATTCTGGGCAGATTATTTGGGAAGTGATTCTAAGCTGAAGCAGAGGCACAGATACCACATTAATACTAAACTTGGGGTTTAAGCTGAAGAACAATGCCACATTGATTCTAGGCAGATTGTTGGGAAGTGATTCTAAGCTGAGAGAGCACAAATACCACATTAATACTAGGCTTGGGGTTAGGAACAATGCTTTGATTCTAGGCAGATTGTTGGGAAGAGAGCACAAATCTAATACTGCTTGGGTTCAATGTTTTGATTCTAGGCAGAGAGCTAAGCAAACGATACCACATTAATACTAGGCTTGGGGTTGGGGAACAATGCTTTGATTCTAGGCAGATTGTTGGGAAGTGATTCTAAGCTGAAGCAGAGAGCAATATACCACATTAATAATGAAGGCTTTAATTCTGGGTTAGGGTTGACAATGCTTTGATTCTAGGCAGATTGTTGGGAAGTGATTCTAAGCTGAAGCAGAGAGCACAAATACCACATTAATACTAGGCTTGGGGTTAGGGAACAATGCTTTGATTCTAGGCAGATTGTTGGAAGTGATTCTAAGCTGAAGCAGAGAGCACAGATACCACAATACTAGGCTTGGGGTTAGGAACAATGCTTTGATTCTAGCAGATTGTTGATTCTAAGCTGAAGCAGAAACTTCTTAATACTAGGCTTGGGGTTAGGAAATACTTTATTCACAGATGATTCTAAGCACAGAGACAAATACCACATTAATACTAGGCTTGGGGTTAGGGAACAATGCTTGATTCTAGGAAGCAGATTGTTGGAAGTGATTCTAAGCTGAAGCAGAGCAGCACAGATACCACATTAATACTAGGCTTGGGGTTGAACAATGCTTTGATTCTAGGCAGATTGTTGGGAAGTGATTCTAAGCTGAAGCAGAGCACAGATACCACATTAATACTAGGCTTGGGGTTAGGGCAATGCTTTGATTCTAGGCAGATTGTTGGGAAGTGATTCTAAGCTGAAGCAGAGAGCACAGATACCACATTAATACTAGGCTTGGGGTTGGGAACAATGCTTTGATTCTGGGCAGATTGTTGGAAGTGATTCTAAGCTGACAGAGCACAAATACCACATTAATAGGCTTGGGGTTGGGGAAAACAATGCTTTGATTCTAGGCAGATTGTTGGGATGTGATTCTAAGCTGAAGCAGAGAGCACAGATACCACATTAATACTAGGCTTGGGGTTGAGGAAACAATGCTTTGATTCTAGGCAGATTGTTGGGAAGTGATTCTAAGCTGAAGCAGAGACACAAATACCACATTAATACTGAGCTTGGGTTGGGAACAATGCTTTGATTCTAGGCAGATTGTTGGGAAGTGATTCTAAGCTGAAGCAGAGCACAGATACCACATTAATACTACTTGGGGTTGAGGAACGTGCTTTGATTAGGCTAGGCACAAATTGGGGTTAGGGAACAATGTTTTGATTCTAGGCAGATTGTTGGGAAGTGATTCTAAGCTGAAGCAGAGCACAAATACCACATTAATACTAGGTTTGGGGTTGAGGAACAATGCTTTGATTCTAGGCAGATTGTTGGGAAGTGATGAAGCTGCAGCAGAGCACACAAATACCACAGTAATACTAGGCTTGGGGGGTTAGGAACAATGCTTTGATTCTAGGCAGATTGTTGGAAGTGATTCTAAGCTGAAGCAAGAGAGCACAAATACCACATAATACTAGGCTTGGGGTTGGGAACAATGCTTGATTCTAGGCAGATTGTTGGGAAGTGAAGCTGAAGCAGAGAGCACAAATACCACGTATTAATACTAGGCTTGGGATTTGGGAACAATGCTTTGATTCTAGGCAGATTGTTGGGGAAGTGATTCTAAGTTGAAGCAGAGCACAAATAACACATTAATACTAGGCTGAAGGTTGGGAACAATGCTTGATTCTAGGCAGATTGTTGGGAATGATTCTAGCTGAAGCAGAGAGCAAGATACCACATTAATACTAGGCTTGGGGTTAGGGTTGATTCTAGGCAGATTGTTGGGAAGTGATTCTGATTCTAGGAGAGCACAAATACTACATTAATACTAGGCAGGGGGGTTAGGGAACAATGCTTTGATTCTAGGCAGATTGTTGGGAAGAGATTAGAAGCTGAAGCAGAGAGCACAAATACCACATTAATACTAGGCTTGGGGTTAGGGAACAATGCTTTGATTCTAGGCAGATTGTTGGGAAGAGATTAGAAGCTGAAGCAGAGAGCACAAATACCACATTAATACTAGGCTTGGGGTTAGGGAACAATGCTTTGATTCTAGGCAGATTGTTGGGAAGTGATTCTAAGCTGAAGCAGAGAGCACAAATACCACATTAATACTAGGCTTGGGGTTAGGGAACAATGCTTTGATTCTAGGCAGATTGTTGGGAAGAGATTCTAAGCTGAAGCAGAGAGAGCACAAATACCACATTAATACTAGGCTTGGGGTTTAGGGAACAATGCTTTGATTCTAGGCAGATTGTTGGGAAGTTTGGGAAGTGATTCTAAGCTGAAGCAGAGATTGCACAGATACCACATTAATACTAGGCTTGGGGTTAGGGAACAATGCTTTGATTCTAGGCAGATTGTTGGGAAGTGATTCTAAGCTGAAGCAGAGCACAGATACCACATTAATACTAGGCTTGGGGTTGGGAACAATGCTTTGATTCTAGGCAGATGGTTGGGAAATGATTACTAACTAGCTGAAGCAGAGATTGTTGACAAAGAGACCACATTAATACTAGGCTTGGGGGGTTAGGAACAATGCTTTGATTCTAGGCAGATTGTTGGGAAGTGATTCTAAGCTGAAGCAGAGAGCACAGATACCACATTAATACTAGGCTTGGGGGTTAGGGAACAATGCTTTGATTCTAGGCAGATTGTTGGGAAGAGATTCTAAGCTGAAGCAGAGCACAAATACCACATTAATACTAGGCTTGGGGTTGAGGAACAATGCTTTGATTCTAAGGCAGATTGTTGGGAAGTGATTCTAAGCTGAAGCAGAGAGCACAGATACCACATTAATACTAGGCTTGGGGTTAGGGAACAATGCTTTGATTCTAGGCAGATTGTTGGGGAAGTGATTCTAAGCTGAAGCAGAGCACAAATACCACATTAATACTAGGCTTGGGGTTGAGGGAACAATGCTTTGATTCTAGGCAGATTGTTGGGAAGTGATTCTAAGCTGAAGCAGAGAGCACAGATACCACATTAATACTAGGCTTGGGGTTAGGGAACAATGCTTTGATTCTAGGCAGATTGTTGGGAAGTGATTCTAAGCTGAAGCAGAGAGCACAGATACCACATTAATACTAGGCTTGGGGTTAGGGAACAATGCTTTGATTCTAGGCAGATTGTTGGGAAGTGATTCTAAGCTGAAGCAGAGAGCACAAATACCACATTAATACTAGGCTTGGGTTTAGGAACAATGCTTTGATTCTAGGCAGATTGTTGGGAAGTGATTCTAAGCTGAAGCAGAGAGCACAGATACCACATTAATACTAGGCTTGGGGTTGGGGAACAATGTTTGATTCTAGGCAGATTGTTGGGAAGTGATTCTAAGCTGAAGCAGAGAGCACAAATACCACATTAATACTAGGCTTGGGGTTAGGGAACAATGCTTTGATTCTAGGCAGATTATTGGGAAATGATTCTAAAGCTGAAGCAGAGAGCACAGATACCACATTAATACTAGGCTTGGGGTTAGGGAACAATGCTTTGATTCTAGGCAGATTGTTGGGGAAGTGATTCATAAGCTGAAGCAGAGAGCACAGATACCACATTAATACTAGGCTTGGGGTTGGGGAACAATGCTTTGATTCTAGGCAGATTGTTGGGAAGTGATTCTAAGCTGAAGCAGAGAGCACAAATACCACATTAATACTAGGCTTGGGGTTAGGGAACAATGCTTTGATTCTAGGCAGATTTTGGGAAGTTGGGAAGTGATTCTAAGCTGAAGCAGAGAGCACAGATACCACATTAATACTAGGCTTGGGGTTGAAAGAACAATGCTTTGATTCTAGGCAGATTGTTGGGAAGTGATTCTAAGCTGAAGCAGAGAGCACAAATACCACATTAATACTAGGCTTGGGGTTGAGGGACAATGCTTTTGATTCTAGGCAGATTGTTGGGAAGTGATTCTAAGCTGAAGCAGAGAGCACAGATACCACATTAATACTAGGCTTGGGGTTAGGGAACAATGCTTTGATTCTATAGGCAGATTGTTGGGAAGTGATTCTAAGCTGAAGCAGAGAGCACAAATACCACATTAATACTAGGCTTGGGGTTAGGGAACAATGCTTTGATTCTAGGCAGATTGTTGGGAAGTGATTCTAAGCTGAAGCAGAGAGCACAAATACCACATTAATACTAGGCTTGGGGTTGGGGAACAATGCTTTGATTCTAGGCAGATTGTTGGGAAGTGATTCTAAGCTGAAGCAGAAACACAAATACCACATTAATACTAGGCTTGGGGTTAGGGAACAATGCTTTTGATTCTAGGCAGATTGTTGGGAAGTGATTCTAAGCTGAAGCAGAGAGCACAGATACCACATTAATACTAGGCTTGGGGTTAGGGAACAATGCTTTGATTCTAGGCAGATGGTTGGGAAGTGATTCTAAGATTGTTGGGAAGCAGAGAGAGCACAAATACCACATTAATACTAGGCTTGGGGTTAAATAACAATGCTTTGATTCTAGGCAGATTGTTGGGAATTGAAGCTGAAGCAGAGAACACAGATACCACATTAATACTAGGCTTGGGGTTGGGAACAATGCTTTGATTCTAGGCAGATTGTTGGAAGTGATTCTAAGCTGAAGCAGAGAGCACAAATACCACATTAATACTAGGCTTGGGGTTTAGGGAACAATGCTTTGATTCTAGGCAGATTGTTGGGAAGTGATTCTAAGAAGCAGACAGAGCACAGATACCACATTAATACTGGGGCTTGGGGTTAGGGAACAATGCTTTGATTCTAGGCAGATTGTTGGGAAGTGATTCTAAGCTGAAGCAGAGAGCACAGATACCACATTAATACTAGGCTTGGGGTTGAGAACAATGCTTTGATTCTAGGCAGATTGTTGGGAAGTGATTCTAAGCTGAAGCAGAGAGCACAAATACCACATTAATACTAGGCTTGGGTTTAGAACAATGCTTTGATTCTAGATTGTTGGGAAGTGATTCTAAGCTGAAGCAGAGATACACAAATACCACATTAATAATGCTAGGGCTTGGGGTTGAGGAACAATGCTTTGATTCTAGGCAGATTGTTGGGAAGTGATTCTAAGCTGAAGCAGAGAGAGCACAGATACCACATTAATACTAGGCTTGGGGTTAGGGAACAATGCTTTGATTCTAGGCAGATTGTTTGGGAAGTGATTCTAAGCTGAAAGAGAGCACAAATACCACATTAATACTAGGCTTGGGGTTAGGGAACAATGCTTTGATTCTAGGCAGATTATTGGGAAAATGATTCTAAGCTGAAGCAGAGAGCACAAATACCACATTAATACTAGGCTTGGGGTTGAGGAACAATGCATTGATTCTAGGCAGATTGTTGGGGCACGATTGGAAGCAATGCTTTGATTCTAGGCTTGGGTTTAGGAACAATGCTTTGATTCTAGGCAGGCAGATTGTTGGGAAGGATTCTAAGCTGAAGCAGAGAGCACAGATACTACATTAATACTAGGCTTGGGGTTAGGGAACAATGCTTTGATTCTAGGATTGTTGGGAGTGATTCTAGATTAATACTAGGCTTGGTTGGGAACAATGCTTTGATTCTAAGTTGGGAAGTGATTCTAAGAAGCAGAGAGCACAAATACCACATTAATACTAGGCTTGGGGTAGAGGGAACAATGCTTTGATTCTAGGCAGATTGTTGGGAAGTGATTCTAAGCTGAAGCAGAGAGCAAATACCACATTAATACTAGGCTTGGGGGTTGGGGAACAATGCTTTGATTCTAGGCAGATTGTTGGGAGTGATTCTAAGCTGAAGCAGAGAGCACAAATACCACATTAATACTAGGCTTGGGGGTTTAGGGAACAATGCTTTGATTCTAGGCAGATTGTTGGGAAGTGATTCTAAGCTGAAGCAGAGAGCACAAATACCACATTAATACTAGGCTTGGGGTTGGGAACAATGCTTTGATTCTAGGCAGATTGTTGGGAAGTGATTCTAAGCTGAAGCAGAGAGCACAGATACCACATTAATACTAGAAGCAGGGGTTGAGGAACAATGCTTTGATTCTAGGCAGATTGTTGGGAAAGTGATTCTAAGCTGAAGCAGAGAGCACAAATACCACATTAATACTAGGCTTGGGGTTTAGGGAACAATGCTTTGATTCTAGGCAGATTGTTGGGAAGTGATTCTAAGCTGAAGCAGAGAGCACAAATACCACATTAATACTAGGCTTGGGGTTAGGGAACAATGCTTTGATTCTAGGCAGATTGTTGGGAAGTGATTCTAAGCTGAAGCAGAGAGCACAGATACCACATTAATACTAGGCTTGGGGTTAGGAACAATGCTTTTGATTCTAGGCAGATTGTTGGGAAGTGATTCTAAGCTGAAGCAAGAGAGAGCACAAATACCACATTAATACTAGGCTTGGGGTTAGGGAACAATGCTTTGATTCTAGGCAGATTGTTGGGAAGTGAAGTGAAGCAGAGAGCACAAATCTAATCCTGAAGCAGGGTTAGGGAAAAAATTTGATTCACAGATTAATACTAGGCTTGGGCTTGGGTTTAGGGAACAATGCTTTGATTCTAGGCAGATTGTTGGGAAGTGATTCTAAGCTGAAGCAGAGAGCACAAATACCACATTAATACTAGGCTTGGGGTTGAGGGAACAATGCTTTGATTCTAGGCAGATTGTTGGGAAGTGATTCTAAGCTGAAGCAGAGCACAGATACCACATTAATACTAGGCTTGGGTTGGGGACAATGCTTTGATTCTAGGCAGATTGTTGGGAAGTGATTCTAAGCTGAAGCAGAGAGCACAAATACCACATTAATACTAGGCTTGGGGTTGAGGAACAATGCTTTGATTCTAGGCAGATTGTTGGGAAGTGATTCTAAGCTGAAGCAGAGAGCACAAATACCACATTAATACTAGGCTTGGGGTTAGGGAAGAACAATGCTTTGATTCTAGGCAGATTGTTGGGAAGTGATTCATAAGCTGAAGCAGAGAGCACAGATACCACATTAATACTAGGCTTGGGGTTGGGGAACAATGCTTTGATTCTAGGCAGATTGTTGGGAAGTGATTCTAAGCTGAAGCAGAGAGCACAGATACCACATTAATACTAGGCTTGGGGTTGGGGAACAATGCTTTGATTCTAGGCAGATTGTTGGGAAGTGATTCTAAGCTGAAGCAGAGCACAAATACCACATTAATACTAGGCTTGGGGTTAGGGAACAATGCTTTGATTCTAGGCAGATTGTTGGGAAGTGATTCTAAGCTGAAGAAGAGAGCACAGATACCACATTAATACTAGGCTTGGGGTTGAGAACAATGCTTTGATTCTAGGCAGATTGTTGGGAAGTGATTCTAAGCTGAAGCAGAGAGCACAAATACCACATTAATACTAGGCTTGGGGTTGGGAACAATGCTTTGATTCTAGGCAGATTGTTGGGAAGTGAAGCAGAGAGCACAAATACCACATTAATACTAGGCTTGAGCTTTGATTCTAGGCAGATTTTTGGGAAGTGATTCTAAGCTGAAGCAGATACCACATTAATACTGAAGCTTGGGGTTGGGGAACAATGCTTTGATTCTAGGCAGATTGTTGGGAAGTGATTCTAAGCTGAAGCAGAGAACACAGATACCACATTAATACTAGGCTTGGGTTGTTGGCTTTGATTCTGAACAATGCTTTGATTCTAAGGAAACAGATTGTTGGGAAGTGATTCTAAGCTGAAGCAGAAACAGAGCACAGATACCACATTAATACTAGGCTTGGGGTTAGGGAACAATGCTTTGATTCTAGGCAGATTGTTGGGAAGTGATTCTAAGCTGAAGCAGAGAGCACAGATACCACATTAATACTAGGCTTGGGGTTGAGAACAATGCTTTGATTCTAGGCAGATTGTTGGGAAGTGATTCTAAGCTGAAGCAGAGAGCACAAATACCACATTAATACTAGGCTTGGGGTTGAGGGAACAATGCTTTGATTCTAGGCAGATTGTTGGGGAAGTGATTCTAAGCTGAAGCAGAGAGCACAAATACCACATTAATACTAGGCTTGGGGTTGGGGAACAATGCTTTTGATTCTAGGCAGATTGTTGGGAAGTGATTCTAAGCTGAAGCAGAGCACAGATACCACATTAATACTAGGCTTGGGGTTGGGAACAATGCTTTGATTCTAGGCAGATTGTTGGAAGGAATTCTAAGCAGATGAAGATCAGAGAGCACAAATACCACATTAATACTAGGCTTGGTTGGGGAACAATGCTTTGATTCTAGGCAGATTGTTGGGAAATGATTCTAAGCTGAAGCAGAGCACAAATACCACATTAATACTAGGCTTGGGGTTGAGGAACAATGCTTTGATTCTAGGCAGATTGTTGGGAAGTGATTCTAAGCTGAAGCAGAGCACAGATACCACATTAATACTAGGCTTGGGGTTAGGGAACAATGCTTTGATTCTAGGCAGATTGTTGGGAAGTGATTCTAAGCTGAAGCAGAGAGCACAAATACCACATTAATACTAGGCTTGGGGTTGGGGGAAATGCTTTGATTCTAGGCAGATTGTTGGGAAGTGATTCTAGAGAGCACAGCAGATTGGGTTGGGAACAATGCTTTGATTCTAGGCAGATGAAGCAGATTCTAAGCTGAAGCAGAGAGCACAAATACCACATTAATACTAGGCTTGGGGTTAGGGAACAATGCTTTGATTCTAGGCAGATTGTTGGGAAGTGATTCTAAGCTGAAGCAGAGAGCACAAATACCACATTAATACTAGGCTTGGGGTTAAGGAACAATGCTTTGATTCTAGGCAGATTGTTGGGAAGTGATTCTAAGCTGAAGAGAGCACAAATACCACATTAATACTAGGCTTGGGGTTGAGGAACAATGCTTTGATTCTAGGCAGATTGTTGGGAAGTGATTCTAAGCTGAAGCAGAGAGCACAAATACCACATTAATACTAGGCTTGGGGTTAGGGAACAATGCTTTGATTCTAGGCAGATTGTTGGGAAGTGATTCTAAGCTGAAGCAGAGAGCACAGATACCACATTAATACTAGGCTTGGGGTTGGGGAACAATGCTTTTGATTCTAGGCAGATTGTTGGGAAGTGATTCTAAGCTGAAGCAGAGAGCACAAATACCACATTAATACTAGGGCAGATTGGGGTTGGGAACAATGCTTTGATTCTAGGCAGATTGTTGGGAAGTGATTCTAAGCTGAAGCAGAGAGCACAGATACCACATTAATACTAGGCTTGGGGTTTAGGGAACAATGCTTTGATTCTAGGCAGATTGTTGGGAAGTGATTCTAAGCTGAAGCAGAGAGCACAAATACCACATTAATACTAGGCTTGGGGTTAGGAACAATGCTTTGATTCTAGGCAGATTGTTGGGAAGTGATTCTAAGCTGAAGCAGAGAGCACAAATACCACATTAATACTAGGCTTGGGGTTGGGAACAATGCTTTGATTCTAGGCAGATTGTTGGGAAGCTGAATCAGAGAAACAACTTAAGCTGAAGCAGAGAGCACAAATACCACATTAATACTAGGCTTGGGGTTGGGAACAATGCTTTGATTCTAGGCAGATTGTTGGGAAGTGATTCTAAGCTGAAGCAGAGAGCACAGATACCACATTAATACTAGGCTTGGGTTGGGAACAATGCTTTGATTCTAGGCAGATTGTTGGGAAGTGATTCTAAGCTGAAGCAGAGAGCACAGATACCACATTAATACTAGGCTTGGGGTTGAGGAACAATGCTTTGATTCTAGGCAGATTGTTGGGAAGTGATTCTAAGCTGAAGCAGAGAGCACAGATACCACATTAATACTAGGCTTGGGTTGGGAACAATGCTTTGATTCTAGGCAGATTGTTGGGAAGTGATTCTAAGCTGAAGCAGAGCACAAATACCACATTAATACTAGGCTTGGTTTAGGGAACAATGCTTTGATTCTAGGCAGATTGTTGGGAAGTGATTCTAAGCTGAAGCAGAGAGCACAGATACCACATTAATACTAAACTTGGGGTTGGGAACAATGCTTTGATTCTAGGCAGATTGTTGGGAAGTGATTCTAAGCTGAAGCAGAGAGCACAAATACCACATTAATACTAGGCTTGGGGTTAGGGAACAATGCTTTGATTCTAGGCAGATTGTTGGGAAGTGATTCTAAGCTGAAGCAGAGCACAAATACCACATTAATACTAGGCTTGGGGTTGGGGAACAATGCTTTGATTCTAGGCAGATTGTTGGGAAGTGATTCTAAGCTGAAGCAGAGACACAATACCACATTAATACTAGGCTTGGGGTTAGGGAACAATGCTTTGATTCTAGGCAGATTGTTGGGAAGTGATTCTAAGAAGCAGAGAAACACAAATACCACATTAATACTAGGCTTGGGGTTGAGCAATGCTTTGATTCTAGCATTGTTGGGAGCTGAAGCACAAATACCACATTAATACTAGGCTTGGGGTTAGGGAACAATGCTTTGATTCTAGGCAGATTGTTGGGAAGTGATTCTAAGCTGAAGCAGAGAGCACAGATACCACATTAATACTAGGCTTGGGGTTAGGGAACAATGCTTTGATTCTAGGCAGATTGTTGGGAAGTGATTCTAAGCTGAAGCAGAGCACAAGATACCACATTAATACTAGGCTTGGGGTTAGGAACAATGCTTTGATTCTAGGCAGATTGTTGGGAAGTGATTCTAAGCTGAAGCAGAGAGCACAAATACCACATTAATACTAGGCTTGGGGTTAGGGAACAATGCTTTGATTCTAGGCAGATTGTTGGGAAGTGATTCTAAAGCTGAAGCAGAGAGCACAGATACCACATTAATACTAGGCTTGGTGTTAGGGAACAATGCTTTGATTCTAGGCAGATTGTTGGGAAGTGATTCTAAGCTGAAGCAGAGAGCACAGATACCACATTAATACTAGGCTTGGGGTTAGGGGACAATGCTTTGATTCTAGGCAGATTGTTGGGAAATGATCATAAGCTGATGCAGAGAGCACAGATACCACATTAATACTAGGCTTGGGGTTAGGGAACAATGCTTTGATTCTAGGCAGATTGTTGGGAAGTGATTCTAAGCTGAAGCAGAGAGCACAAATACCACATTAATACTAGGCTTGGGGTTAGGGAACAATGCTTTGATTCTAGGCAGATTGTTGGGAAGTGATTCTAAGCTGAAGCAGAGACAGATACCACAGATACCACATTAATACTAGGCAGAGAGCACAAATTGGGGTTAGGGAACAATGCTTTGATTCTAGGCAGATTGTTGGGAAGTGATTCTAAGCTGAAGCAGAGAGCACAGATACCACATTAATACTAGGCTTGGGGTTAGGAACAATGCTTTGATTCTAGGCAGATTGTTGGGAAGTGATTCTAAGCTGAAGCAGAGAGCACAGATACCACATTAATACTAGGCTTGGGGTTTAGGGAACAATGCTTTGATTCTAGGCAGATTGTTGGGAAGTGATTCTAAGCTGAAGCAGAGAGCACAAATACCACATTAATACTAGGCTTGGGGTTGGGGAACAATGCTTTGATTCTAGGCAGATTGTTGGGAAGTGATTCTAAGCTGAAGCAGAGAGCACAAATACCACATTAATACTAGGCTTGGGGTTGGGAACAATGCTTTGATTCTAGGCAGATTGTTGGGAAGTGATTCTAAGCTGAAGCAGAGAGCACAAATACCACATTAATACTAGGCTTGGGGTTTGAGGAACAATGCTTTGATTCTAGGCAGATTGTTGGGAAGTGATTCTAAGCTGAAGCAGAGAGCACAGATACCACATTAATACTAGGCTTGGGGTTGAGGAACAATGCTTTGATTCTAGGCAGATTGTTGGGAAGTGATTCTAAGCTGAAGCAGAGGCACAGATACCACATTAATACTAGGCTTGGGGTTAGGGAACAATGCTTTGATTCTAGGCAGATTGTTGGGAAGTGATTCTAAGCTGAAGCAGAGAGCACAGATACCACATTAATACTAGGCTTGGGGTTAGGGAACAATGCTTTGATTCTAGGCAGATTGTTGGGAAGTGATTCTAAGCTGAAGCAGAGCACAAATACCACATTAATACTAGGCTTGGGGTTGAGGGAACAATGCTTTGATTCTAGGCAGATTGTTGGGAAGTGATTCTAAGCTGAAGCAGAGAGCACAAATACCACATTAATACTAGGCTGGGGGTTGGGAACAATGCTTTGATTCTAGGCAGATTGTTGGGGAAGTGATTCTAAGCTGAAGCAGAGGCACAAATACCACATTAATACTAGGCTTTGGGTTGAGGAACAATGCTTTGATTCTAGGCAGATTGTTGGGAAGTGATTCTAAGCTGAAGCAGAGCACAGATACCACATTAATACTAGGCTTGGGTTGGGAACAATGCTTTGATTCTAGGCAGATTGTTGGGAAGTGATTCTAAGCTGAAGCAGAGAGCACAAATACCACATTAATACTAGGCTTGGGGTTGGGAACAATGCTTTGATTCTAGGCAGATTGTTGGGAAGTGATTCTAAGCTGAAGCAGAGAGCACAAATACCACATTAATACTAGGCTTGGGGTTAGGGAACAATGCTTTGATTCTAGGCAGATTGTTGGGAAGTGATTCTAAGCTGAAGCAGAGAGCACAAATACCACATTAATACTAGGCTTGGGGTTGGGAACAATGCTTTGATTCTAAGGCAGATTGTTGGGAAGCTTGGGTTAGGGAACAATGCTTTTGATTCTGAGCAGATGGTGGGAAGGATTCTAATACCACATTAATACTAGGCTTGGGGTTGGGGAACAATGCTTTGATTCTAGGCAGATTGTTGGGAAGTGATTCTAAGCTGAAGCAGAGAGCACAAATACCACATTAATACTAGGCTTGGGGTTGGGGAACAATGCTTTTGATTCTAAGCAGATTGTTGGGAAGTGATTCTAAGCTGAAGCAGAGAGCACAAATACCACATTAATACTAGGCTTGGGGTTGGGGAACAATGCTTTGATTCTAGGCAGATTGTTGGGAAGTGATTCTAAGCTGAAGCAGAGAGCACAAATACCACATTAATACTAGGCTTGGGGTTAGGGAACAATGCTTTGATTCTAGGCAGATTGTTGGGAAGTGATTCTAAGCTGAAGCAGAGAGCACAGATACCACATTAATACTAGGCTTGGGGTTAGGGAACAATGCTTTGATTCTAGGCAGATTGTTGGGAAGTGATTCTAAGCTGAAGCAGAGAGCCACAGATACCACATTAATAATGCTAGGCTTGGGGTTAGGAACAATGCTTTGATTCTAGGCAGATTGTTGGGAAGTGATTCTAAGCTGAAGCAGAGAGCACAAATACCACATTATACTACATTAATATTCTAGGCAGATTGGGGTTCTAAGCTGAACAAGATACCACATTAATACTAGGTTTTTGAACAATGCTTTGATTCTAGGCAGATTGTTGGGAAGTGATTCTAAGCTGAAGCAGAGAGCACAAATACCACATTAATATTCTAGGCTTGGGGTTAGGAACAATGCTTTGATTCTAGGCAGATTGTTGGGAAGTGATTCTAAGCTGAAGCAGAGAGAGCACAAATACCACATTAATACTAGGCTTGGGGTTTAGGGAACAATGCTTTGATTCTAGGCAGATTGTTGGGAAGTGATTCTAAGCTGAAGCAGAGAGCACAGATACCACATTAATACTAGGCTTGGGGTTAGGGAACAATGCTTTGATTCTAGGCAGATTGTTGGGAAGTGATTCTAAGCTGAAGCAGAGAGCACAAATACCACATTAATACTAGGCTGGGGGTTGGGAAACAATGCTTTGATTCTAGGCAGATTGTTGGGAAGTGATTCTAAGCTGAAGCAGAGAGCACAAATACCACATTAATACTAGGCTTGGGGTTGGGAACAATGCTTTGATTCTAGGCAGATTGTTTGGGAAGTGATTCTAAGCTGAAGCAGAGAGCACAAATACCACATTAATACTAGGCTTGGGGTTAGGGAACAATGCTTTGATTCTAGGCAGATTGTTGGGAAGTGATTCTAAGCTGAAGCAGAGAGCACAAATACCACATTAATACTAGGCTTGGGGTTAGGGAACAATGCTTTGATTCTAGGCAGATTGTTGGGAAGTGATTCTAAGCTGAAGCAGAGAATACACAGATACCACATTAATACTAGGCTTGGGGTTGGGGAACAATGCTTTGATTCTAGGCAGATTGTTGGGAAGTGATTCTAAGCTGAAGCAGAGCACAAATACCACATTAATACTAGGCTTGGGGTTAGGGAACAATGCTTTGATTCTAGGCAGATTGTTGGGATTCTAAGCTGAAGCAGATTTAATACTAGGCTTGGGGTTGAGAACAATGCTTTGATTCTAGGCAGATTGTTTGGGAAGATTCTAAGAAGCACAAATACCACATTAATACTAGGCTTGGGGTTAGGAACAATGCTTTGATTCTAGGCAGATTGTTGGGAAGTGATTCTAAGCTGAAGCAGAGCACAAATACCACATTAATACTAGGCTTGGGGTTGAGAACAATGCTTTGATTCTAGGCAGATTGTTGGGAAGTGATTCTAAGCTGAAGCAGAGCACAGATACCACATTAATACTAGGCTTGGGGTTGAGGGAACAATGCTTTGATTCTAGGCAGATTGTTGGGAAGTGATTCTAAGCTGAAGCAGAGAGCACAGATACCACATTAATACTAGGCTTGGGGTTAGGGAACAATGCTTTGATTCTAGGCAGATTGTTGGGAAGTGATTCTAAGCTGAAGCAAGAGAGCAATACTAAATACCACATTAATACTAGGCAGATTGGGGATTCTAGGAACAATGCTTTGATTCTAGGCAGATTGTTGGGAAGTGATTCTAAGCTGAAGCAGAGAGCACAAATACCACATTAATACTAGGCTTGGGGTTAGGGAACAATGCTTTGATTCTAGGCAGATTGTTGGGAAGTGATTCTAAGCTGAAGCAGAGAGCACAGATACCACATTAATACTAGGCTTGGGGTTTAGGCTTTGAACAATGCTTTGATTCTAGAAGCAGATTGTTGGGGAAGAACAATGATTCTAGATTGTTGGGAAGTGATTCTAAGCTGAAGCAGAGATATACAAATACCACATTAATACTAGGCTTGGGGTTAGGGAACAATGCTTTGATTCTAGGCAGATTGTTGGGAAGTGATTCTAAGCTGAAGCAGAGAGCACAAATACCACATTAATACTAGGCTTGGGGTTAGGGAACAATGCTTTGATTCTAGGCAGATTGTTGGGAAGTGATTCTAAGCTGAAGCAGAGAGCACAGATACCACATTAATACTAGGCTTGGGGTTAGGGAACAATGCTTTGATTCTAGGCAGATTGTTGGGAAGTGATTCTAAGCTGAAGCAGAGAGCACAAATACCACATTAATACTAGGCTTGGGGTTAGGGAACAATGCTTTGATTCTAGGCAGATTGTTGGGAAGTGATTCTAAGCTGAAGCAGAGAGCACAAATACCACATTAATACTAGGCTTGGGGTTGCTTTTATTCTACAATGCTTTGATTCTAGGCAGATTGTTGGGGTTAAGTGATTCTAAGCTGAAGCAGAGAGTTGGGAAGTGATTCTAAGCTGACAGATACCACATTAATACTAGGCTTGGGGTTAGGGGAACAATGCTTTGATTCTAGGCAGATTGTTGGGAAGTGATTCTAAGCTGAAGCAGAGAGCACAAATACCACATTAATACTAGGCTTGGGGTTAGGAACAATGCTTTGATTCTAGGCAGATTGTTGGGAAGTGATTCTAAGCTGAAGCAGAGAGCACAGATACCACATTAATACTAGGCTTGGGGTTAGGAACAATGCTTTGATTCTAGGCAGATTGTTGGAAAGTGATTCTAAGCTGAAGCAGAGAGCACAAATACCACATTAATACTAGGCTTGGGGTTAGGGAACAATGCTTTGATTCTAGGCAGATTGTTGGGAAGTGATTCTAAGCTGAAGCAGAGAGCACAAATACCACATTAATACTAGGCTTGGGGTTAGGGAACAATGCTTTGATTCTAGGCAGATTGTTGGGAAGTGATTCTAAGCTGAAGCAGAGCACAGATACCACATTAATACTAGGCAGGGGTTGGGAACAATGCTTTGATTCTAGGCAGATTGTTGGGAAGTGATTCTAAGCTGAAGCAGAGAGCACAAATACCACATTAATACTAGGCTTGGGTTGGGAACAATGCTTTGATTCTAGGCAGATTGTTGGGAAGTGATTCTAAGCTGAAGCAGAGAGCACAGATACCACATTAATACTAGGCTTGGGGTTAGGGAACAATGCTTTGATTCTAGGCAGATTGTTGGAAGTGATTCTAAGCTGAAGCAGAGCACAAATACCACATTAATACTAGGCTTGGGGTTGGGGAACAATGCTTTGATTCTAGGCAGATTGTTGGGAAGTGATTCTAAGCTGAAGCAGAGAGCACAAATACCACATTAATACTAGGCTTGGGGTTAGGGAACAATGCTTTGATTCTAGGCAGATTGTTGGGAAGTGATTCTAAGCTGAAGCAGAGAGCACAAATACCACATTAATACTAGGCTTGGGGTTAGGAACAATGCTTTGATTCTAGGCAGATTGTTGGGAAGTGATTCTAAGCTGAAGCAGAGAGCTTTGACCACATTAATACTTTAGGCTAGGCAGATTGTTGGGAAGTGATTCTAAGCTGAAGCAGAGAGCACAAATAACATTAATACTAGGCTTGATTCAATGCTTTGATTCTAGGCAGATTGTTGGGAAGTGATTCTAAGCTGAAGCAGAGAGCACAGATACCACATTAATACTAGGCTTGGGGTTAGGGAACAATGCTTTGATTCTAGGCAGATTGTTGGGAAGTGATTCTAAGCTGAAGAGAGAGCACAGATACCACATTAATACTAGGCTTGGGGTTAGGGAACAATGCTTTGATTCTAGGCAGATTGTTGGGAAGTGATTCTAAGCTGAAGCAGAGAGCACAAATACACATTAATACTAGGCTTGGGGTTAGGGAACAATGCTTTGATTCTAGGCAGATTGTTGGGAAGTGATTCTAAGCTGAAGCAGAGAACACAAATACCACATTAATACTAGGCTTGGGGTTAGGGGAACAATGCTTTGATTCTAGGCAGATTGTTGGGAAGTGATTCTAAGCTGAAGCAGAGAGCACAGATACCACATTAATACTAGGCTTGGGGTTGGGAACAATGCTTTGATTCTAGGCAGATTGTTGGGAAGTGATTCTAAGCTGAAGCAGAGAGCACAAATACCACATTAATACTAGGCTTGGGGTTGGGAACAATGCTTTGATTCTAGGCAGATTGTTGGGAAGTGATTCTAAGCTGAAGCAGAGAGCACAGATACCACATTAATACTAGGCTTGGGGTTAGGGAACAATGCTTTGATTCTAGGCAGATTGTTGGGAAGTGATTCTAAGCTGAAGCAGAGAGCAAAATACCACATTAATACTAGGCTTGGGGTTGGGGAACAATGCTTTGATTCTAGGCAGATTGTTGGGAAGTGATTCTAAGCTGAAGCAGAGCACAAATACCACATTAATACTAGGCTTGGGGTTGGGGAACAATGCTTTGATTCTAGGCAGATTGTTGGGAAGTGATTCTAAGCTGAAGCAGAGAGCACAAATACCACATTAATACTAGGCTTGGGGTTGGGGAACAATGCTTTGATTCTAGGCAGATTGTTGGGAAGTGATTCTAAGCTGAAGCAGAGAGCACAAATACCACATTAATACTAGGCTTGGGGTTAGGGAACAATGCTTTGATTCTAGGCAGATTGTTGGGAAGTTCTAAGATTCTAAAGCTGAAGCATTCTAGGCAGATTGTTGGGAAGTGACAAATACCACATTAATACTAGGCTTGGGGTTAGGAACAATGCTTTGATTCTAGGCAGATTGTTGGGAAGTGATTCTAAGCTGAAGCAGAGAGCACAAATACCACATTAATACTAGGCTTGGGGTTAGGGAACAATGCTTTGATTCTAGGCAGATTGTTGGGAAGTGATTCTAAGCTGAAGCAGAGAGCAAATACCACATTAATACCACAATTAATTTGATTCTAGGCTTGTTGGGAAGTTTCTAAGGAAGAACAAAATACCACATTAATACTAGGCTTGGGGTTTGAACAATGCTTTGATTCTAGCAGATTGTTGGGAAGTGATTCTAAGCTGAAGCAGAGAGCACAGATACCACATTAATACTAGGCTTGGGGTTAGGGAACAATGCTTTGATTCTAGGCAGATTGTTGGGAAGTGATTCTAAGCTGAAGCAGAGAGCACAAATACCACATTAATACTAGGCTTGGGGTTAGGGAACAATGCTTTGATTCTAGGCAGATTGTTGGGAAGTGATTCTAAGCTGAAGCAGAGAGCACAAATACCACATTAATACTAGGCTTGGGGTTAGGAACAATGCTTTGATTCTAGGCAGATTGTTGGGAAGTGATTCTAAGCTGAAGCAGAGCACAAATACCACATTAATACTAGGCTTGGGGTTGGGAACAATGCTTTGATTCTAGGCAGATTGTTGGGAAGTGATTCTAAGCTGAAGCAGAGCACAGATACCACATTAATACTAGGCTTGGGGGGTTAGGGAACAATGCTTTGATTCTAGGCAGATTGTTGGGAAGTGATTCTAAGCTGAAGCAGAGAGCACAAATACCACATTAATACTAGGCTTGGGGTTGAGGGAACAATGCTTTGATTCTAGGCAGATTGTTGGGAAGTGATTCTAAGCTGAAGCAGAGAGCACAAATACCACATTAATACTAGGCTTGGGGTTAGGGAACAATGCTTTGATTCTAGGCAGATTGTTGGGAAGTGATTCTAAGCTGAAGCAGAGCACAAATACCACATTAATACTAGGCTTGGGGTTGGGAACAATGCTTTGATTCTAGGCAGATTGTTGGGGTTTCTAAGCTGAAGCAGAGCACATACCACATTAATACTAGATTCAATGCTTTGATTCTAGGCAGATTGTTGGGAAGTGATTCTAAGCTGAAGCAGAGCACAGATACCACATTAATACTAGGCTTGGGGTTGGGGAACAATGCTTTGATTCTAGGCAGATTGTTGGGAAGTGATTCTAAGCTGAAGCAGAGAGCACAAATACCACATTAATACTAGGCTTGGGGTTAGGAACAATGCTTTGATTCTAGGCAGATTGTTGGGAAGTGATTCTAAGCTGAAGCAGAGGTTGAGCACAAATACCACATTAATACTAGGAGAGCTACCACATTAATACTAGGGGGGTAGGGAACAATGCTTTGATTCTAGGCAGATTGTTGGGAAGTGATTCTAAGCTGAAGCAGAGAGCACAAATACCACATTAATACTAGGCTTGGGGTTAGGGAACAATGCTTTGATTCTAGGCAGATTGTTGGGAAGTGATTCTAAAAGCTGATTCAAATAACATTAATACTGAAGCAATGCTTTGATTCTAGGCAGAAATAAGCAGAAGAGCACAATACCTTGGGGCAGGGAACAATGCAGATACAGATTAATACTAGGCTTACCACGGTTAGGGGTTGACAATGCTTTGATTCTAGGCAGATTGTTGGAAGTGATTCTAAGCTGAAGCAGAGCACAAATACCACATTAATACTAGGCTTGGGGTTAGGAACAATGCTTTGATTCTAGGCAGATTGTTGGGAAGTGATTCTAAGCTGAAGCAGAGAGCACATTAATACTAGGCATGGGGTTAGGGAACAATGCTTTTGATTCTAGGCAGATTGTTGGGAAGTGATTCTAAGCTGAAGCAATACCACATTAATACTTTGGGGTTATTTCTAGGCAGATTGTTGGGAAGTGATTCTAAGCTGAAGCAGAGCACAAATACCACATTAATACTAGGCTTGGGGTTGAGGAACAATGCTTTGATTCTAGGCAGATTGTTGGGAAGTGATTCTAAGCTGAAGCAGAGAGCACAAATACCACATTAATACTAGGCTTGGGGTTAGGAACAATGCTTTGATTCTAGGCAGATTGTTGGGAAGTGATTCTAAGCTGAAGCAGAGAGCACAAATACCACATTAATACTAGGCTTGGGGTTGAGGAACAATGCTTTGATTCTAGGCAGATTGTTGGGAAGTGATTCTAAGCTGAAGCAGAGAGCACAAATACCACATTAATACTAGGCTTGGGGTTAGGGAACAATGCTTTGATTCTAGGCAGATTGTTGGGAGGCTAAGATTGTTTGGGGTTGAGTGATTCTTTGATTCTAGTCAGATGAAGTGATTCAGAGCTGAGCAGAGCACAGATACCACATTAATACTAGGCTTGGGGTTAGGGAACAATGCTTTGATTCTAGGCAGATTGTTGGGAAGTGATTCTAAGCTGAAGCAGGAAACAGATACCACATTAATACTAGGCTTGGGGTTAGGGAACAATGCTTTGATTCTAGGCAGATTGTTGGGAAGTGAAGCTAAGCAGAGAGCACAGACCACAAATACTAGGCTTGGGGTTGGGAACAATACTTTGATTCTAGGCAGATTGTTGGGTTTCTAAGCTGAAGCAGAGAGCACAGATACCACATTAATACTAGGCTTGGGGTTGATGCTTTGATTCTAGGCAGATTGTTGGGAAGTGATTCTAAGCTGAAGCAGAGAGAGCACAAATACCACATTAATACTAGGCTTGGGGTTGGGGAACAATGCTTTGATTCTAGGCAGATTGTTGGGAAGTGATTCTAAGCTGAAGCAGAGAAGCACAAATACCACATTAATACTAGGCTTGGGGTTGGGAACAATGCTTTGATTCTAGGCAGATTGTTGGGAAGTGATTCTAAGCTGAAGCAGAGAGCAGATACCACATTAATACTAGGTTTGGGGTTGGGAACAATGCTTTGATTCTACAGTTTTGTTGGGAAGTGATTCTAAGCTGAAGGGTTTAATACTAGGCTTGGGGTTAGGGAACAATGCTTTGATTCTAGGCAGATTGTTGGGAAGTGATTCTAGCTGAAGCAGAGAGCACAAATACCACATTAATACTAGGCTTGGGGTTAGGGAACAATGCTTTGATTCTAGGCAGATTGTTGGGAAGTGATTCTAAAGCTGAAGCAGAGAGCACAAATACCACATTAATACTAGGCTTGGGTTAGGAACAATGCTTTGATTCTAGGCAGATTGTTGGGAAGTGATTCTAAGCTGAAGCAGAGACACAAATACCACATTAATACTAGGCTTGGGGTTGGGAACAATGCTTTGATTCTAGGCAGATTGTTGGGAAGTGATTCTAAGCTGAAGCAGAGAGCACAAATACACATTAATACTACTTGGGGTTAAATACTTTGATTCTAGGCAGATTGTTGGGGGTTAAGGAAGCAACAATGCTTTGATTCTTAGGCAATGCTTGATTCTGGCAGATTGATTCTATTCTAAGCTGAAGCAGAGCACAAATACCACATTAATACTAGGCTTGGGGTTAGGGAACAATGCTTTGATTCTAGGCAGATTGTTGGGAAGTGATTCTAAGCTGAAGCAGATACACAAATACCACATTAATACTAGGCTTGGGGTTGGGGGTTAACAATGCTTTGATTCTAGGCAGATTGTTGGGAAGTGATTCTAAGCTGAAGCAGAGAGCACAAATACCACATTAATACTAGGCTTGGGGTTGGGGAACAATGCTTTGATTCTAGGCAGATTGTTGGGAAGTGATTCTAAGCTGAAGCAGAGAGCACAAATACCACATTAATACTAGGCTTGGGGTTAGGGAACAATGCTTTGATTCTAGGCAGATTGTTGGGAAGTGATTCTAAGCTGAAGCAGAGAGCACAAATACGACATTAATACTAGGCTTGGGGTTGGGAACAATGCTTTGATTCTAGGCAGATTGTTGGGAAGTGATTCTAAGCTGAAGCAGAAAGCACAGATACCACATTAATACTTGGCTTGGGGTTAAGGAACAATGCTTTGATTCTAGGCAGATTGTTGGGAAGTGATTCTAAGCTGAAGCAGAGAGCACAGATACCACATTAATACTAGGCTTGGGGTTAGGGAACAATGCTTTGATTCTAGGCAGATTGTTGGGAAGTGATTCTAAGCTGAAGCAGAGAGCACAAATACCACATTAATACTAGGCTTGGGGTTGGGAACAATGCTTTGATTCTAGGCAGATTGTTGGGAAGTGATTCTAAGCTGAAGAGAGAGCACAAATACCACATTAATACTAGGCTTGGGGTTGGGGAACAATGCTTTGATTCTAGGCAGATTGTTGGGAAGTGATTCTAAGCTGAAGCAGAGCACAAATACCACATTAATACTAGGCTTGGGTTAGGAACAATGCTTTGATTCTAGGCAGATTGTTGGGAAGTGATTCTAAGCTGAAGCAGAGCACAAATACCACATTAATACTAGGCTTGGGGTTGGGAACAATGCTTTGATTCTAGGCAGATTGTTGGGAAGTGATTCTAAGCTGAAGCAGAGAGCACAAATACCACATTAATACTAGGCTTGGGGTTGAGGAACAATGCTTTGATTCTAGGCAGATTGTTGGGAAGTGATTCTAAGCTGAAAGCAGAGAGCTGATACCACATTAATACTAGGCTTGGGGTTGGGGAACAATGCTTTGATTCTAGGCAGATTGTTGGGAAGTGATTCTAAAAGCAGAGAGCACAAATACCACATTAATACTAGGCTTGGGGTTGGGGAACAATGCTTTGATTCTAGGCAGATTGTTGGGAAGTGATTCTAAGCTGAAGCAGAGAGCACAAATACCACATTAATACTAGGCTTGGGGTTGGGATTCAATGCTTTGATTCTAGGCAGATTGTTGGGAAGTGATTCTAAGCTTGAAGCAATACTAGAGCACAAATACCACATTAATACTAGGCTTAGTTAAATAATGCTTTGATTCTAGGCAGATTAATATTCTAGGAAGCAGAGGCACAAATTACATTAATACTAGGGGGGTTGGGAACAATGCTTTGATTCTAGGCAGATTGTTGGGAAGTGATTCTAAGCTGAAGCAGACAAATACCACATTAATACTAGGCTTGGGGTTGGGAACAATGCTTTGATTCTAGGCAGATTGTTGGGAAGTCTTCTGAAGCTTACCACATTAATACTAGGCTTGGGGTTGGGGAACAATGCTTTGATTCTAGGCAGATTGTTGGGAAGTGATTCTAAGCTGAAGCAGAGCACAAATACCACATTAATACTAGGCTTGGGGTTGGGAACAATGCTTTGATTCTAGGCAGATTGTTGGGAAGTGATTCTAAGCTGAAGCAGAGAGCACAAATACCACATTAATACTAGGCTTGGGGTTGAGGGAACAATGCTTTGATTCTAGGCAGATTGTTGGGAAGTGATTCTAAGCTGAAGCAGAGCACAAATACCACATTAATACTAGGCTTGGGGTTGGGAACAATGCTTTGATTCTAGGCAGATTGTTGGGAAGATTCTAAGCTGAAGCAGAGAGCACAAATACCACATTAATACTGGAGGCTTGGGGTTGAGGAACAATGCTTTGATTCTAGGCAGATTGTTGGGAAGTGATTCTAAGCTGAAGCAGAGAGCACAAATACCACATTAATACTAGGCTTGGGGTTGGGAACAATGCTTTGATTCTAGGCAGATTGTTGGGAAGTGATTCTAAGCTGAAGCAGAGAAACACAAATACCACATTAATACTAGGGTTGGGGTTTGATTCTAGGCAGAACAATGCTTTGATTCTAGGGGGTTAATTGTTGGGAAGTGATTCTAAGCTGAAGCAGAGAGCACAAATACCACATTAATACTAGGCTTGGGGTTGGGAACAATGCTTTGATTCTAGGCAGATTGTTGGGAAGTGATTCTAAGCTGAAGCAGAGAGCACATACCACATTAATACTAGGCTTGGGTTGGGAACAATGCTTTGATTCTAGGCAGATTGTTGGGAAGTGATTCTAAGCTGAAGCAGAGAGCACAAATACCACATTAATACTAGGCTTGGGGTTAGGAACAATGCTTTGATTCTAGGCAGATTGTTGGGAAGTGATTCTAAGCTGAAGCAGAGAGCACAAATACCACATTAATACTAGGCTTGGGGTTGGGGAACAATGCTTTGATTCTAGGCAGATTGTTGGGAAGTGATTCTAAGCTGAAGCAGAGAGCACAAATACCACATTAATACTAGGCTTGGGGTTGAGGAACAATGCTTTGATTCTAGGCAGATTGTTGGGAAGTGATTCTAAGCTGAAGCAGAGAGCACAGATACCACATTAATACTAGGCTTGGGGTTAACAATGCTTTGATTCTAGGCAGATTGTTGGGAAGTGATTCTAAGCTGAAGCAGAGAGCACAAATACCACATTAATACTAGGCTTGGGGTTGGAACAATGCTTTGATTCTAGGCAGATTGTTGGGAAGTGATTCTAAGCTGAAGCAGAGAGCACAGATACCACATTAATACTAGGCTTGGGGTTAGGGAACAATGCTTTGATTCTAGGCAGATTGTTGGGAAGTGATTCTAAGCTGAAACAATGATTCTAGGCAGATTGTTGGGAAATACCACATTAATACTAGGCTTGGGGTTGGGAACAATGCTTTGATTCTAGGCAGATTGTTGGGAAGTGATTCTAAGCTGAAGCAGAGAGCACAAATACCACATTAATACTAGGCTTGGGGTTGGGAACAATGCTTTGATTCTAGGCAGATTGTTTGGGAAGTGATTCTAAGCTGAAGCAGAGAGCACAGATACCACATTAATACTAGGCTTGGGGTTAAAGAACAATGCTTTGATTCTAGGCAGATTGTTGGAAGTGATTCTAAGCTGAAGCAGACAAATACCACAAATACTACATTAATACTAGGCAGATTGGGGTTAAGCTGAAGGAACAATGCTTTGATTCTATTCTAGGCAGATTGTTGGGAAGTGATTCTAAGCTGAAGCAGAGCACAAATACCACATTAATACTAGGCTTGGGGTTGGGAACAATGCTTTGATTCTAGGCAGATTGTTGGGAAGTGATTCTAAGCTGAAGCAGAAACTGACAGATACCACATTAATACTAGGCTTGGGGTTAGGGAACAATGCTTTGATTCTAGGCAGATTGTTGGGAAGTGATTCTAAGCTGAAGCAGAGAGCACAATACCACATTAATACTAGGCTTGGGGTTGGGAACAATGCTTTGATTCTAGGCAGATTGTTGGGAAGTGATTCCTTAAGCTGAAGAGAGCACAAATACCACATTAATACTAGGCTTGGGGTTAGGGAACAATGCTTTGATTCTAGGCAGATTGTTGGGAAGTGATTCTAAGCTGAAGCAGAGAGCACAAATACCACATTAATACTAGGCTTGGGGTTAGGGAACAATGCTTTGATTCTAGGCAGATTGTTGGGAAGTGATTCTAAGCTGAAGCAGAGAGCACAGATACCACATTAATACTAGGCTTGGGGTTGAGGAACAATGCTTTGATTCTAGGCAAGATTGCAGAAGCACAAATACCACATTAATACTAGGCTTGGGGTTGAGGAACAATGCTTTGATTCTAGGCAGATTGTTGGGAAGTGATTCTAAGCTGAAGCAGAGCACAGATACCACATTAATACTAGGCTTGGGGTTGGGGAACAATGCTTTGATTCTAGGCAGATTGTTGGGAAGTGATTCTAAGCTGAAGCAGAGAGCACAAATACCACATTAATACTAGGCTTGGGGTTGGGAACAATGCTTTGATTCTAGGCAGATTGTTGGGAAGTGATTCTAAGCTGAAGCAGAGAGCACAGATACCACATTAATACTAGGTTTGGGGTTGGGAACAATGCTTTGATTCTAGGCAGATTGTTGGGAAGTGATTCTAAGCTGAAGCAGAGAGCACAAATACCACATTAATACTAGGCTTGGGGTTAGGGAACAATGCTTTGATTCTAGGCAGATTGTTGGGAAGTGATTCTAAGCTGAAGCAGAGGACATTAATACTAGGCTTGGGGTTGAGAACAATGCTTTGATTCTAGGCAGATTGTTGGGAAGTGATTCTAAGCTGAAGCAGAGAGCACAAATACCATTAATACTAGGCTTGGGGTTGAGGAACAATGCTTTGATTCTAGGCAGATTGTTGGGAAGTGATTCTAAGCTGAAGCAGAGAGCACAAATACCACATTAATACTAGGCTTGGGGTTAGGGTACAATGCTTTGATTCTAGGCAGATTGTTGGGAAGTGATTCTAAGCTGAAGCAGAAGCACAAATACCACATTAATACTAGGCTTGGGGTTGGGAACAATGCTTTGATTCTAGGCAGATTGTTGGGAAGTGATTCTAAGCTGAAGCAGAAATACACAAATACTACATTAATACTTTGATTCTAGGCAGGTTGGGAAGTGATTCTTGGGGTTAGGCTTGGGAAGTTAAGCACAATGCTTTGATTCTAGGCAGATTGTTGGGAAGTGATTCTAAGCTGAAGCAGAGAGCACAGATACCACATTAATACTAGGCTTGGGGTTAGGGAACAATGCTTTGATTCTAGGCAGATTGTTGGGAAGTGATTTTAAGCTGAAGCAGAGAGCACAGATACCACATTAATACTAGGCTTGGGGGTGGGTACAATGCTTTGATTCTAGGCAGATTGTTGGGAAGTGATTCTAAGCTGAAGCAGAGAGCACAAATACCACATTAATACTAGGCTTGGGGTTGAGAACAATGCTTTGATTCTAGGCAGATTGTTGGGAAGTGATTCTAAGCTGAAGGAGAGCACAAATACCACATTAATACTAGGCTTGGGGTTGGGAACAATGCTTTGATTCTAGGCAGATTGTTGGGAAGTGATTCTAAGCTGAAGCAGAGAGCACAAATACCACATAATACTAGGCTTGGGGTTGGGGAACAATGCTTTGATTCTAGGCAGATTGTTGGGAAGTGATTCTAAGCTGAAGCAGAGCACAAATACCACATTAATACTAGGCTTGGGGTTAGGGAACAATGCTTTGATTCTAGGCAGATTGTTGGGAAGTGATTCTAAGCTGAAGCAGAGAGCACAAATACCACATTAATACTAGGCTTGGGGTTGAGGAACAATGCTTTGATTCTAGGCAGATTGTTGGGAGGAACTGAATGCTTTGATTCTAGGCTTGGGGTTGTTGGAACAATGTTTGATTCTAAGCAGATTGTTGGGAAGTGAAGCATAAGCAGAGCACAAATACCACATTAATACTAGGCTTGGGGTTAGGGAACAATGCTTTGATTCTAGGCAGATTGTTGGGAAGTGATTCTAAGCTGAAGCAGAGAGCACAAATACCACATTAATACTAGGCTTGGGGTTAGGGAACAATGCTTTGATTCTAGGCAGATTGTTGGGAAGTGATTCTAAGCTGAAGCAGAGCACAGATACCACATTAATACTAGGCTTGGGGTTGGGAAACAATGCTTTGATTCTAGGCAGATTGTTGGGAAGTGATTCTAAGCTGAAGCAGAGAGCACAAATACCACATTAATACTAGGCTTGGGGTTGGGAACAATGCTTTGATTCTAGGCAGATTGTTGGGAAGTGATTCTAAGCTGAAGCAGAGAGCACAAATACCACATTAATACTAGGCTTGGGGTTAGGGAACAATGCTTTGATTCTAGGCAGATTGTTGGGAAGTGATTCTAAGCTGAAGCAGAGCACAAATACCACATTAATACTAGGCTTGGGGTTAGGGAACAATGCTTTGATTCTAGGCAGATTGTTGGGAAGTGATTCTAAGCTGAAGCAGAGAGCACAGATACCACATTAATACTAGGCTTGGGGTTTAGGGAACAATGCTTTGATTCTAGGCAGATTGTTGGGAAGTGATTCTAAGCTGAAGCAGAGAGCACAAATACCACATTAATACTAGGCTTGGGGTTGGGAACAATGCTTTGATTCTAGGCAGATTGTTGGAAGTGATTCTAAGCTGAAGCAGAACACAAATACCACATTAATACTAGGCTTGGGGTTGAGCTTTGATTCTAGGCAGATTGTTGGAAGTGATTCTAAGCTGAAGCAGAGAGCACAAATACCACATTAATACTAGGCTTGGGGTTAGGGAACAATGCTTTGATTCTAGGCAGATTGTTGGGAAGTGATTCTAAGCTGAAGCAGAGAGCACAAATACCACATTAATACTAGGCTTGGGGTTGGGGAACAATGCTTTGATTCTAGGCAGATTGTTGGGAAGTGATTCTAAGCTGAAGCAGAGAGCACAGATACCACATTAATACTAGGCTTGGGGTTAGGGAACAATGCTTTGATTCTAGGCAGATTGTTGGGAAGTGATTCTAAAGCTGAAGCAGAGCAGCACAAATACCACATTAATACTAGGCTTGGGGTTTAGGGAACAATGCTTTGATTCTAGGCAGATTGTTGGGAAGTGATTCTAAGCTGAAGCAGCAGAGCACAGATACCACATTAATACTAGGCTTGGGGTTGGGAACAATGCTTTGATTCTAGGCAGATTGTTGGGAAGTGATTCTAAGCTGAAGCAGAGAGCACAGATACCACATTAATACTGTTGGGTTGAGGAACAATGCTTTGATTCTAGGCAGATTGTTGGGAAGTGATTCTAAGCTGAAGCAGAGAGCACAAATACCACATTAATACTAGGCTTGGGGTTAGGGAACAATGCTTTGATTCTAGGCAGATGGTTGGGATTGTTGGGAAGTGATTCTAAGCTGAAGCAGAGAGCACAGATACCACATTAATACTATTAATATTGGGGTTGGGGAACAATGTGCTTTGATTCTAGGCAGATTGTTGGGAAGTGATTCTAAGCTGAAGCAGAGAGCACAAATACCACATTAATACTAGGCTTGGGGTTGGGGGAACAATGCTTTGATTCTAGGCAGATTGTTGGGAAGTGATTCTAAGCTGAAGCAGAGAGCACAAATACCACATTAATACTAGGCTTGGGGTTGAGGAACAATGCTTTGATTCTAGGCAGATTGTTGGGGAAGTGATTCTAAGCTGAAGCAGAGACACAAATACCACATTAATACTAGGCTTGGGGTTTGGGAACAATGCTTTGATTCTAGGCAGATTGTTGGGAAGTGATTCTAAGCTGAAGCAGAGAGCACAGATACCACATTAATACTAGGCTTGGGGTTAGGGAACAATGCTTTGATTCTAGGCAGATTGTTGGGAAGTGATTCTAAGCTGAAGCAGAAACTGAAATACCACATTAATACTAGGCTTGGGGTTGGGGAACAATGCTTTGATTCTAGGCAGATTGTTGGGAAGTGATTCTAAGCTGAAGCAGAGAGCACAAATACCACATTAATACTAGGCTTGGGGTTAGGGAACAATGCTTTGATTCTAGGCAGATTGTTGGGAAGTGATTCTAAGCTGAAGCAGAGAGCACAAATACCACATTAATACTAGGCTTGGGGTTGGGAACAATGCTTTGATTCTAGGCAGATTGTTGGGAAGTGATTCTAAGCTGAAGCAGAGAGCACAGATACCACATTAATACTAGGCTTGGGGTTGAGGAACAATGCTTTGATTCTAGGCAGATTGTTGGGAAGTGATTCTAAGCTGAAGCAGAGAGCACAAATACCACATTAATACTAGGCTTGGGGTTGGGGAACAATGCTTTGATTCTAGGCAGATTGTTGGGAAGTGATTATGCTGAAGCAGAGAGCACAAATACCACATTAATACTAGGCTTGGGGTTGGGAACAATGCTTTGATTCTAGGCAGATTGTTGGGAAGTGATTCTAAGCTGAAGCAAGAGAGCACAAATACCACATTAATACTAGGCTTGGGGTTAAGGAACAATGCTTTGATTCTAGGCAGATTGTTGGGAAGTGATTCTAAGCTGAAGCAGAGAGCACAGATACCACATTAATACTGACATTGGGGAACAATGCTTTGATTCTAGGCAGATTGTTGGGAAGTGATTCTAAGCTGAAGCAGAGAGCACAAATACCACATTAATACTAGGCTTGGGGTTGGGGAACAATGCTTTGATTCTAGGCAGATTGTTGGGAAGTGATTCTAAGCTGAAGCAGAGAGCACAGATACCACATTAATACTAGGCTTGGGGTTGGGAACAATGCTGATTCTAAGCTTGAAAGTGATTCTAAGCTGAAGCAGAGAGCACAATACCACATTAATACTAGGCTTGGGGTTAGGGAACAATGCTTTGATTCTAGGCAGATTGTTGGGAAGTGATTCTAAGCTGAAGCAGAGAGCACAGATACCACATTAATACTAGGCTTGGGGTTGGGGAACAATGCTTTGATTCTAGGCAGATTGTTGGGAAGTGATTCCACGGTAATACTAGCTTGAAGAACAATGCTTTGATTCTAGGCAGAGATACCACAGAGAGCAAAATACTTAATACTAGGCTTGGGGTTGGGAACAATGCTTTGATTCTAGGCAGATTGTTGGGAAGTGATTCTAAGCTGAAGCAGAGAGCACAAATACCACATTAATACTAGGCTTGGGGTTGGGAACAATGCTTTGATTCTAGGCAGATTGTTGGGAAGTGATTCTAAGCTGAAGCAGATACCACAAATACCACATTAATACTAGGCTTGGGGTTGGGGAACAATGCTTTGATTCTAGGCAGATTGTTGGGAAGTGATTCTAAGCTGAAGCAGAGCACAGATACCACATTAATACTAGGCTTGGGGTTGGGGAACAATGCTTTGATTCTAGGCAGATTGTTGGGAAGTGATTCTAAGCTGAAGCAGAGCACAAATACCACATTAATACTAGGCTTGGGGTTGGGGAACAATGCTTTGATTCTAGGCAGATTGTTGGGGAAGTGATTCTAAGCTGAAGCACAGATACCACATTAATACCACATTAATACTAGGCTTGGGGTTTCTAAGGAACAATGCTTTGATTCTAGGCAGATTGTTGGGAACAATGCTTTGATTCTAAGCAGATTGAAGCATTCTAAGAAGCAGAGCACAAATACCACATTAATACTAGGCTTGGGGTTGAGGAACAATGCTTTGATTCTAGGCAGATTGTTGGGAAGTGATTCTAAGCTGAAGAGAGCACAAATACCACATTAATACTAGGCTTGGGGTTGGGGAACAATGCTTTGATTCTGGGCAGATTGTTGGGAAGTGATTCTAAGCTGAAGCAGAGAGCACAAATACCACATTAATACTAGGCTTGGGGTTGGGAACAATGCTTTGATTCTAGGCAGATTGTTGGGAAGTGATTCTAAGCTGAAGCAGAGGCACAGATACCACATTAATACTAGGCTTGGGGTTGGGAACAATGCTTTGATTCTAGGCAGATTGTTGGGAAGTGATTCTAAGCTGAAGCAGAGAGCACAAATACCACATTAATACTAGGCTTGGGGTTGGGAACAATGCTTTGATTCTAGGCAGATTGTTGGGAAGTGATTCTAAGCTGAAGCAGAGCACAGATACCACATTAATACTAGGCTTGGGGTTGGGAACAATGCTTTGATTCTAGGCAGATTGTTGGGAAGCTTTGAAGGAAGTTTACTAAGCTTGGGGGTTGAAAGCTTTGATTCTAGGCAGATTGTTGGGAAGCTTTGATTCTAGGCAGATTGTTGGGAAGCTAAGCTGAAGCAGAGAATACCACATTAATACTAGGCTTGGGGTTAGGGAACAATGCTTTGATTCTAGGCAGATTGTTGAGGAAGTGATTCTAAGCTGAAGCAGAGAGCACAAATACCACATTAATACTAGGCTTGGGGTTGGGGAACAATGCTTTGATTCTAGGCAGATTGTTTCTAAGGGAAGAGCACAAATACCACATTAATACTAGGCTTGGGGTTAGCTTTGATTCTAGGCAGATTGTTGGGAAGCTACAAATACCACATTAATACTAGGCTTGGGGTTAGGGAACAATGCTTTGATTCTAGGCAGATTGTTGGGAAGTGATTCTAAGCTGAAGCAGAGAGCACAAATACCACATTAATACTAGGCTTGGGGTTGGGAACAATGCTTTGATTCTAGGCAGATTGTTGGGAAGTGATTCTAAGCTGAAGCAGAGAGCACAAATACCACATTAATACTAGGCTTGGGGTTGAGGGAACAATGCTTTGATTCTAGGCAGATTGTTGGGAAGTGATTCTAAGCTGAAGCAGAGCACAGAATACCACATTAATACTAGGCTTTGGGGTTGGGAACAATGCTTTGATTCTAGGCAGATTGTTGGGAAGTGATTCTAAGCTGAAGCAGAGCACAGATACCACATTACATTAGGCTTGGGGTTAAAGGGAACAATGCTTTGATTCTAGGCAGATTTAATACTAGTTGGGTTTGGGAAAATGCTTTGATTCTAATTGTTGGGAAGTGAAGCTGAAGCAGAGAGCACAAATACCACATTAATACTAGGCTTGGGGTTAGGGAACAATGCTTTGATTCTAGGCAGATTGTTGGGAAGTTTTTGGAGAAGCTGAAGCAGAGAGAACAAATACCACATTAATACTAGGCTTGGGGTTAGGGAACAATGCTTTGATTCTAGGCAGATTGTTGGGAAGTGATTCTAAGCTGAAGCAGAGAGCACAAATACCACATTAATACTAGGCTTGGGGTTAGGGAACAATGCTTTGATTCTAGGCAGATTGTTGGGAAGTGATTCTAAGCTGAAGCAGAGAGCACAGATAATACTACATTAATACTAGGCTTGGGGTTGGGAACAATGCTTTGATTCTATGGCAGATTGTTGGGAAGTGATTCTAAGCTGAAGCAGAGAGCACAAATACCACATTAATACTAGGCTTGGGGTTGGGGAACAATGCTTTTGATTCTAGGCAGATTGTTGGGAAGTGATTCTAAGCTGAAGCAGAGGCACAGATACCACATTAATACTAGGCTTGGGGTTAGGGAACAATGCTTTGATTCTAGGCAGATTGTTGGGAAGTGATTCTAAGCTGAAGCAGAGAGCACAAATACCACATTAATACTAGGCTTGGGGTTAGGCAGATTGTTGGGAAGTTTCTAAGCTGAAGCAGAAACACAGATACCACATTAATACTAGATTCAATGCTTTGATTCTAGGCAGATTGTTGGGAAGTGATTCTAAGCTGAAGCAGAGAGCACAAATACCACATTAATACTAGGCTTGGGGTTGGAACAATGCTTTGATTCTAGGCAGATTGTTGGGAAGTGATTCTAAGCTGAAGCAGAAGCACAGATACCACATTAATACTAGGCTTGGGGTTAGGGAACAATGCTTTGATTCTAGGCAGATTGTTGGGAAGTGATTCTAAGCTGAAGCAGAGAGCACAAATACCACATTAATACTAGGCTTGGGGTTGGGGAACAATGCTTTGATTCTAGGCAGATTGTTGGGAAGTGATTCTAAGCTGAAGCAGAGAGCACAAATACCACATTAATACTAGGCTTGGGGTTGGGGAACAATGCTTTGATTCTAGGCAGATTGTTGGGAAGTGATTCTAAGCTGAAGCAGAGAGCACAAATACCACATTAATACTAGGCTTGGGGTTGGGAACAATGCTTTGATTCTAGGCAGATTGTTGGGAAGTGATTCTAAGCTGAAGCAGAGAGCACAGATACCACATTAATACTAGGCTTGGGGTTAGGGAACAATGCTTTGATTCTAGGCAGATTGTTGGGAAGTGATTCTAAGCTGAAGCAGAGATGCACAAATACCACATTAATACTAGGCTTGGGGTTAGGGAACAATGCTTTGATTCTAGGCAGATTGTTGGGAAGTGATTCTAAGCTGAAGCAGAGAGCACAGATACCACATTAATACTAGGCTTGGGGTTAGGAACAATGCTTTGATTCTAGGCAGATTGTTGGGAAGTGATTCTAAGCTGAAGCAGAGAGCACAAATACCACATTAATACTAGGCTTGGGGTTGGGAACAATGCTTTGATTCTAGGCAGATTGTTGGGAAGTGATTCTAAGCTGAAGCAGAGCACAGATACCACATTAATACTAGGCTTTGGGGTTAGGGAACAATGCTTTGATTCTAGGCAGATTGTTGGGAAGTGATTCTAAGCTGAAGCTGAGAGAGCACAGATACCACATTAATACTAGGCTTGGGGTTAGGGAACAATGCTTTGATTCTAGGCAGATTGTTGGGAAGTGATTCAATGCTTTGATTCTAGGCAGATTGTTGGGAAGTGATTCTAAGAGAGCACAAATACCACATTAATACTGGGCTTGGGGTTGGGAACAATGCTTTGATTCTAGGCAGATTGTTGGGGAAGTGATTCTAAGCTGAAGCAGAGAACACAAATACCACATTAATACTAGGCTTGGGGTTGGGAACAATGCTTTGATTCTAGGCAGATTGTTGGGAAGTGATTCTAAGCTGAAGCAGAGAGCACAAATACCACATTAATACTAGGCTTGGGGTTAGGTTTTGATTCTAGGCAGATTGTTGGGAAGTGATTCTAAGCTGAAGCAGAGAGAGCACAGATACCACATTAATACTAGGCTTGGGGTTGGGGAACAATGCTTTGATTCTAGGCAGATTGTTGGGAAGTGATTCTAAGCTGAAGCAGAGAGCACAAATACCACATTAATACTAGGCTTGGGGTTGGGGAACAATGCTTTGATTCTAGGCAGATTGTTGGGAAGTGATTCTAAGCTGAAGCAGAGAGCACAGATACCACATTAATACTAGGCTTGGGGTTAGGGAACAATGCTTTGATTCTAGGCAGATTGTTGGGAAGTGATTCTAAGCTGAAGCAGAGAGCACAAATACCACATTAATACTAGGCTTGGGGTTAGGGAACAATGCTTTGATTCTAGGCAGATTGTTGGGAAGTGATTCTAAGCTGAAGCAGAGAGCACAGATACCACATTAATACTAGGCTTGGGGTTGAGGAACAATGCTTTGATTCTAGGCAGATTGTTGGGAAGTGATTCTAAGCTGAAGCAGAGAGCACAAATACCACATTAATACTAGGCTTGGGGTTGAGGACAATGCTTTGATTCTAGGCAGATTGTTGGGAAGTGATTAAGCTAAGCAGAGCACAGATACCAAGCAGGGAGATTCTAGCACAAATACCACATTAATACTAGGCTTAGGGTTTGATTCTGGGTTTGGTTGGGAACTGAATGAACAAAATACCATTAATACTTTTGCTTCTAGGCAGATTGTTGGGAAGTGATTCTAAGCTGAAGCAGAGAGCACAAATACCACATTAATACTAGGCTTGGGGTTGGGAACAATGCTTTGATTCTAGGCAGATTGTTGGGAAGTGATTCTAAGCTGAAGCAGAGAGCACAAATACCACATTAATACTAGGCTTGGGGTTTGGGAACAATGCTTTGATTCTAGGCAGATTGTTGGGAAGTGATTCTAAGCTGAAGCAGAGCACAAATACCACATTAATACTAGGCTTGGGGTTGGGAACAATGCTTTGATTCTAGGCAGATTGTTGGGAAGTGATTCTAAGCTGAAGCAGAGAGCACAAATACCACATTAATACTAGGCTTGGGGTTAGGAACAATGCTTTGATTCTAGGCAGATTGTTGGGAAGTGATTCTAAGCAGAAGCACAAATACCACATTAATACTAGGCTTGGGGTTAGGGAACAATGCTTTGATTCTAGGCAGATTGTTGGAAGTGATTCTAAGGAAGCAGATGCTTTGATACCACATCTAGGCAGATTCTAGGCAGATTGTTGGGAAGTGATTCTAAGCTGAAGCAGAGAGCACAAATACCACATTAATACTAGGCTTGGGGTTAGGGAACAATGCTTTGATTCTAGGCAGATTGTTGGGAAGTGATTCTAAGCTGAAGCAGAGAGCACAAATACCACATTAATACTAGGCTTGGGGTTGGGGAACAATGCTTTGATTCTAGGCAGATTGTTGGGAAGTGATTCTAAGCAGGAAGCAGGGATACCACATTAATACTAGGCTTGGGTTAGGGAACAATGCTTTGATTCTAGGCAGATTGTTGGGGAGTGATTCTAAGCTGAAGCAAGAAGCACAAATACCACATTAATACTAGGCTTGGGGTTGGGAACAATGCTTTGATTCTAGGCAGATTAAGCTGGAAGTGATTCTAAGCTGAAGCAGAGAGCACAAATACCACATTAATACTAGGCTTGGGGTTAGGGAACAATGCTTTGATTCTAGGCAGATTGTTGGGAAGTGATTCCCAGCTGAAGCAGAGCACAAATACCACATTAATACTAGGCTTGGGTTAGGAACAATGCTTTGATTCTAGGGCAGATTGTTGGAAGTGATTTTAAGCTGAAGCAGAGCACAAATACCACATTAATACTAGGCTTGGGGTTAGGGGACAATGCTTTGATTCTAGGCAGATTGTTGGGAAGTGATTCTAAGCTTACCACATTAATACTAGGCTTGGGGGGTTGAAACAATGCTTTGATTCTAGGCAGATTGTTGGGAAGTGATTCTAAGCTGAAGCAGAGAGCACAAATACCACATTAATACTAGGCTTGGGGTTGGGGAACAATGCTTTGATTCTAGGCAGATTGTTGGGAAGTGATTCTAAGCTGAAGCAGAGAGCACAAATACCACATTAATACTAGGCTTGGGTTTGGGAACAATGCTTTGATTCTAGGCAGATTGTTGGGAAGTGATTCTAAGCTGAAGCAGAGAGCACAAATACCACATTAATACTAGGCTTGGGGTTAGGGAACAATGCTTTGATTCTAGGCAGATTGTTGGGAAGTGATTCTAAGCTGAAGCAGAGAGCACAGATACCACATTAATACTAGGCTTGGGGTTGGGGAACAATGCTTTTTGATTCTAGGCAGATTGTTGGGAAGTGATTCTAAGCTGAAGCAGAGCACAAATACCACATTAATACTAGGCTTGGGGTTGGGGAACAATGCTTTGATTCTGGGCAGATTGTTGGGAAGTGATTCTAAGCTGAAGCAGAGAGCACAGATACCACATTAATACTAGGCTTGGGGTTTAGGGAACAATGCTTTGATTCTAGGCAGATTGTTGGGAAGTGATTCTAAGCTGAAGCAGAGAGACAATACCACATTAATACTAGGCTTGGGGTTAGGGAACAATGCTTTGTTGGGATTCTAAGCAGCACAGATACCACATTAATACTAGTTGGGGTTGGGAGTGCTTTGATTCTAAGATTATTTGAAGCAGAGAGCACAAATACCACATTAATACTAGGCTTTGGGGTTAGGGGAACAATGCTTTGATTCTAGGCAGATTGTTGGGAAGTGATTCTAAGCTGAAGCAGAGAGCACAAATACCACATTAATACTAGGCTTGGGGTTAGGGACAATGCTTTGATTCTAGGCAGATTGTTGGGGAAGTGATTCTAAGCTGAAGCAGAGGGTTACACAGATACCACATTAATACTAGGCTTGGGGTTGGGGAACAATGCTTTGATTCTAGGCAGATTGTTGGGAAGTGATTCTAAGCTGAAGCAGAGCACAAATACCACATTAATACTAGGCTTGGGGTTGGGAACAATGCTTTGATTCTAGGCAGATTGTTGGGAAGTGATTCTAAGCTGAAGCAGAGAGCCACAAATACCACATTAATACTAAGCTGAGCAGGGGGTTAGGGAACAATGCTTTGATTCTAGGCAGATTGTTTGGGAAGTGATTCTAAGTGAAGCTGAAGCAGAGCACAAATACCATTAATACTAGGCTTGGGGTTGGGAACAATGCTTTGATTCTAGGCAGATTGTTGGGAAGTGATTCTAAGCTGAAGCAGAGGCACAAATACCACATTAATACTAGGCTTGGGGTTGGGAACAATGCTTTGATTCTAGGCAGATTGTTGGGAAGTGATTCTAAGCTGAAGCAGAGCACAAATACCACATTAATACTAGGCTTGGGGTTGAGGGTACAATGCTTTGATTCTAGGCAGATTGTTGGGAAGTGATTCTAAGCTGAAGCAGAGAGCACAGATACCACATTAATACTAGGCTTGGGGTTGGGGAACAATGCTTTGATTCTAGGCAGATTGTTGGGAAGTGATTCTAAGCTGAAGCAGAGAGCACAAATACCACATTAATACTAGGCTTGGGGTTGGGGAACAATGCTTTGATTCTAGGCAGATTGTTGGGAAGTGATTCTAAGCTGAAGCAGAGCACAAATACCACATTAATACTAGGCTTGGGGTTGAGGAACAATGCTTTGATTCTAGGCAGATTGTTGGGAAGTGATTCTAAGCTGAAGCAGAGCACAAATACCACATTAATACTAGGCTTGGGGTTAGGGAACAATGCTTTGATTCTAGGCAGATTGTTGGGAAGTGATTCTAAGCTGAAGCAGAGAAATACCACATTAATACTACAGGGTTAATATTCTAGGCAGATTGGGGTTAAAGGAAACAACAATGCTTTGATTCTAGGCAGATTGTTGGGAAGTGATTCTAAGCTGAAGCAGAGCACAAATACCACATTAATACTAGGCTTGGGGTTAGGGAACAATGCTTTGATTCTAGGCAGATTGTTGGGAAGTGATTCTAAGCTGAAGCAGAGAGCACAAATACCACATTAATACTAGGCTTGGGGTTGGGAACAATGCTTTGATTCTAGGCAGATTATTTGGGAAGTGATTCCTGAAGCAGAGAGCACAGATACCACATTAATATTCTAAGCTTGGGGTTAGGGAACAATGCTTTGATTCTAGGCAGATTGATGGGAAGTGATTCTAAGCTGAAGCAGAGAGCACAAATACCACATTAATACTAAAAACTTTGGGTTAGGGAACAATGCTTTGATTCTAGGCAGATTGTTGGGAAGTGATTCTAAGCTGAAGCAGAGAGCACAAATACCACATTAATACTAGGATTGGGGTTAGGAACAATGCTTTGATTCTAGGCAGATTGTTGGGGAAGTGAAGCTGATTCTAAGCTGAGGCAGAAGGGAACAATGATTCTAGGCAGATTTTGGGGAGCTAATACTAGATACATTAATACTAGGCTTGGGGTTAGGGAACAATGCTTTGATTCTAGGCAGATTGTTGGGAAGTGATTCTAAGCTGAAGCAGAGAGCACAAATACCACATTAATACTAGGCTTGGGGTTGGGGAACAATGCTTTGATTCTAGGCAGATTGTTGGGAAGTGATTCTAAGCTGAAGCAGAGAGCACAGATACCACATTAATACTAGGCTTGGGGTTAGGGAACAATGCTTTGATTCTAGGCAGATTGTTGGGAAGTGATTCTAAGCTGAAGCAGAGCACAAATACCACATTAATACTAGGCTTGGGGTTGAGGAACAATGCTTTGATTCTAGGCAGATTGTTGGGAAGTGATTCTGACATTAATACCACATTAATACTAGGCTTGGGGTTAGGGGAACAATGCTTTGATTCTGGGCAGATTGTTGGGAAGTGATTCTAAGCTGAAGCAAGAGAGCACAGATACCACATTAATACTAGGCTTGGGGTTAGGGAACAATGCTTTGATTCTAGGCAGATTGTTGGGAAGTGATTCTAAGCTGAAGCACAAATAATATTAATAAGAAAACTGGGGGGTTAGGGAAAATGCACAAATACCACATTAATACTAGGCTTGGGGTTAGGGAACAATGCTTTGATTCTAGGCAGATTGTTGGGAAGTGATTCTAAGCTGAAGCAGAGAGCACAAATACCACATTAATACTAGGCTTGCGGTTAGGGAACAATGCTTTGATTCTAGGCAGATTGTTGGGAAGTGATTCTAAGCTGAAGCAGAGAGCACAAATACCACATTAATACTAGGCTTGGGGTTGAGGAACAATGCTTTGATTCTAGGCAGATTGTTGGGAAGTGATTCTAAGCTGAAGCAGAGAGCACAAATACCACATTAATACTAGGCTTGGGGTTTAGGGAACAATGCTTTGATTCTAGGCAGATTGTTGGGAAGTGATTCTAAGCTGAAGCAGAGAGCACAAATACCACATTAATACTAGGCTTGGGGTTAGGGAACAATGCTTTGATTCTAGGCAGATTGTTGGGAAGTGATTCTAAGCTGAAGCAGAGCAGAGCACAATACTTTGATTCTACATTAATACTAGGCTTTAATACTAGGCTTGGGTTAGGGAACAATGCTTTGATTCTAGGCAGATTGTTGGGAAGTGATTCATTAATACTAGCTGAAGCAGAGCAGATTGTTGGGAAGGATTCTAAGCAAATACCACATTAATACTAGGCTTGGGGTTAGGGAACAATGCTTTGATTCTAGGCAGATTGTTGGGAAGTGATTCTAAGCTGAAGCAAGAGAGCACAAATACCACATTAATACTAGGCTTGGGGTTGAGGAACAATGCTTTGATTCTAGGCAGATTGTTGGGAAGTGATTCTAAGCTGAAGCAGAGAGCACAAATACCACATTAATACTAGGCTTGGGGTTGGGGAACAATGCTTTGATTCTAGGCAGATTGTTGGGAAGTGATTCTAAGCTGAAGCAGAAACACAAATACCACATTAATACTAGGCTTGGGGTTAGGGAACAATGCTTTGATTCTAGGCAGATTGTTGGGAAGTGATTCTAAGCTGAAGCAGAGAGCACAAATACCACATTATACTAGGCTTGGGGTTAGGGAACAATGCTTTGATTCTGGGCAGATTGTTGGGAAGTGATTCTAAGCTGAAGCAGAGAGCACAAATTAATACTAGGGGGTTGAAACAATGCTTTGATTCTAGGCAGATTGTTGGGAAGTGATTCTAAGCTGAAGCAGAGCACAAATACCACATTAATACTAGGCTTGGGGTTGGGGAACAATGCTTTGATTCTAGGCAGATTGTTGGGAAGTGATTCTAAGCTGAAGCAGAAGGCACAGATACCACATTAATACTAGGCTTGGGGTTGAGAACAATGCTTTGATTCTAGGCAGATTGTTGGGAAGTGATTCTAAGCTGAAGCAGAAGCACAAATACCACATTAATACTAGGCTTGGGGTTAGGGAACAATGCTTTGATTCTAGGCAGATTGTTGGGAAGTGATTCTAAGCTGAAGCAGAGAGCACAAATACCACATTAATACTAGGCTTGGGGTTAGGGAACAATGCTTTGATTCTAGGCAGATTGTTGGGAAGTGATTCCTAAGCTGAAGCAGAGAGCACAAATACCACATTAATACTAGGCTTGGGGTTAGGGAACAATGCTTTGATTCTAGGCAGATTGTTGGGAAGTGATTCTAAGCTGAAGCAGAGAGCACAAATACCACATTAATACTAGGCTTGGGTTTAGGGAACAATGCTTTGATTCTAGGCAGATTGTTGGGAAGTGATTCTAAGCTGAAGCAGAGAGCACAGATACCACATTAATACTAGGCTTGGGGTTAGGGAACAATGCTTTGATTCTAGGCAGATTGTTGGGAAGTGATTCTAAGCTGAGAGCACAAATACCACATTAATACCACATTAATACTAGGCTTGGGGTTTCTCCAGCAGGGAACAATGCTTTTAGATTCTAGGCAGATTGTTGGAAGTGATTCTAAGCTGAAGCAGAGAGCACAAATACCACATTAATACTAGGCTTGGGGTTAGGAACAATGCTTTGATTCTAGGCAGATTGTTGGGAAGTGATTCTAAGCTGAAGCAGAGAGCACAGATACCACATTAATACTAGGCTTGGGGTTAGGGAACAATGCTTTGATTCTAGGCAGATTGTTGGGAAGTGATTCTAAGCTGAAGCAGAGAACAAATACCACATTAATACTAGGCTTGGGGTTAGGGAACAATGCTTTGATTCTAGGCAGATTGTTGGGAAGTGATTCTAAGCTGAAGCAGAGAGCACAAATACCACATTAATACTAGGCTTGGGGTTAGGGAACAATGCTTTGATTCTAGGCAGATTGTTGGGAAGTGATTCTAAGCTGAAGCAGAGAGCACAGATACCACATTAATACTAGGCTTGGGGTTAGGGGAACAATGCTTTGATTCTAGGCAGATTGTTGGGAAGTGATTCTAAGCTGAAGCAGAGAGCACAGATACCACATTAATACTAGGCTTGGGGTTGGGGAACAATGCTTTGATTCTAGGCAGATTGTTGGGAAGTGATTCTAAGCTGAAGCAGAGAGCACAAATACCACATTAATACTAGGCTTGGGGTTGGAACAATGCTTTGATTCTAGGCAGATTGTTGGGAAGTGATTCTAAAGCTGAAGCACAATACCAGATACACAAATAATTATTCTGACTAGGCTTGGGGTTAGGGAACAATGCTTTGATTCTAGGCAGATTGTTGGGAAGTGATTCTAAGCTGAAGCAGAGAGCACAAATACCACATTAATACTAGGCTTGGGGGGTTGGGGAACAATGCTTTGATTCTAGGCAGATTGTTGGGAAGTGATTCTAAGAAGCAGAGAAACAAATACCAGCAGGCAAATACCACATTAATACTTAATACTAGGCTTGGGGTTAGGGAACAATGCTTTGATTCTAGGCAGATTGTTGGGAAGTGATTCTAAGCTGAAGCAGAGCACACAATACCACATTAATACTATTGGGGTTGGGAATGCTTTGATTCTAGGCAGATTTTGGGAAGGATTCTTAAGCTGAAGCAGAGAGCATGATACCACATTAATACTAGGCTTGGGGTTGACAATGCTTTGATTCTAGGCAGATTGTTGGGAAGTGATTCTAAGCTGAAGCAGAGAGGACAGATACCACATTAATACTAGGCTTGGGGTTGGGGAACAATGCTTTGATTCTAGGCAGATTGTTGGGAAGTGATTCTAAGCTGAAGCAGAGAGCACAAATACCACATTAATACTAGGCTTGGGGTTAGGGAACAATGCTTTGATTCTAGGCAGATTGTTGGGAAGTGATTCTATTCTAAGCTGAAGCAGAGAGCACAAATACCACATTAATACTAGGCTTGGGGTTGGGAACAATGCTTTGATTCTAGGCAGATTGTTGGGAAGTGATTCTAAGCTGAAGCAGAGAGCACAGATACCACATTAATACTAGGCTTGGGGTTAGGGAACAATGCTTTGATTCTAGGCAGATTGTTGGGAAGTGATTCTAAGCTGAAGCAGAGAGCACAGATACCACATTAATACTAGGCTTTGGGGTTGAACCAGAAACAAATGGCTTGGGTTGGGAACAATTTTGATTCTAGGCAGATTGTTGGGAAGTGATTCTAAGCTGAAGCAGAGCACAAATACCACATTAATACTAGGCTTGGGGTTGGGAACAATGCTTTGATTCTAGGCAGATTGTTGGGAAGTGATTCTAAGCTGAAGCAGAGCACAAATACCACATTAATACTAGGGCTTGGGGTTGGGGAACAATGCTTTGATTCTAGGCAGATTGTTGGGAAGTGATTCTAAGCTGAAGCAGAGACACAGATACCACATTAATACTAGGCTTGGGGTTAGGGAACAATGCTTTGATTCTAGGCAGATTGTTGGGAAAGATTCTAAGCTGGAAGCAGAGAGCACAAATACCACATTAATACTAGGCTTGGGGGTTAGGGAACAATGCTTTGATTCTAGGCAGATTGTTGGGAAGTGATTCTAAGCTGAAGCAGAGAGCACAAATACCACATTAATACTAGGCTTGGGGTTAGGGAACAATGCTTTGATTCTAGGCAGATTGTTGGGAAGTGATTCTAAATCTGAAGCACAGATACCACATTAATACTACATTAATACTTTGATTCTAGGCAGATTGGGTTGGGAGAACAATGATACCACATTAATTCTAGGCAGATTGTTAGGGAACAATGCTTTGATTCTAATTGTTGAAGCAGAGCACAGAGACACAGATACCACATTAATACTAGGCTTGGGGTTAGGAACAATGCTTTTGATTCTAGGCAGATTGTTGGGAAGTGATTCTAAGCTGAAGCAGAGAGCACAGATACCACATTAATACTAGGGCTTGGGGTTAGGGAACAATGCTTTGATTCTAGGCAGATTGTTGGGAAGTGATTCTAAGCTGAAGCAGAGAGCACAGATACCACATTAATACTAGGCTTGGGGTTGGGAAACATGCTTTGATTCTAGGCAGATTGTTGTTGGAAGCAAGAGACAAATACCACATTAATACTAGGTTGGGTTGGGGGAACAATGCTTTGATTCTAGGCAGATTGTTGGGAAGTGATTCTAAGCTGAAGCAGAGCACAAATACACATTAATACTAGGCTTGGGGTTAGGGAACAATGCTTTGATTCTAGGCAGGTTGGGAAGTGATTCTAAGCTGAAGCAGAGAGCACAGATACCACATTAATACTAGGCTTGGGGTTAGGGAACAATGCTTTGATTCTAGGCAGATTGTTGGGAAGTGATTCTAAGCTGAAGCAGAGAGCACAAATACCACATTAATACTAGGCTTGGGGTTGGGGAACAATGCTTTGATTCTAGGCAGATTGTTGGGAAGGATTCTAAGCTGAAGCAGAGAGCACAAATACCACATTAATACTAGGCTTGGGGTTAGGGAACAATGCTTTGATTCTAGGCAGATTGTTGGGAAGGATTCTAAGCTGAAGCAGAGAGCACAATACCACATTAATACTAGGCTTGGGGTTAGGGAACAATGCTTTGATTCTAGGCAGATTGTTGGGAAGTGATTCTCAGCTGAAGCAGAGAGCACAAATACCACATTAATACTAGGCTTGGGGTTGGGAACAATGCTTTGATTCTAGGCAGATTGTTGGGAAGTGATTCTAAGCTGAAGCAGAGAGCACAGAATACCACATTAATACTTTGAGGCTTGGGGTTAGGAAATGAACAATGCTTTGATTCTAGGCAGATTGTTGGGAAGTGATTCTAAGCTGAAGCAGAGAGCACAGATACCACATTAATACTAGGCTTGGGGTTGGGGAACAATGCTTTGATTCTAGGCAGATTGTTGGGAAGTGATTCTAAGCTGAAGCAGGGAACAATGCTTTGATTCTGGCACAAATACCACATTAATACTAGGCTTGGGGTTAGGGAAACAATGCTTTGATTCTAGGCAGATTGTTGGGAAGTGATTCTAAGCTGAAGCAGAGCACAAATACCACATTAATACTAGGCTTGGGGTTGGGAACAATGCTTTGATTCTAGGCAGATTGTTGGGAAGTGATTCTAAGCAGAGAGCACAGATACCACATTAATACTAGGCTTGGGGTTGGGGAACAATGCTTTGATTCTAGGCAGATTGTTGGGAAGTGATTCTAAGCTGAAGCAGAGAGCACAAATACCACATTAATACTAGGCTTGGGGTTGGGGGAACAATGCTTTGATTCTAGGCAGATTGTTGGGAAGTGATTCTAAGCTGAAGCAGAGAGCACAAATACCACATTAATACTAGGCTTGGGGTTGGGAACAATGCTTTGATTCTAGGCAGATTGTTGGGAAGTGATTCTAAGCACAGATACCACATTCAAGCAGAACAATGCTTTGATTCTAGGCAGATTGTTTGGAAAATGATTCACAGATACCACATTAATACTAGGCTTGGGGTTGGGAACAATGCTTTGATTCTAGGCAGATTGTTGGGAAGGATTCTAAGCTGAAGCAGAGAGCACAAATTAATACTACATTAATGCTTTGATTCTAGGCAGATTGGGGATTCTAAGCTGAGGAGCAACAATGGCTTTTGAGGAACAATTCTAGGCAGATTGTTGGGAAAGTGATTCTAAGCTGAAGCAGAGAGCACAGATACCACATTAATACTAGGCTTGGGGTTAGGAACAATGCTTTGATTCTAGGCAGATTGTTGGGAAGTGATTCTAAGCTGAAGCAGAGAGCACAAATACCACATTAATACTAGGCTTGGGGTTAGGAGACAATGCTTTGATTCTAGGCAGATTGTTGGGAAGTGATTCTAAGCTGAAGCAGAGAGCACAGATACCACATTAATACTAGGCTTGGGGTTAGGGAACAATGCTTTGATTCTAGGCAGATTGTTGGGAAGCTTGATTCTAAGCAGATGAAGTGATTCTAGCACAAATACCACCACATTAATACTAGGGCTTGGGGTTGAACAAATGCTGTTAAAGGAAGCTTTGAAGAAGAGAGCACAAATTGATTCTAGGCAGATTGTTGGGAAGTTCTAGGCAGATTGTTGGGAAGTGAAGCAAGAGAGCACAAATACCACATTAATACTAGGCTTGGGGTTGGGAACAATGCTTTGATTCTAGGCAGATTGTTGGGAAGTGATTCTAAGCTGAAGCAGAGAGCACAGATACCACATTAATACTAGGCTTGGGGTTAGGAACAATGCTTTGATTCTAGGCAGATTGTTGGGAAGTGATTCTAAGCTGAAGCAGAGAAGCACAAATACCACATTAATACTAGGCTTGGGGTTAGGGAACAATGCTTTGATTCTAGGCAGATTGTTGGGGAAGTGATTCTAAGCTGAAGCAGAGCACAGATACCACATTAATACTAGGCTTGGGGTTAGGGAACAATGCTTTGATTCTAGGCAGATTGTTGGGAAGTGATTCTAAGCTGAAGAGAGCACAAATACCACATTAATACTAGGCTTGGGGTTAGGAACAATGCTTTGATTCTAGGCAGATTGTTGGGAAGTGATTCTCAGCTGAAGCAGAGAGCACAGATACCACATTAATACTAGGCTTGGGGTTAGGGAACAATGCTTTGATTCTAGGCAGATTGTTGGGAAGTGATTCTAAGCTGAAGCAGAGCACAAATACCACATTAATACTAGGCTTGGGGTTATTCTAGGGAACAATGCTTTGATTCTAGGCAGATTGTTGGGGAAGTGATTCTAAGCTGAAGCAGAGAGCACAGATACCACATTAATACTAGGCTTGGGGGTTAGGGGAACAATGCTTTGATTCTAGGCAGATTGTTGGGAAGTGATTCTAAGCTGAAGCAGAGAGCACAAATACCACATTAATACTAGGCTTGGGGTTGGGAACAATGCTTTGATTCTAGGCAGATTTGTTGGGAAGATGATTCTAAGCTGAAGCAGAGAGCACAAATACCACATTAATACTAGGCTTGGGGTTAGGGAACAATGCTTTGATTCTAGGCAGATTGTTGGGAAGTGATTCTAAGCTGAAGCAGAGAGCACAAATACCACATTAATACTAGGCTTGGGGTTAGGGAACAATGCTTTGATTCTAGGCAGATTGTTGGGAAGTGATTCTAAGCTGAAGCAGAGAGCACAGATACCACATTAATACTAGGCTTGGGGTTAGGAACAAATGCTTTTGATTCTAGGCAGATTGTTGGGAAGTGATTCTAAGCTGAAGCAGAGAGCACAAATACCACATTAATACTAGGCTTGGGGTTAGGGAACAATGCTTTGATTCTAGGCAGATTGTTGGGAAGTGATTCTAAGCTGAAGCAGAGAGCACAAATACCACATTAATACTAGGCTTGGGGTTAAGGGAACAATGCTTTGATTCTAGGCAGATTGTTGGGAAGTGATTCTAAGCTGAAGCAGAGAGCACAAATACCACATTAATACTAGGCTTGGGGTTAGGGAAATGCTTTTGATTCTAGGCAGATTGTTGGGAAATGATTCTAAGCTGAAGCAGAGCACAGATACCACATTAATACTAGGCTTGGGGTTAGGGGAACAATGCTTTGATTCTAGGCAGATTGTTGGGAAGTGATTCTAAGCTGAAGCAGAGAGCACAGATACTACATTAATACTAGGCTTGGGGTTAGGGAACAATGCTTTGATTCTAGGCAGATTGTTGGGAAGTGATTCTAAGCTGAAGCAGAGAGCACAGATACTACATTAATACTAGGCTTGGGGTTAGGGAACAATGCTTTGATTCTAGGCAGATTGTTGGGAAGTGATTCTAAGCTGAAGCAGAGAGCACAAATACCACATTAATACTAGGCTTGGGGTTAGGGAACAATGCTTTGATTCTAGGCAGATTGTTGGGAAGAGATTCTAAGCTGAAGCAGAGAGCACAGATACCACATTAATACTAGGCTTGGGGGTTAGGGAACAATGCTTTGATTCTAGGCAGATTGTTGGGAAGTGATTCTAAGCTGAAGCAGAGCACAGATACCACATTAATACTAGGCTTGGGGTTAGGGAACAATGCTTTGATTCTAGGCAGATTGTTGGGAAGTGATTCTAAGCTGAAGCAGAGAGCACAGATACCACATTAATACTAGGCTTGGGGTTAGGAACAATGCTTTGATTCTAGGCAGATTGTTGGAAGCTTTGATTCTAAGCTGAAGCAGAGAGCACAAATACCACATTAATACTAGGCTTGGGGTTAGGGGACAATGCTTTGATTCTAGGCAGATTGTTGGGAAGTGATTTAATACTAAACAAATGCTTTGATTCTAGGCAGATTGTTGAGAGTGATTCTGAGCTGAAGAGAGCACAAATACCACATTAATACTAGGCTTGGGGTTAGGGAACAATGCTTTGATTCTAGGCAGATTGTTGGGAAGTGATTCTAAGCTGAAGCAGAGAGCACAAACCACATTAATACTAGGCTTGGGGTTAGGGAACAATGCTTTGATTCTAGGCAGATTGTTGGGAAGTGATTCTAAGCTAAGAGAAACTGAAATACCACATTAATACTAGGCTTGGGGTTAGGGAACAATGCTTTGATTCTAGGATTTGTTGGGAAGGCAGATTGTTGGGAAAGTGATTCTAAGCAGATTGTTGGGAAGTGATTCTAAGCTGAAGCAGAGAGCACAAATACCACATTAATACTAGGCTTGGGGTTGGGAACAATGCTTTGATTCTAGGCAGATTGTTGGGAAGTGATTCTAAGCTGAAGCAGAGAACACAGATACCACATTAATACTAGGCTTGGGGTTAGGGAACAATGCTTTGATTCTAGGCAGATTGTTGGGAAGTGATTCTAAGCTGAAGCAGAGAGCACAAATACCACATTAATACTAGGCTTGGGGTTAGGAACAATGCTTTGATTCTAGGCAGATTGTTGGGAAGTGATTCTAAGCTGAAGCAGAGAGCACAAATACCACATTAATACTAGGCTTGGGGTTTAGGGAACAATGCTTTGATTCTAGGCAGATTGTTGGGAAGTGATTCTAAGCTGAAGCAGAGAGCACAGATACCACATTAATACTAGGCTTGGGGTTAGGGGAACAATGCTTTGATTCTAGGCAGATTGTTGGGAAGTGATTCTAAGCTGAAGCAGAGAGCACAGATACCACATTAATACTAGGCTTGGGGTTAGGAACAATGCTTTGATTCTAGGCAGATTGTTGGGAAGTGATTCTAAGCTGAAGCAGAGAGCACAAATACCACATTAATACTAGGCTTGGGGTTAGGAACAATGCTTTGATTCTAGGCAGATTGTTGGGAAGTGATTCTAAGCTGAAGCAGAGAGCACAAATACCACATTAATACTAGGCTTGGGGTTAGGGAACAATGCTTTGATTCTAGGCAGATTGTTGGGAAGTGATTCTAAGCTGAAGCAGAGAGCACAAATACCACATTAATACTAGGCTTGGGGTTAGGGAACAATGCTTTGATTCTAGGCAGATTGTTGGGAAGTGATTCTAAGCTGAAGCAGAGAGAGCACAGATACCACATTAATACTAGGCTTGGGGTTAGGAACAATGCTTTGATTCTAGGCAGATTGTTGGGAAGTGATTACCACATTAATACTAGGCTGGGGTTGGGAACAATGCAGATTCTAGAGCACAGATGAAGCACATTAATACTAGGCTTGGGGTTAGGAACAATGCTTGATTCTAGGCAGATTGTTGGGAAGTGATTCTAAGCTGAAGAGAGAGCACAAATACCACATTAATACTAGGCTTGGGGTTGGGGAACAATGCTTTGATTCTAGGCAGATTGTTGGAAGGATTCTAAGCTGAAGCAGAGAGCACAAATACTACATTAATACTAGGCTTGGGGTTGGGAACAATGCTTTGATTCTAAGCAGATTGTTGGGAAGTGATTCTAAGCTGAAGAGAGAGAGCACAAATACCACATTAATACTAGGCTTGGGGTTAGGGAACAATGCTTTGATTCTAGGCAGATTGTTGGGAAGTGATTCTAAGCTGAAGCAGAGAGCACAAATACCACATTAATACTAGGCTTGGGGGTTAGGGAACAATGCTTTGATTCTAGGCAGATTGTTGGGAAGTGATTCTAAGCTGAAGCAGAGAGCACAGATACCACATTAATACTAGGCTTGGGGTTGGGAACAATGCTTTGATTCTAGGCAGATTGTTGGGTGATTCTAAGCTGAAAGCAGAGAGCACAGATACCACATTAATACTAGGCTTGGGGTTAAGGAACAATGCTTTGATTCTAGGCAGATTGTTGGGAAGTGATTCTAAGCTGAAGCAGAGAGCACAAATACCACATTAATACTAGGCTTGGGGTTAGGGAACAATGCTTTGATTCTAGGCAGATTGTTGGGAAGTGATTCTAAGCTGAAGCAGAGAGCACAAATACCACATTAATACTAGGCTTGGGGTTAGGGAACAATGCTTTGATTCTAGGCAGATTGTTGGGAAGTGATTCTAAGCTGAAGCAGAGAGCACAAATACCACATTAATACTAGGCTTGGGGTTAGGGAACAATGCTTTGATTCTAGGCAGATTGTTGGGAAGTGATTCTAAAGCAGAAGCAGAGAGCACAAATACCACATTAATACTAGGCAGATTGGGGATTGAGGGAACAAATACTTTGATTCTAGGCAGATTGTTGGGAAGTGATTCTAAGCTGAAGCAGAGAGCACAAATACCACATTAATACTAGGCTTGGGGTTAGGGAACAATGCTTTGATTCTAGGCAGATTGTTGGGAAGTTTAAGGCAGAAGCACAGATACCACATTAATACTAGGCTTGGGGTTAAACAATGCTTTGATTCTTGTTGGGAAGTGAGGCTTGAGTTAGCAAATGACAGAGAGCACAGATACAAATCTACATTAATAGGCTTGGGGTTAGGGAACAATGCTTTGATTCTAGGCAGATTGTTGGGAAGTGATTCTAAGCTGAAGCAGAGAGCACAGATACCACATTAATACTAGGTTTGGGGTTAGGAACAATGCTTTGATTCTAGGCAGATTGTTGGAAGTGATTCTAAGCTGAAGCAGAGACACAAATACCACATTAATACTAGGCTTGGGGTTAGGGAACAATGCTTTGATTCTAGGCAGATTGTTGGGAAGTGATTCTAAGCTGAAGCAGAGACACAGATACCACATTAATACTAGGCTTGGGGTTAGGGAACAATGCTTTGATTCTAGGCAGATTGTTGGGAAGTGATTCTAAGCTGAAGCAGAGAGCACAAATACCACTATTAATACTAGGCAGATTGGGTTAGAGAACAATGGCTTTGATTCTAGGCAGATTGTTGGGAAGTGATTCTAAGCTGAAGCAGAGAGCACAGATACCACATTAATACTAGGCTTGGGGTTAGGGAACAATGCTTTGATTCTAGGCAGATTGTTGGGAAGTGATTCTAAGCTGAAGCAGAGAGCACAGATACCACATTAATACTAGGCTTGGGGTTAGGGACAATGCTTTGATTCTAGGCAGATTGTTGGGAAGTGATTTGAAGCAGAGAGCACAGATACCACATTAATACTAGGGTTGGGGTTAGGACAATGCTTGATTCTAGGCAGATTGTTGGGAAGTGATTCTAAGCTGAAGCAGAGCACAAATACCACATTAATACTAGGCTTGGGGTTAGGGAACAATGCTTTGATTCTAGGCAGATTGTTGGGAAGTGATTCTAAGCTGAAGCAGAGAGCACAAATACCACATTAATACTAGGTTTGGGGTTAATACTAGGGAAACAATGCTTTGATTCTATTGTTGGGAAGTGATTCTAAGGAAGCAGAGCACAAATACCACATTAATACTAGGCTTGGGGTTAGGGAACAATGCTTTGATTCTAGGCAGATTGTTGGGAAGTGATTCTAAGCTGAAGCAGAGCACAAATACCACATTAATACTAGGCTTGGGGTTGGGGAACAATGCTTTGATTCTAGGCAGATTGTTGGGAAGTGATTCTAAGCTGAAGCAGAGAGCACAGATACCACATTAATACTGAACAATGCTTGGGGTTAGAACAATGCTTTGATTCTAGGCAGATTGTTGGGAAGTGATTCTAAGCTGAAGGAGAGCAGACCACATTAATACTAGGCTTGGGGTTAGGGAACAATGCTTTGATTCTAGGCAGATTGTTGGGAAGTGATTCTAAGCTGAAGCAGAGAGCACAAATACCACATTAATACTAGGCTTGGGGTTAGGGAACAATGCTTTGATTCTAGGCAGATTGTTGGGAAGTGATTCTAAGCTGAAGCAGAGCACAAATACCACATTAATACTAGGCTTGGGGTTAGGAACAATGCTTTGATTCTAGGCAGATTGTTGGGAAGTGATTCTAAGCTGAAGCAGAGAGCACAAATACCACATTAATACTAGGCTTGGGGTTGGAACAATGCTTTGATTCTAGGCAGATTGTTGGGAAGTGATTCTAAGCTGAAGCAGAGAGCACAAATACCACATTAATACTAGGCTTGGGGTTGAGGAACAATGCTTTGATTCTAGGCAGATTGTTGGGAAGTGATTCTAAGCTGAAGCAGAGAGCACAGATACCACATTAATACTAGGCTTGGGGTTAGGGAACAATGCTTTGATTCTAGGCAGATTGTTGGGAAGTGATTCTAAGCTGAAGCAGAGAGCACAGATACCACATTAATACTAGGCTTGGGGTTAGGGAACAATGCTTTGATTCTAGGCAGATTGTTGGGAAGTGATTCTAAGCTGAAGCAGAGAGCACAAATACCACATTAATACTAGGCTTGGGGTTGGGAACAATGCTTTGATTCTAGGCAATTGTTGGGAAGTGATTCTAAGCTTGATACCACATTAATACTAGGCTTGGGGTTGAGAACAATGCTTTGATTCTAGGCAGATTGTTGGGGAAGTGATTCTAAGCTGAAGCAGAGAGCACAAATACCACATTAATACTAGGCTTGGGGTTAGGGAACAATGCTTTGATTCTAGGCAGATTGTTGGGAAGTGATTCTAAGCTGAAGCAGAGAGCACAAATACCACATTAATACTAGGCTTGGGGTTAGGGAACAATGCTTTGATTCTAGGCAGATTGTTGGGAAGTGATTCTAAGCAGATGAAGAGAGCACAAATACCACATTAATACTAGGCTTGGGGTTAGGAACAATGCTTTGATTCTAGGCAGATTGTTGGGAAGTGATTCTAAGCTGAAGCAGAGAGCACAAATACCACATTAATACTAGGCTTGGGGTTAGGGAACAATGCTTTGATTCTAGGCAGATTGTTGGGAAGTGATTCTAAGCTGAAGCAGAGCACAAATACCACATTAATACTAGGCTTGGGTTTGGAACAATGCTTTGATTCTAGGCAGATTGTTGGGAAGTGATTCTAAGCTGAAGCAGAGAGCACAAATACCACATTAATACTAGGCTTGGGGTTGGGGAACAATGCTTTGATTCTAGGCAGATTGTTGGGAAGTGATTCTAAGCTGAAGCAGAGAGCACAAATACCACATTAATACTAGGCTTGGGGTTAGGAACAATGCTTTGATTCTAGGCAGATTGTTGGGAAGTGATTCTAAGCTGAAGCAGAGAGCACAGATACCACATTAATACTAGGCTTGGGGTTAGGGAACAATGCTTTGATTCTAGGCAGATTGTTGGGAAGTGATTCTAAGCTGAAGCAGAGAGCACAAATACCATTAATACTAGGCTTGGGGTTAAACAATGCTTTGATTCTAGGCAGATTGTTGGGGTTCTAAGGGAACACAAATACCACATTAATACTAGGCTTGGGGTTTGGGAACAATGCTTTGATTCTAGGCAGATTGTTGGGAAGTGATTCTAAGCTGAAGCAGAGAGCACAGATACCACATTAATACTAGGCTTGGGGTTAGGGAACAATGCTTTGATTCTAGGCAGATTGTTGGGAAGTGATTCTAAGCTGAAGCAGAGAGCACAAATACCACATTAATACTAGGCTTGGGGTTCTAAGGAACAATGCTTTGATTCTAGGCAGATTGTTGGGAAGTGATTCTAAGCTGAAGCAGAGAGCACAAATACCACATTAATACTAGGCTTGGGGTTAGGGAACAATGCTTTGATTCTAGGCAGATTGTTGGGAAGTGATTCTAAGCTGAAGCAGAGCACAAATACCACATTAATACTAGGCTTGGGTTAAACAATGCTTTGATTCTAGGCAGATTGTTGGGAAGTGATTCTAAGCTGAAGCAGAGAGCACAGATACCACATTAATACTAGGCTTGGGGTTGAGGAACAATGCTTTGATTCTAGGCAGATTGTTGGGAAGTGATTCTAAGCTGAAGCAGAGAGCACAAATACCACATTAATACTAGGCTTGGGGTTGGGAACAATGCTTTGATTCTAGGCAGATTGTTGGGAAGTGATTCTAAGCTGAAGCAGAGAGCACAAATACCACATTAATACTAGGCTTGGGGTTAGGGAACAATGCTTTGATTCTAGGCAGATTGTTGGGAAGTGATTCTAAGCTGAAGCAGAGAGCACAGATACCACATTAATACTAGGCTTGGGGTTGGGAACAATGCTTTGATTCTAGGCAGATTGTTGGGAAGTGATTCTAAGCTGAAGCAGAGCACAGATACCACATTAATACTAGGCTTGGGGTTGGGGAACAATGCTTTGATTCTAGGCAGATTGTTGGGAAGTGATTCTAAGCTGAAGCAGGAAGAGCACAAATACCACATTAATACTAGGCTTGGGGTTAGGGAACAATGCTTTGATTCTAGGCAGATTGTTGGGAAGTGATTCTAAGCTGAAGCAGAGAGAGGTACAGATACCACATTAATTCTAGGCTTGTTGGGGAAGTGATTCTAAGGCAGAGCACACAGATACCACACATTAATACTAGGGGTTGGGGAACAATGCTTTGATTCTAGGCAGATTGTTGGGAAGTGATTCTAAGCTGAAGCAGAGAGCACAAATACCACATTAATACTAGGCTTGGGGTTAGGGAACAATGCTTTGATTCTAGGCAGATTGTTGGGAAGTGATTCTAAGCTGAAGCAGAGAGCACAAATACCACATTAATACTAGGCTTGGGGTTGGGAACAATGCTTTGATTCTAGGCAGATTGTTGGGAAGTGATTCTAAGCTGAAGCAGAGAGCACAAATACCACATTAATACTAGGCTTGGGGGTTAGGGAACAATGCTTTGATTCTAGGCAGATTGTTGGGAAGTGATTCTAAGCTGAAGCAGAGAGCACAAATACCACATTAATACTAGGCTTGGGGTTAGGGAAATGCTTTGATTCTAGGCAGATTGTTGGGAAGTGATTCTAAGCTGAAGCAGAGATTAATACTAGGCTTGGGGTTAGGAACAATGCTTGATTCTACATTCTATACAGATTTAATACCACATTACTAGGCTTGGGTTAGGGAACAATGCTTTGATTCTAAGCAGATTGTTGGGAGATTCCACATAGAGAGCACAAATACTAGGCATTAATACTAGGCTTGGGTTAAAGAACAATGCTTTGATTCTAGGCAGATTGTTGGGAAGTGATTCTAAGCTGAAGCAGAGAGCACAGATAATACCAACAATGCATTAATACTAGGCTTGGGGTTAGGGAACAATGCTTTGATTCTAGGCAGATTGTTGGGAAGTGATTCTAAGCTGAAGCAGAGAGCACAAATACCACATTAATACTAGGCTTGGGGTTGGGGAACAATGCTTTGATTCTAGGCAGATTGTTGGGAAGTGATTCTAAGCTGAAGCAGAGCACAAATACCACATTAATACTAGGCTTGGGGTTGGGAACAATGCTTTGATTCTAGGCAGATTGTTGGGAAGTGATTCTAAGCTGAAGCAGAGAGCACAAATACCACATTAATACTAGGCTTGGGGTTAGGGAACAATGCTTTGATTCTAGGCAGATTGTTGGGAAGTGATTCTAAGCTGAAGCAGAGAGCACACAGAATACCACATTAATACTTCTAGGGCTTGGGGGTTAGGAACAATGCTTTGATTCTAGGCAGATGAAGATTCTAAGCTGAAGCAGAGCACAAATACCACATTAATACTAGGCTTGGGGTTGGGGAACAATGCTTTGATTCTAGGCAGATTGTTGGGAAGTGATTCTAAGCTGAAGCAGAGAGCACAAATACCACATTAATACTAGGCTTGGGGTTAGGGAACAATGCTTTGATTCTAGGCAGATTGTTGGGAAGTGATTCTAAGCTGAAGCAGAGAGCACAGATACCACATTAATACTAGGCTTGGGGTTGGGGAACAATGCTTTGATTCTAGGCAGATTGTTGGGAAGTGATTCTAAGCTGAAGCAGAGAGCACAAATACCACATTAATACTAGGCTTGGGGTTGAGGAACAATGCTTTCTAGATTCTAGGCAGATTACCACATTAATACTGTTGGGGTTAGGGAACAATGCTTTGATTCTAAGCAGATTGTTGGGAAGTGATTCTAAGCTGAAGCAGAGTGCAAATACCACATTAATACTAGGCTTGGGGTTGGGGAACAATGCTTTGATTCTAGGCAGATTGTTGGGAAGTGATTCTAAGCAGAAGCAAATACCACATTAATACTAGGCACTATTAATACTAGGCTTGGGTTATTCTAGGGAACAATGCTTTGATTCTAGGCAGATTGTTGGGAAGTGATTCTAAGCTGAAGCAGAGAGCACAGATACCACATTAATACTAGGCTTGGGGTTAGGGAACAATGCTTTGATTCTAGGCAGATTGTTGGGAAGTGATTCTAAGCTGAAACAGAGCACAATACCACATTAATACTAGGCTTGGGGTTTAGGAACAATGCTTTGATTCTAGGCAGATTGTTGGGAAGTGATTCTAAGCTGAAGCAGAGAGCACAAATACCACATTAATACTAGGCTTGGGGTTGGAACAATGCTTTGATTCTTTGATTCTTGGGCAGATTGTTGGGAAGTGATTCTTAATACTGGTTTGGGGTTGAGGGAACAATGCTTTGATTCTAGGCAGATAAAGTATTCAAGCAGAGCACAGATACCACATTAATACTAGGCTTGGGGTTAGGGAACAATGCTTTGATTCTAGGCAGATTGTTGGGAAGTTCTAAGGGAAGCAGAGCACAAATACCACATTAATACTAGGCTTCTTGGGGAACAATGCTTTGATTCTAGGCAGATTGTTGGGAAGTGATTCTAAGCTGAAGCAGAGAGCACAAATACCACATTAATACTAGGCTTGGGGGTTAGGGAACAATGCTTTGATTCTAGGCAGATTGTTGGGAAGTGATTCTAAGCTGAAGCAGAGAGCACAGATACCACATTAATACTAGGCTTGGGGTTGAGGAACAATGCTTTGATTCTAGGCAGATTGTTGGGAAGTGATTCTAAGCTGAAGCAGAGGCACAAATACCTACATTAATGCTTTGATTCTAGGCTTGTTGGGAAGTGATTCTAAGCTGAAAGCAGAGAGCACAAATACCACATTAATACTAGGGCTTGGGGTTGAGAACAATGCTTTGATTCTAGGCAGATTGTTGGGAAGTGATTCTAAGCTGAAGCAGAGAGCACAGATACCACATTAATACTAGGCTTGGGGTTGGGAACAATGCTTTGATTCTAGGCAGATTGTTGGGAAGTGATTCTAAGCTGAAGCAGAGATTCAAGCTGACAAATACCACATTAATACTAGGCTTGGGGTTAGGGAACAATGCTTTGATTCTAGGCAGATTGTTGGGAAGTGATTCTAAGCTGAAGCAGAGAGCACAGATACCACATTAATACTAGGCTTGGGGTTAGGGAACAATGCTTTGATTCTAGGCAGATTGTTGGGAAGTGATTCTAAGCTGAAGCAGAGAGCACAAATACCACATTAATACTAGGCTTGGGGTTGGGGAACAATGCTTTGATTCTAGGCAGATTGTTGGGAAGTGATTCTAAGCTGAAGCAGAGAGCACAGATACCACATTAATACTAGGCTTGGGGTTGGGGAACAATGCTTTGATTCTAGGCAGATTGTTGGGAAGTGATTCTAAGCTGAAGCAGAGAGCACAAATACCACATTAATACTAGGCTTGGGGTTGTTGGGAACAATGCTTTGATTCTAGGCAGATTGTTGGGAAGTTTGATTCTAAGCAGATTGAAGCAAGAGAGCAGAAATATACCACATTAATACTAGGCTTGGGGTTAGGAACAATGCTTTGATTCTAGGCAGATTGTTGGGAAGTGATTCTAAGCTGAAGCAGAGCACAAATACCACATTAATACTAGGCTTGGGGTTGGGGAACAATGCTTTGATTCTAGGCAGATTGTTGGGAAGTGATTCTAAGCTGAAGCAGAGAGCACAAATACCACATTAATACTAGGCTTGGGGTTAGGGAACAATGCTTTGATTCTAGGCAGATTGTTGGGAAGTGATTCTAAGCTGAAGCAGAGAGCACAAATACCACATTAATACTAGGCTTGGGGTTAGGGAACAATGCTTTGATTCTAGGGAGCAGATTGTTGGGAAGTGATTCTAAGCTGAAGCAGAGAGCACAAATACCACATTAATACTAGGCTTGGGGTTGGGAACAATGCTTTGATTCTAGGCAGATTGTTGGGAAGTGATTCTAAGCTGAAGCAGAGAGCACAGATACCACATTAATACTAGGCTTGGGGTTAGGGAACAATGCTTTGATTCTAGGCAGATTGTTGGGAAGTGATTCTAAGCTGAAGCAGAGCACAAATACCACATTAATACTAGGCTTGGGGTTAAGGAACAATGCTTTGATTCTAGGCAGATTGTTGGGAAGTGATTCTAAGCTGAAGCAGAGAGCACAAATACCACATTAATACTAGGCTTGGGGTTAGGGAACAATGCTTTGATTCTAGGCAGATTGTTGGGAAGTGATTCTAAGCTGAAGCAGAGGCACAAATACCACATTAATACTAGGCTTGGGGTTAAACAATGCTTTGATTCTAGGCAGATTGTTGGGAAGTGATTCTAAGCTGAAGCAGAGAGCACAAATACCACATTAATACTAGGCTTGGGGGGTTAGGGAACAATGCTTTGATTCTAGGCAGATTGTTGGGAAGTGATTCTAAGCTGAAGCAGAGAGCACAAATACCACATTAATACTAGGCTTGGGGTTTAGGGAACAATGCTTTGATTCTAGGCAGATTGTTGGGAAGTGATTCTAAGCTGAAGCAGAGAGCACAGATACCACATTAATACTAGGCTTGGGGTTGGGAACAATGAAGACAAAGCAGAGAGCACAAATACCACATTAATACTAGGCTTGCTTTGATTCTAGGCAGATTGTTGGGAAGTGATTCTAAGCTGAAGCAGAGAGCACAAATACCACATTAATACTAGGCTTGGGGTTGGGGAACAATGCTTTGATTCTAGGCAGATTGTTGGGAAGTGATTCTAAGCTGAAGCAGAGAGCACAGATACCACATTAATACTAGGCTTGGGGTTGAGGAACAATGCTTTGATTCTAGGCAGATTGTTGGGAAGTGATTCTAAGCTGAAGCAGAGAGCACAAATACCACATTAATACTAGGCTTGGGGTTGGGAACAATGCTTTGATTCTAGGCAGATTGTTGGGAAGTGATTCTAAGCTGAAGCAGAGAGCACAAATACCACATTAATACTAGGCTTGGGGTTGGGGAACAATGCTTTGATTCTAGGCAGATTGTTGGGAAGTGATTCTAAGCTGAAGCAGAGAGCACAATACCACATAATACTAGGCTTGGGGTTAGGGAACAATGCTTTGATTCTAGGCAGATTGTTGGGAAGTGATTCTAAGCTGCTTTGAGATACCACATTAATACTAGGCTTGGGGTTAGGGAACAATGCTTTGATTCTAGGCAGATTGTTGGGAAGTTTCTAAGGGCAAGTTAATACTATTCTTAGGGAGCTTTGATTCTAGGCAGATTGTTGGGAAGTGATTCTAAGCAAGAAACACAAATACATTAATACTAGGCTTGGGGTTAGGGAACAATGCTTTGATTCTAGGCAGATTGTTGGGAAGTGATTCTAAGCTACCAATTAATACTAGAGCACAGATACCACATTAATACTAGGCTTGGGGTTTCTAAGGGAACAATGCTTTAATTCTAGGCAGATTGGTTGGGAAGTGATTCTAAGCTGAAGCAGAGAGCACAGATACCACATTAATACTAGGCTTGGGGTTGAGAACAATGCTTTGATTCTTGGGCAGATTGTTGGGGGTTGGGTGATTCTAAGCTGAAGCAGAGAGCACAAATACCACATTAATACTAGGCTTGGGGTTTAGGGAACAATGCTTTGATTCTAGGCAGATTGTTGGGAAGTGATTCTAAGCTGAAGCAGAGAGCACAAATACCACATTAATACTAGGCTTGGGGTTGGGGAACAATGCTTTGATTCTAGGCAGATTGTTGGGAAGTGATTCTAAGCTGAAGCAGAGAGCACAAATACCACATTAATACTAGGCTTGGGGTTAGGGAACAATGCTTTGATTCTAGGCAGATTGTTGGGAAGTGATTCTAAGCTGAAGCAGAGAGCACAGATACCACATTAATACTAGGCTTGGGGTTGGGAACAATGCTTTGATTCTAGGCAGATTGTTGGGAAGTGATTCTAAGCTGAAGCAGAGAGCACAAATACCACATTAATACTAGGCTTGGGGTTGGGAACAATGCTTTGATTCTAGGCAGATTGTTGGGAAGTGATTCTAAGCTGAAGCAGAGAGCACAGATACCACATTAATACTAGGCTTGGGGTTAGGGAACAATGCTTTGATTCTAGGCAGATTGTTGGGAAGTGATTCTAAGCTGAAGCAGAGAGCACAAATACCACATTAATACTAGGCTTGGGTTGGGGAACAATGCTTTGATTCTAGGCAGATTGTTGGGAAGTGATTCTAAGCTGAAGCAGAGAGCACAAATACCACATTAATACTAGGCTTGGGGTTAGGGAACAATGCTTTGATTCTAGGCAGATTGTTGGGAAGTTTCTAAGCTGAAGCAGAGAGCACAGATACCATTAATACTAGGCTTGGGGTTAGGGAACAATGCTTTGATTCTAGGCAGATTGTTGGGAAGTGATTCTAAGTTGAAGCAGGATACCACAAAATACTAGGCTTTAAACAATGCTTTGATTCTAGGCAGATTCTAAGCTGAAGCAGAGAGCACAGATACCACATTAATACTAGGCTTGGGGTTAGGGAACAATGCTTTGATTCTAGGCAGATTGTTGGGAAGTGATTCTAAGCTGAAGCAGAGACAGATACCACATTAATACTAGGCTTGGGTTAACAATGCTTTGATTCTAGGCAGATTGTTGGGAAGTGATTCTAAGCTGAAGCAGAGCACAGATACCACATTAATACTAGGCTTGGGGTTGGGGAACAATGCTTTGATTCTAGGCAGATTGTTGGGAAGTGATTCTAAGCTGAAGCAGAGAGCACAAATACCACATTAATACTAGGCTTGGGGTTAGGGAACAATGCTTTGATTCTAGGCAGATTGTTGGGAAGTGATTCTAAGCTGCAGAGAGCACAAATACCACATTAATACTAGGCTTGGGGTTGAGGAACAATGCTTTGATTCTAGGCAGATTGTTGGGAAGTGATTCTAAGCTGAAGCAGAAATACACAAATACTACATTAATACTAGGTTGGGAAGTGATTCTTGGGGTTTAGGGAACAATGCTTTGATTCTAGGCAGATTGTTGGGAAGTGATTCTAAGCTGAAGCAGAGAGCACAAATACCACATTAATACTAGGCAATTGGGGTTTCTAAGGAACAATGCTTTGATTCTAGGCAGATTGTTGGGAAGTGATTCTAAAGCTGAAGCAGAGAGCACAATATACCACATTAATACTAGGCTTGGGGAAGTTTAGGGAACAATGCTTTGATTCTAGGCAGATTGTTTGGGAAGTGATTCTAAGCTGAAGCAGAGAGCACAAATACCACATTAATACTAGGCTTGGGGTTAGGAACAATGCTTTGATTCTAGGCAGATTGTTGGGAAGTGATTCTAAGCTGAAGCAAATATACCACATTAATACTAGGCTTGGGGTTGGGGAACAATGCTTTGATTCTAGGCAGATTGTTGGGAAGTGATTCTAAGCTGAAGCAGAGAGCACAAATACCACATTAATACTAGGCTTGGGGTTGAGGGAACAATGCTTTGATTCTAGGCAGATTGTTGGGAAGTGATTCTAAGCTGAAGCAGAGAGCACAAATACCACATTAATACTAGGCTTGGGGTTAGGGAACAATGCTTTGATTCTAGGCAGATTGTTGGGAAGTGATTCTAAGCTGAAGCAGAGAGGCACAAATACCACATTAATACTAGGCTTGGGGTTAGGGAACAATGCTTTGATTCTAGGCAGATTGTTGGGAAGTGATTCTAAGCTGAAGCAGAGAGCACAAATACCACATTAATACTAGGCTTGGGGTTAGGGAACAATGCTTTGATTCTAGGCAGATTGTTGGGAAGTGATTCTAAGCTGAAGCAGAGAGCACAAATACCACATTAATACTAGGCTTGGGGTTTGGAACAATGCTTTGATTCTAGGCAGATTGTTGGGGAAGTGATTCTAAGCTGAAGCAGAGAGCACAAATACCACATTAATACTAGGCTTGGGGTTGGGAACAATGCTTTGATTCTAGGCAGATTGTTGGGAAGTGATTCTAAGCTGAAGCAGAGAGCACAAATACCACATTAATACTAGGCTTGGGGTTAGGAACAATGCTTTGATTCTAGGCAGATTGTTGGGAAGTGATTCTAAGCTGAAGCAGAGAGCACAAATACCACATTAATACTTGGGGTTAGGGAGACAATGCTTTGATTCTAGGCAGGTTGGAAGTGATTCTAAGAAGCAGAGAGCAAAATGCCACATTAATACTATTCTTGGGAACAATGCTTTGATTCTAGGCAGATTGTTGGGAAGTGATTCTAAGCTGAAGCAGAGAGCACAGATACCACATTAATACTAGGCTTGGGGTTGGGGAACAATGCTTTGATTCTAGGCAGATTGTTGGGAAGTGATTCTAAGCTGAAGCAGAGAGCACAGATACCACATTAATACTAGGCTTGGGGTTTGGGGAACAATGCTTTGATTCTAGGCAGATTGTTGGGAAGTGATTCTAAGCTGAAGCAGAGAGCACAGATACCACATTAATACTAGGCTTGGGGTTAGGGAACAATGCTTTGATTCTAGGCAGATTGTTGGGAAGTGATTCTAAGCTGAAGCAGAGAGCACAAATACCACATTAATACTAGGCTTGGGGTTAGGGAACAATGCTTTGATTCTAGGCAGATGGTTGGGAAATGATTCTAAGCTGAAGCAGAGAGCACAAATACCACATTAATACTAGGCTTGGGGTTAGGGAACAATGCTTTGATTCTAGGCAGATTGTTGGGAAGTGATTCTAAGCTGAAGCAGAGAGCACAAATACCACATTAATACTAGGCTTGGGGTTAGGGGAACAATGCTTTGATTCTAGGCAGATTGTTGGGAAGTGATTCTGAAGCAGATACCACATTAATACTAGGCTTGGGGTTGGGGAACAATGCTTTGATTCTAGGCAGATTGTTGGGAAGTGATTCTAAGCTGAAGCAGAGAGCACAAATACCACATTAATACTAGGCTTGGGGTTGGGGAACAATGCTTTGATTCTAGGCAGATTGTTGGGAAGTGATTCTAAGCTGAAGCAGAGAGCACAAATACCACATTAATACTAGGCTTGGGGTTGGGAACAATGCTTTGATTCTAGGCAGATTGTTGGGGAAGTGATTCTAAGCTGAAGCAGAGAAACACAGATACCACATTAATACTAGGCTTGGGGTTAGGAACAATGCTTTGATTCTAGGCAGATTGTTGGGAAGTGATTCTAAGCTGAAGCAGAGAGCACAAATACCACATTAATACTAGGCTTGGGGGTTAGGGAACAATGCTTTGATTCTAGGCAGATTGTTGGGAAGTGATTCTGAAGCAGAGAGCACAATACCACATTAATACTAGGCTTGGGGTTAGGGAACAATGCTTTGATTCTAGGCAGATTGTTGGGAAGTGATTCTAGCTGAAGCAAGGAAGATACACAAATATTCTACATTAATACTTCTAAGAAGCTTTGCTTTGATTCTAGGCAGATTGTTGGGAAGTGATTCTAAGCTGAAGCAGAGAGCACAAATACCACATTAATACTAGGCTTGGGTTGATTCTAGGAACAATGCTTTGATTCTAGGCAGATTGTTGGGAAGGGAACAATGCTTTGATTCTAAGCTGAAGCATTCTAGCTGAAGCACAGATACCACATTAATACTAGGCTTGGGGTTAGGGGAACAATGCTTTGATTCTAGGCAGATTGTTGGGAAGTGATTCTAAGTTGAAGCACAAATACCACATAATACTAGAAACAATGCTTTGATTCTAGGCAGATTGTTGGGAAGTGATTCTAGAAGCAGAGCACAGATACCACATTAATACTAGGCTTGGGGTTGGGAACAATGCTTTGATTCTAGGCAGATTGTTGGGAAGTGATTCTAAGCTGAAGCAGAGAGCACAAATACCACATTAATACTAGGCTTGGGGTTAGGGAACAATGCTTTGATTCTAGGCAGATTGTTGGGAAGTGATTCTAAGCTGAAGCAGAGCACAAATACACAAATACCACAATTAATACTAGGATTCTTGAAGCAGAGCACAAATACCACATTAATACTAGGTTAGGGAACAATGCTTTGATTCTAGGCAGATTGTTGGGAAGTGATTCTAAGCTGAAGCAGAGAGCACAGATACCACATTAATACTAGGCTTGGGGTTAAGGGAACAATGCTTTGATTCTAGGCAGATTGTTGGGAAGTGATTCTAAGCTGAAGCAGAAGCACAGATACCACATTAATACTAGGCTTGGGGTTGGGGAACAATGCTTTGATTCTAGGCAGATTGTTGGGAAGTGATTCTAAGCTGAAGCAGAGAGCACAAATACCACATTAATACTAAGCTTGGTTGAACAATGCTTTGATTCTAGGCAGATTGTTGGGAAGTGATTCTAAGCTGAAGCAGAGAGCACAAATACCACATTAATACTAGGCTTGGGGTTGGAACAATGCTTTGATTCTAGGCAGATTGTTGGGAAGTGATTCTAAGCTGAAGCAGAGAGAGCACAAATACCACATTAATACTAGGCTTGGGGTTAGGGAACAATGCTTTGATTCTAGGCAGATTGTTGGGAAGTGATTCTAAGCTGAAGCAGAGAGCACAGATACCACATTAATACTAGGCTTGGGGTTGAGCTTTGATTCTAGGCAATTGCTGGGAAGTGATTCTAAGGAAGCAGATACTAGGCATGTTGGGAAGTGATTCTAAGCTGAAGCAGAGCACAAATACCACATTAATACTAGGCTTGGGGTTGAGAACAATGCTTTGATTCTAGGCAGATTGTTGGGAAGTCATTCTAAGCTGAAGCAGAGAGCACAAATACCACATTAATACTAGGCTTGGGGTTGAGGAACAATGCTTTGATTCTAGGCAGATTGTTGGGAAGTGATTCTAAGCTGAAGCAGAGAGCACAAATACCACATTAATACTAGGCTTGGGGTTGGGGAACAATGCTTTGATTCTAGGCAGATTGTTGGGAAGTGATTCTAAGCTGAAGCAGAGCACAGATACCACATTAATACTAGGCTTGGGGTTGAGAACAATGCTTTGATTCTAGGCAGATTGTTGGGAAGTGATTCTAAGCTGAAGCAGAGAGCACAAATACCACATTAATACTAGGCTTGGGGTTAGGGAACAATGCTTTGATTCTAGCAGAACAGATTGAAGCAGAGCACAGATTTAATACTAGGGGTTAAACAATGATTCTAGGCAGATTGTTGGGAAGCTGAAGCTGAAGAGAGCACAAATACCACATTAATACTAAGGCTTGGGGTTAGGGAACAATGCTTTGATTCTAACGATTGTTGGGAAGTGATTCTAAGCTGAAGCAGAGAGCACAAATACCACATTAATACTAGGCTTGGGTTGGGAACAATGCTTTGATTCTATGCAGATTGTTGGGAAGTGATTCTAAGCTGAAGCAGGCAGATACCACATTAATACTAGGTTGGGGTTAGGGAACAATGATTCTAGGCAGATTGTTGGGAAGTGATTCTAGCTGAAGCACAGAGCACAAATACCACATTAATACTAGGCTTGGGGTTTGGGAACAATGCTTTGATTCTAGGCAGATTGTTGGGAAGTGATTCTAAGCTGAAGCAGAGAGCACAGATACCACATTAATACTAGGCTTGGGGTTAGGGAACAATGCTTTGATTCTAGGCAGATTGTTGGGAAGTGATTCTAAGCTGAAGCAGAGAGCACAAATACCACATTAATACTAGGCTTGGGGTTAGGGAACAATGCTTTGATTCTAGGCAGATTGTTGGGAAGTGATTCTAAGCTGAAGCAGAGAGCACAGATACCACATTAATACTAGGCTTGGGGTTTGGGGAACAATGCTTTGATTCTAGGCAGATTGTTGGGAAGTGATTCTAAGCTGAAGCAGAGAGCACAGATACCACATTAATACTAGGCTTGGGGTTAGGGAACAATGCTTTGATTCTAGGGCAGATTGTTGGGAAGTGATTCTAAGCTAAGAGAGACAAAATACCACATTAATACTAGGCTTGGGGTTGGGAACAATGCTTTGATTCTAGGCAGATTGTTGGGAAGTGAGAGCACAAATACCACATTAATACTAGGCTTGGGGTTAGGAACAATGCTTTGATTCTAGGCAGATTGTTGGGAAGTGATTCTAAGCTGAAGAGATAACAAATACCACATTAATACTAGGCTTGGGGTTGGGAACAATGCTTTGATTCTAGGCAGATTGTTGGGAAGTGATTCTAAGCTGAAGCAGAGAGCACAAATACCACATTAATACTAGGCTTGGGGTTAGGGAACAATGCTTTGATTCTAGGCAGATTGTTGGGAAGTGATTCTAAGCTGAAGCAGAGAGCACAGATACCACATTAATACTAGGCTTGGGGTTAGGGAACAATGCTTTGATTCTAGGCAGATTGTTGGGAAGTGATTCTAAGCTGAAGCAGAGATACCACAATACCACATTAATACTAGGCTTGGGGTTAGAACAATGCTTTGATTCTAGGCAGATTGTTCTAAGCTGAAGCAGAGAAAGCACAAATACCACATTAATACTAGGCTTGGGGTTGGGAACAATGCTTTGATTCTAGGCAGATTGTTGGGAGAGATTCTAAGCTGAAATACCACATTAATACTAGGCTTGGGGTTAGGGAACAATGCTTTGATTCTAGGCAGATTGTTGGGGAAGTGATTCTAAGCTGAAGCAGAGAGCACAGATACCACATTAATACTAGGCTTGGGGTTGAGGGAACAATGCTTTGATTCTAGGCAGATTGTTGGGAAGTGATTCTAAGGCTTGAAGCAGAGAGCACAAATACCAGAGAGCATTAATACTAGGCTTGGGGTTAGGACAATGCTTTGATTCTAGGCAGATTGTTGGGAAGTGATTCTAAGCTGAAGCAGAGAGCACAAATACCACATTAATACTAGGCTTGGGGTTGGGAACAATGCTTTGATTCTAGGCAGATTGTTGGGAAGTGATTCTAAGCTGAAGCAGAGAGCACAGATACCACATTAATACTAGGCTTGGGGTTGGGAACAATGCTTTGATTCTAGGCAGATTGTTGGGAAGTGATTCTAGCTGATTCTAATACTAGGCTTGGGGTTGGGAACAATGCTTTGATTCTAGGCAGATGGTTGGAAATACCACATTAATACTAGGCTTGGGGGTTGGGGAACAATGCTTTGATTCTAGGCAGATTGTTGGGAAGTGATTCAGATGGTTTAATACTAGGCTTGGGGTTGGGAACAATGATTCTAGGCAGATTGTTGGGAAGTGATTCTAAGCTGAAGCAGAGAGCACAGATACCACATTAATACTAGGCTTGGGGTTGAGGGAACAATGCTTTGATTCTAGGCAGATTGTTGGGAAGTGATTCTAAGCTGAAGCAGAGCACAAATACCACATTAATACTAGGCTTGGGGGTTAGGGAACAATGCTTTGATTCTAGGCAGATTGTTGGGAAGTGATTCTAAGCTGAAGCAGAGAGCACAGATACCACATTAATACTAGGCTTGGGGTTAGGGAACAATGCTTTGATTCTAGGCAGATTGTTGGGAAGTGATTCTAAGCTGAAGCAGAGAGCACAGATACCACATTAATACTAGGCTTGGGGTTAGGGAACAATGCTTTGATTCTAGGCAGATTGTTGGGAAGTGATTCTGAAGCTGAAGCAGAGAGCACAAATACCACATTAATACTAGGCTTGGGGTTAGGGAACAATGCTTTGATTCTAGGCAGATTGTTGGGAAGTGATTCTAAGCTGAAGCTAGAGAGCACAGATACCACATTAATACTAGGCTTGGGGTTGGGAACAATGCTTTGATTCTAGGCAGATTGTTGGGAAGTGATTCTAAGCTGAAGCAGAGAGCACAGATACCACATTAATATACTAGGCTTGGGGTTGCTTTGATTCTGGAAGCAATGCTTTGATTCTAGGCAGATTGTTGGGAAACAATGCTTTGATTCTAAGCAGAAGGAGAGATTCTAAGCACAGATACCACATTAATACTAGGCTTGGGGTTAGGGAACAATGCTTTGATTCTAGGCAGATGGTTGGGAAATGATCATAAGCTGAAGCAGAGAGCACAGATACCACATTAATACTAGGCTTGGGGTTAGGGAACAATGCTTTGATTCTAGGCAGATGGTTGGGAAATGATCATAAGCTGAAGCAGAGAGCACAGATACCACATTAATACTAGGCTTGGGGTTAGGGAACAATGCTTTGATTCTAGGCAGATGGTTGGGAAATGATCATAAGCTGAAGCAGAAACACAGATACCACATTAATACTAGGCTTGGGGTTGAAACAATGCTTTTATTCTAGGCAGATTGTTGGGAAGTGATTCTAAGCTGAAGCAGAGAGCACAGATACCACATTAATACTAGGCTTGGGGTTGGGAACAATGCTTTGATTCTAGGCAGATTGTTGGGAATGATTCTAAGCTGAGCAGAGCACAGATACCACATTAATACTAGGCTTGGGGGTTAGGAACAATGCTTTGATTCTAGGCAGATGGTTGGGAAGTGATTCTAAGCTGAGCAGAAACAAATACCACATTAATACTAGGGCTTGGGGTTAGGGAACAATGCTTTGATTCTAGGCAGATTGTTGGGAAGTGATTCTAAGCTGAAGCAGAGACAGATACCACATTAATACTAGGCTTGGGGGGTTGGGGAACAATGCTTTGATTCTAGGCAGATTGTTGGGAAGTGATTCTAAGCTGAAGCAGAGAATACACAAATACCACATTAATACTAGGCTTGGGGTTGGGGAACAATGCTTTGATTCTAGGCAGATTGTTGGGAAGTGATTCTAAGCTGAAGCAGAGAGCACAGATACCACATTAATACTAAGCTTGGGGTTGAGGGAACAATGCTTTGATTCTGGGCAGATTGTTGGGAAGTGATTCTAAGCTGAAGCAGAGAGCACAAATACCACATTAATACTAGGCTTGGGGTTAGGGAACAATGCTTTGATTCTAGGCAGATTGTTGAAAGTGATTCTAAGCTGAAGCAGAGAGCACAATACCACATTAATACTAGGCTTGGGGTTGAGAACAATGCTTTGATTCTAGGCAGATTGTTGGGAAGTGATTCTAAGCTGAAGCAGAGAGAGATTACAATACCACATTAATACTAGGCTTGGGGTTAGGGAACAATGCTTTGATTCTAGGCAGATTGTTGGGAAGTGATTCTAAGCTGAAGAGAGCACAGATACCACATTAATACTAGGCTTGGGGTTTAGGGAACAATGCTTTGATTCTAGGCAGATTGTTGGGAAGTGATTCTAAAAGCTGAAGCAGAGAGCACAAATACCACATTAATACTAGGCTTGGGGTTGGGGAACAATGCTTTGATTCTAGGCAGATTGTTGGGAAGTGATTCTAAGCTGAAGCAGAGAGCACAAATACCACATTAATACTAGGTTTGGGGTTAGGGAACAATGCTTTGATTCTAGGCAGATTGTTGGGAAGTGATTCTAAGCTTGTTGGGAAGCAAGAGAGCACAAATACCACATTAATACTAGGCTTGGGGTTAGGGAACAATGCTTTGATTCTAGGCAGATTGTTGGGAAGAGATTATAAGCTGAAGCAGAGATTCACAAATACTACATTAATACTAGGCTTTGGGGTTGAGAACAATGCTTTGATTCTAGGCAGATTGTTGGGAAGTGATTCTAAGCTGAAGCAGAGAGCACAAATACCACATTAATACTAGGCTTGGGGGTTAGGAACAATGCTTTGATTCTAGGCAGATTGTTGGGAAGTGATTCTAAGCTGAAGCAGAGAGCACAAATACCACATTAATACTAGGCTTGGGGTTAGGGAACAATGCTTTGATTCTAGGCAGATTGTTGGGAAGTGTTTCTAAGCTGAAGCAGAGAGCACAAATACCACATTAATACTAGGCTTGGGGTTAGGGAAATGCTTTGATTCTAGGCAGATTGTTGGGAAGTGATTCTAAGCTGAAGCAGACAAATACACAAATACCACATTAATACTAGGCTTGGGGTTAGGGAACAATGCTTTGATTCTAGGCAGATTGTTGGGAAGTGATTCTAAGCTGAAGCAGAGAGCACAGATACCACATTAATACTAGGCTTGGGGTTGGGAACAATGCTTTGATTCTAGGCAGATTGTTGGGAAGTGATTCTAAGCTGAAGCAGAGAGCACAGATACCACATTAATACTAGGCTTGGGGTTAGGGAACAATGCTTTGATTCTAGGCAGATTTTGGGAGATTGTTGGGAGAGTTGATTCTAAGCTGAAGCAGAGAAAGCACAAATACCACATTAATACTAGGCTTGGGGTTAGGGAACAATGCTTTGATTCTAGGCAGATTGTTGGGAAGTGATTCTAAGCTGAAGCAGAGAGCACAGATACCACATTAATACTAGGCTTGGGGTTAGGGAACAATGCTTTGATTCTAGGCAGATTGTTGGGAAGTGATTCTAAGCAAGCAGCACAGATACCACATTAATACTAGGCTTGGGGTTAGGAACAATGCTTTGATTCTAGGCAGATTGTTGGGAAGTGATTCTAAGCTGAAGCAGAGAGCACAAATACCACATTAATACTAGGCTTGGGTTTAGGGAACAATGCTTTGATTCTAGGCAGATTGTTGGGAAGTGATTCTAAGCTGAAGCAGAGAGCACAGATACCACATTAATACTAGGCTTGGGGTTAGGGAACAATGCTTTGATTCTAGGCAGATTGTTGGGAAGTGATTCTAAGCTGAAGCAGAGAGCACAAATACCACATTAATACTAGGCAGGGGTTAGGAACAATGCTTTGATTCTAGGCAGATTGTTTGATTCTAAGAAAGCAGAGCACAAATACCACATTAATACTAGGCAGGGTTGGGGAACAATGCTTTGATTCTAGGCAGATTGTTGGGAAGTGATTAGAAGCTGAAGCAGAGAGACAGATACCACAAATACCATTAATACTAGGCTTGGGGTTAGGGGAACAATGCTTTGATTCTAGGCAGATTGTTGGGAAGTGATTCTAAGCTGAAGCAGAGAGCACAAATACAGAATACTACATTGGGGAACAATACTTTGATTCTAGGCAGATTTTGGGGTTAGGAACAAATACCAATTAATACTAGGCTTTTGATTTTGATTCTAGGCAGATTGTTGGGAAGTGATTCTAAGCTGAAGCAGAGAGCACAAATACCACATTAATACTAGGCTTGGGGTTAGGGAACAATGCTTTGATTCTAGGCAGATTGTTGGGAAGTGATTCTAAGCTGAAGCAGAGAGCACAATACCACATTAATACTAGGCTTGGGGTTAGGGAACAATGCTTTGATTCTAGGCAGATTGTTGGGAAGTGATTCTAAGCTGAAGCAGAGAGCACAAATACCACATTAATACTAGGCTTGGGGTTGGGGAACAATGCTTTGATTCTAGGCAGATTGTTGGGAAGTGATTCTAAAGCTGAAGCAGAGAGCACAGATACCACATTAATACTAGGCTTGGGGTTGGGAACAATGCTTTGATTCTAGGCAGATTGTTGGGAAGTGATTCCTAGGCTAAGCTGAAGCAGAGAGCACAAATACCACATTAATACTAGGCTTGGGGTTAGGGAACAATGCTTTGATTCTAGGCAGATTGTTGGGAAGTGATTCTAAGCTGAAGCAGAGAGCACAAATACCACATTAATACTAGGCTTGGGGTTAGGGAACAATGCTTTGATTCTAGGCAGATTGTTGGGAAGTGATTCTAAGCTGAAGCAGAGAGCACAAATACCACATTAATACTAGGCTTGGGGTTAGGGAACAATGCTTTGATTCTAGGCAGATTGTTGGGAAGTGATTCTAAGCTGAAGCAGAGAGCACAAATACCACATTAATACTAGGCTTGGGGTTAGGGAACAATGCTTTGATTCTAGGCAGATTGTTGGGAAGTGATTCTAAGCTCTTAATACTGAAGCAGCTTTGATTCTAGGCAGATTGTTGGGAAGAGATTCTAAGCTGAAGCAGAGATACCACATTAATACTAGGCTTGGGGTTAGGAACAATGCTTTGATTCTAGGCAGATTGTTGGGAAGTGATTCTAAGCTGAAGATTCTAGGCAGATTAATACTAGGGGGTTGGGGTTGAGCTGGAAGTGATTCTAAGCAGATTGTTGGGAAGAGATTCTAAGCTGAAGAGAGCACAAATACCACATTAATACTAGGCTTGGGGTTAGGGGAACAATGCTTTGATTCTAGGCAGATTGTTGGGAAGTGATTCTAAGCTGAAGCAAGAGAGCACAAATACCACATTAATACTAGGCTTGGGGTTAGGGAACAATGCTTTGATTCTAGGCAGATTGTTGGGAAGTGATTCTAAGCTGAAGCAGAGCACAAATACCACATTAATACTAGGCTTGGGGTTAGGGAACAATGCTTTGATTCTAGGCAGATTGTTGGGAAGTGATTCTAAGCTGAAGCAGAGAGCACAAATACCACATTAATACTAGGCTTGGGGTTAGGGAACAATGCTTTGATTCTAGGCAGATTGTTGGGAAGATTCTAAGCTGAAGCAGAGAGCACAGATACTACATTAATACTAGGCTTGGGGTTAGGGGTACAATGCTTGATTCTAGGCAGATTGTTGGGAAGTGATTCTAAGCTGAAGCAGAGAGCACAAATACCACATTAATACTAGGCTTGGGGTTAGGGAACAATGCTTTGATTCTAGGCAGATTGTTGGGAAGTGATTCTAAGCACAAATACCACATTAATACTAGCTGAAGCAGAGAGCACAAATACCACATTACTAGGCTTGGGTTTGGAACAATGCTTTGATTTAGGCAGATTGTTGGGAAGTGATTCTAAGCTGAAGCAGAGAGCACAGATACCACATTAATACTAGGCTTGGGGTTGGGAACAATGCTTTGATTCTAGGCAGATTGTTGGGAAAGATTCTAAGCTGAAGCAGAGAGCACAGATACCACATTAATACTAGGCTTGGGGTTAGGGAACAATGCTTTGATTCTAGGCAGATTGTTGGGAAGTGATTCTAAGCTGAAGCAGAGATTAGATACCATTAATACTAGGCTTGGGGTTAGGGAACAATGCTTTGATTCTAGGCAGATTGTTGGGAAGTGATTCTAAGCTGAAGAGATACCAGATACCACATTAATACTAGGATTTGGGGTTGGAACAATGCTTTGATTCTAGGCAGATTGTTGGGAAGTGATTCTAAGCTGAGCAGAGAGCACAAATACCACATTAATACTAGGCTTGGGGTTGGGGAACAATGCTTTGATTCTGGAGGCAGATTGTTGGGAAGTGATTCTAAGCTGAAGCAGAGGCACAAATACCACATTAATACTAGGCTTGGGGTTGGGAACAATGCTTTGATTCTAGGCAGATTGTTGGGAAGTGATTCTAAGCTGAAGCAGAGAGCACAAATACCACATTAATACTAGGCTTGGGGTTAGGGAACAATGCTTTGATTCTAGGCAGATTGTTGGGAAGTGATTCTAAGCTGAAGCAGAGAGCACAAATACCACATTAATACTAGGCTTGGGGTTAGGGAACAATGCTTTGATTCTAGGCAGATTGTTGGGAAGTGATTCTAAGCTGAAGCAGAGAGCACAAATACCACATTAATACTAGGCTTGGGGTTAGGGAACAATGCTTTGATTCTAGGCAGATTGTTGGGAAGTGATTCTAAGCTGAAGCAGAGAGCACAAATACCACATTAATACTAGGCTTGGGGTTAGGGAACAATGCTTTGATTCTAGGCAGATTGTTGGAAGTGATTCTAAGCTGAAGCAGAGAGCACAGATACCACAATACTTAATACTAGGCTTGGGGTTGGGAACAATGCTTTGATTCTAGGGAGATTGTTGGGCAATTGTGATTCTAAGCTGAAGCAGAGCACAAATACCACATTAATACTAGGCTTGGGGTTGGGAACAATGCTTTGATTCTAGGCAGATTGTTGGGAAGTGATTCTAAGCTGAAGCAGAGAGCACAAATACCACATTAATACTAGGCTTGGGGTTAGGGAACAATGCTTTGATTCTAGGCAGATTGTTGGGAAGTGATTCTAAGCTGAAGCAGAGCACAAATACCACATAATACTTTGCTTGGGGTTGTTGGGAGGGAACAATGCTTTGATTCTAGGCACAGAAGTATTCTAAGCACATTAACAAATACTTAATAGGCTTGGGGTTAGGGAACAATGCTTTGATTCTAGGCAGATTGTTGGGAAGTGATTCTAAGCTGAAGCAGAGAGCACAAATACCACATTAATACTAGGCTTGGGGTTGGGGAACAATGCTTTGATTCTAGGCAGATTGTTGGGAAGTGATTCTAAGCTGAAGCAGAGAGCACAGATACCACATTAATACTAGGCTTGGGGTTTGGGAACAATGCTTTGATTCTAGGCAGATTGTTGGGAAGTGATTCTAAGCTGAGCAGAGAGCACAAATACCACATTAATAATACTAGGCTTGGGGTTAGGGAACAATGCTTTGATTCTAGGCAGATTGTTGGGAAGATTCTAGCTGAAGCAGAGACAAATACCACATTAATACTAGGCTTGGGGTTAGGGAACAATGCTTTGATTCTAGGCAGATTGTTGGGAAGTGATTCTAAGCTGAAGCAGAGAGGCACAATGATACCACATTAATACTAGGCTTGGGGTTAGGGAACAATGCTTTGATTCTAGGCAGATTGTTGGGAAGTGATTCTAAGCTGAAGCAGAGAGCACAAATACCACATTAATACTAGGCTTGGGGTTGGGAACAATGCTTTGATTCTAGGCAGATTGTTGGGAAGTGATTCTAAGCTGAAGCAGAGAGCACAAATACCACATTAATACTAGGCTTGGGGTTAGGGAACAATGCTTTGATTCTAGGCAGATTGTTGGGAAGTGATTCTAAGCTGAAGCAGAGAGCACAGATACCACATTAATACTAGGCTTGGGGTTAGGGAACAATGCTTTGATTCTAGGCAGATTGTTGGGAAGTGATTCTAAGCTGAAGCAGAGAGCACAAATACCACATTAATACTAGGCTTGGGGTTAGGGAACAATGCTTTGATTCTAGGCAGATTGTTGGGAAGTGATTCTAAGCTGAAAAATACAGAGAATACAGATACCACATTAATACTAGGCTTGGGGTTAGCTTGGGGTTAGGGAACAATGCTTTGATTCTAGGCAATGCTTTGATTCTAGGCAGATTGTTCTAGGCAGATGATTCTAAGCTGAAGCAGAGAGCACAGATACCACATTAATACTAGGCTTGGGGTTAGGAACAATGCTTTGATTCTAGGCAGATTGTTGGGAAGTGATTCTAAGCTGAAGCAGAGAGCACAAATACCACATTAATACTAGGCTTGGGGTTGGGAAGGAACAATGCTTTGATTCTAGGCAGATTGTTGGGAAGTTTGATTCTAAGCTGAAGCAGAGAGCACAGATACCACATTAATACTAGGCTTGGGGTTGGGGAACAATGCTTGATTCTAGGCAGATTGTTGGGAAGTGATTCTAAGCTGAAGCAGAGAGCACAGATACCACATTAATACTAGGCTTGGGGTTGGGGAACAATGCTTTGATTCTAGGCAGATTGTTGGGAAGTGATTCTAAGCTGAAGCAGAGAGCACAGATACCACATTAATACTAGGCTTGGGGTTAGGGAACAATGCTTTGATTCTAGGCAGATTGTTGGGGAAGTGATTCTAAGCTGAAGCAGAGAGCACAAATACCACATTAATACTAGGCTTGGGGTTGGGGAACAATGCTTTGATTCTAGGCAGATTGTTGGGAAGTGATTCTAAGCTGAAGCAGAGAGCACAAATACCACATTAATACTAGGCTTGGGGTTGGGAACAATGCTTTGATTCTAGGCAGATTGTTGGGAAGTGATTCTAAGCTGAAGCAGAGAGCACAGATACCACATTAATACTAGGCTTGGGGTTAGGGAACAATGCTTTGATTCTAGGCAGATTGTTGGGAAGTGATTCTAAGCTGAAGCAGAGAGCACAAATACCACATTAATACTAGGCTTGGGGTTGGGAACAATGCTTTGATTCTAGGCAGATTGTTGGGAAGTGATTCTAAGCTGAAGCAGAGAGCACAGATACCACATTAATACTAGGCTTGGGGTTTGGGAACAATGCTTTGATTCTAGGCAGATTGTTGGGAAGTGATTCTAAGCTGAAGCAGAGGCACAAATACCACATTAATACTAGGCTTGGGGTTAGGGAACAATGCTTTGATTCTAGGCAGATTGTTGGGAAGTGATTCTAAGCTGAAGCAGAGCACAAATACCACATTAATACTAGGCTTGGGGTTAGGAACAATGCTTTGATTCTAGGCAGATTGTTGGGAAGTGATTCTAAGCTGAAGCAGAGAGCACAGATACCACATTAATACTAGGCTTGGGGTTAGGGAACAATGCTTTGATTCTAGGCAGATTGGCTTGGGTTAAACAATGTTTGATTCTAAGCTGAAGCAGAGAGAGCACAAATACCACATTAATACTAGGCTTGGGGTTAGGGAACAATGCTTTGATTCTAGGCAGATTGTTGGGAAGTGATTCTAAGCTGAAGCAGAGAGCACAAATACCACATTAATACTAGGCTTGGGGTTAAGGGAACAATGCTTTGATTCTAGGCAGATTGTTGGGAAGTGATTCTAAGCTGAAGCAGAGAGCACAGATACCACATTAATACTAGGCTTGGGGTTAGGGAACAATGCTTTGATTCTAGGCAGATTGTTGGGAAGTGATTCTAAGCTGAAGCAGAGAGCACAAATACCACATTAATACTAGGCTTGGGGTTAGGGCACTTTGATTCTAGGCAGATTAATACTAGGCTTGGGGTTGGGAACAATGCTTTGATTCTAGGCAGATTGTTGGGAAGTGATTCTAGCTGGGTCTAAGCTGAAGCAGGGAGAAGCTTTGACAAATACCACATTAATACTAGGCTTGGGGTTGGGAACAATGCTTTGATTCTAGGCAGATTGTTGGGAAGTGATTCTAAGCTGAAGCAGAAAGCACAGATACCACATTAATACTAGGCTTGGGGTTGAGGCTTTGATTCAATGCTTTTGGGAAGTGATTCTAGGCAGATTGTTGGGAAGTGATTCTAAGCTGAAGCAGAGAAGCACAAATACCACATTAATACTAGGCTTGGGGTTGGGAACAATGCTTTGATTCTAGGCAGATTGTTGGGAAGTGATTCTAAGCTGAAGCAGAGAGCACAAATACCACATTAATACTAGGCTTGGGGTTGAGGGAACAATGCTTTGATTCTAGGCAGATTGTTGGGAAGTGATTCTAAGCTGAAGCAGAGAGCACAAATACCACATTAATACTAGGCTTGGGGTTGGGAACAATGCTTTGATTCTAGGCAGATTGTTGGAAGCAAGTGATTCTAAACAATGCTGATTCTAGCAGATTGTTGGGGAAGCTGAAGCAGAGAGCACAATACCACATTAATACTAGGCTTGGGGTTAGGGAACAATGCTTTGATTCTAGGCAGATTGTTGGGAAGTGATTCTAAGCTGAAGCAGAGCACAAATACCACATTAATACTAGGCTTGGGGTTAGGAACAATGCTTTGATTCTAGGCAGATTGTTGGGAAGTGATTCTAGCTGAAGCAGAGAGCACAAATACCACATTAATACTAGGCTTGGGAACAATGGATTCTAGGCAGATTGGGGAAGTGATTCAATGAAGCTTACCACATTAATACTAGGCTTGGGATTGTTGGGAACAATGCTTTGATTCTAGGCAGATTGTTGGGAAGTGATTCTAGCTGAAGCAGAGAGCACAAATACCACATTAATACTAGGCTTGGGTTAGGGAACAATGCTTTGATTCTAGGCAGATTGTTGGGAAGTGATTCTAAGCTGAAGCAGAGAGCACAAATACCACATTAATACTAGGCTTGGGGTTAGGGAACAATGCTTTGATTCTAGGCAGATTGTTGGGAAGTGATTCTAAGCTGAAGCAGAGCACAAATACCACATTAATACTAGGCTTGGGGTTGGGGAACAATGCTTTGATTCTAGGCAGATTGTTGGGAAGTGATTCTAAGCTGAAGCAGAGCACAAATACCACATTAATACTAGGCTTGGGGTTTTGATTCTAGGCAGATTGTTGGGAAGAAAGCTGAAGCAGAGCACAAATACCACATTAATACTAGGCTAGGGTTTGGGGAACAGATTTCTAGGCAGATTGTTGGGAAGTGATTCTAAGCTGAAGCAGAGAGCACAGATACCACATTAATACTAGGCTTTAAGGGCTTTGATTCTAGGCAGATTGTTGGGAAGTGATTCTTTGATTCTAGGCAGATTGGCTTGGGGTTGAGAAGCTTTGATTCTAGGCAGATTGTTGGGAAGTGATTCTAAGCTGAAGCAGAGCAATACCACATTAATACTAGGCTTGGGGTTGGGGAACAATGCTTTGATTCTAGGCAGATTGTTGGGAAGTGATTCTAAGCTGAAGCAGAGAAGCACAGATACCACATTAATACTAGGCTTGGGGTTGGGGAACAATGCTTTGATTCTAGGCAGATTGTTGGGAAGTGATTCTAAGCTGAAGCAGAGAGCACAAATACCACATTAATACTAGGCTTGGGGTTAGGGAACAATGCTTTGATTCTAGGCAGATTGTTGGGAAGTGATTCTAAGCTGAAGCAGAGAGCACAAATACCACATTAATACTAGGCTTGGGGTTGGGAACAATGCTTTGATTCTAGGCAGATTGTTGGGAAGTGATTCTAAGCTGAAGCAGAAGTACCACATTAATACTAGGCTTGGGTTCAATGCTTTGATTCTAGGAAGGGAAGTGATTCTAAGAAGCAGAGAGCACAGATACCACATTAATACTAGGCTTGGGTTTAGGGAACAATGCTTTGATTCTAGGCAGATTGTTGGGAAGTGATTCTAAGCTGAAGCAGAGAGCACAAATACCACATTAATACTAGGCTTGGGGTTAGGGAACAATGCTTTGATTCTAGGCAGATTGTTGGGAAGTGAAGCTGAAGCAGAGAGCACAAATACCACATTAATACTAGGCTTGGGGTTAGGGAACAATGCTTTGATTCTAGGCAGATTGTTGGGAAGTGATTCTAAGCTGAAGCAGAGAGCACAGATACCACATTAATACTAGGCTTGGGGTTAAGGAACAATGCTTTGATTCTAGGCAGATTGTTGGGAAGTGATTCTAAGCTGAAGCAGAGAGCACAGATACCACATTAATACTAGGCTTGGGGTTAGGGAACAATGCTTTGATTCTAGGCAGATTGTTGGGAAGTGAAGCTGAAGCAGAGAGCACAGATACCACATTAATACTAGGCTTGGGGTTAGGGAACAATGCTTTGATTCTAGGCAGATTGTTGGGAAGTGATTCTAAGCTGAAGCAGAGAGCACAGATACCACATTAATACTAGGCTTGGGGTTAGGGAACAATGCTTTGATTCTAGGCAGATTGTTGGGAAGTGATTCTAAGCTGAAGCAGAGAGCACAAATACCACATTAATACTAGGCTTGGGTTTGAGGAACAATGCTTTGATTCTAGGCAGATTGTTGGGAAGTGATTCTAAGCTGAAGCAGAGAGCACAAATACCACATTAAGGCTTGGGGTTAGGCAATTTTGGGCAGATTAAGGGAACAATGCTTTGATTCTAGGCAGATTGTTTGGGCAGATTGTTGGGAAGTGATTCTAAGCTGAAGCAGAGAGCACAAATACCACATTAATACTAGGCTTGGGGTTAGGGAACAATGCTTTGATTCTAGGCAGATTGTTGGGAAGTGATTCTAAGCTGAAGAAGAGAGCACAAATACCACATTAATACTAGGCTTGGGGTTAGGGAACAATGCTTTGATTCTAGGCAGATTGTTGGGAAGTGATTCTAAGCTGAAGCAGAGAGCACAAATACCACATTAATACTAGGCTTGGGGTTAGGGAACAATGCTTTGATTCTAGGCAGATTGTTGGGAAGTGATTCTAAGCTGAAGCAGAGAGCACAGATACCACATTAATACTAGGCTTGGGGTTAGGAACAATGCTTTGATTCTAGGCAGATTGTTGGGAAGTGATTCTAAGCTGAAGCAGAGAGCACAAATACCACATTAATACTAGGCTTGGGGTTAGGGAACAATGCTTTGATTCTAGGCAGATTGTTGGGAAGTGATTCTAAGCTGAAGCAGAGAGCACAGATACAAAATACTAGGCATTAATGCTTTGATTCTAGGCAGATTGTTGGGAAGTTGAAGCAGAGCACAAATACCACATTAATACTAGGCTTGGGTTTACAATGCTTTGATTCTAGGCAGATTGTTGGGGAGTCATAAGCTGAAGCAGAGAGCACAAATACCACATTAATACTAGGCTTGGGGTTAGGGGAACAATGCTTTGATTCTAGGCAGATTGTTGGGAAGTGATTCTAACAAGCATAGAGCACAAATACCACATTAATACTAGGCTTGGGGTTGGGAACAATGCTTTGATTCTAGGCAGATTGTTGGAAGTGATTCTAGGCTGAAGCAGAGATTCTAGGCACAAAATACCACATTAATACTAGGCTTGGGGTTGATTCTAGGGAATGCTTTGATTCTAGATTCTAGGCAGATTGTTGGGAAGTGATTCTAAGCTGAAGCACAAATACCACATTAATACTAGGCTTGGGGGTTAGGGAACAATGATTCTAGGGGTTGGGGAAGTGATTCTAATGAAGCAGAGAGCACAAATACCACATTAATACTAGGCTTGGGGTTAGGGAACAATGCTTTGATTCTAGGCAGATTGTTGGGAAGTGATTCTAAGCTGAAGCAATGAGAGCACAAATACCACATTAATACTAGGCTTGGGGTTGGGGAACAATGCTTTGATTCTAGGCAGATTGTTGGGAGTGATTCTAAGCTGAAGCAGAGAGCACAAATACCACATTAATACTAGGCTTGGGGGTTAGGAACAATGCTTTGATTCTAGGCAGATTGTTGGGAAGTGACTCTAAGCTGAAGCAGAGAGCAGAAATACCACATTACTAGGCTTGGGGGTTAGGGGAACAATGCTTTGATTCTAGGCAGATTGTTGGGGAAGTGATTCTAAGCTGAAGCAGAGAGCACAAATACCACATTAATACTAGGCTTGGGGTTAGGGAACAATGCTTTGATTCTAGGCAGATTGTTGGAAGTGAGGCAGATTACCACATTAATACTAGGCTTGGGGTTAGCTTTGATTCTAGGCAGATTGTTGGGAAGATTAGAAGCTAAGCAGAAGAGCACAAATACCACATTAATACTAGGCTTGGGGTTAGGGGAACAATGCTTTGATTCTAGGCAGATTGTTGGGAAGTGATTCTTAAGATACCACATTAATACTAGGCTTGGGGTTAGGGAACAATGCTTGATTCTAGGCCTATTGTTGGGAAGTGATTCTAAGCTGAAGCAGAGAACAGATACCACATTAATACTAGGCTTGGGGTTAGGGAACAATGCTTTGATTCTAGGCAGATTGTTGGGAAGTGATTCTAAGCTGAAGCAGAGAGCACAAATACCACATTAATACTAGGCTTGGGGTTAGGGAACAATGCTTTGATTCTAGGCAGATTGTTGGGAAGTGATTCTAAGCTGAAGCAGAGAGCACAAATACCACATTAATACTAGGCTTGGGGTTAGGGAACAATGCTTTGATTCTAGGCAGATTGTTGGGAAGTGATTCTAAGCTGAAGCAGAGAGCACAAATACCACATTAATACTAGGTTTGGGGTTGGGAAATGCTTGAATGCTTTGATTCTAGGCAGATTGTTGGGAAGTGATTCTGAAGCAGAGAGCAAATACCACATTAATACTAGGCTTGGGGTTAGGGAACAATGCTTTGATTCTAGGCAGATTGTTGGGAAGTGATTCTAAGCTGAAGCAGAGCAAAGATACCACATTAATACTAGGCTTGGGGTTAGGGAACAATGCTTGATTCTAGGCAGATTGTTGGGAAGGATTCTAAGCTGGAAGCAATGCTACTAGGCTTTTAGGAATTCTAGGCAGATTTAATTCTAGGCAGATTGTTTGATTCTAAGCTGAAGCAGAGAGCACAGATACCACATTAATACTAGGCTTGGGGTTAGGGAACAATGCTTTGATTCTAGGCAGATTGTTGGGAATGATTCTAAGCTGAAGCAGAGAGCACAAATACCACATTAATACTAGGCTTGGGGTTAGGGAACAATGCTTTGATTCTAGGCAGATTGTTGGGAAGTGATTCTAAGCTGAAGCAGAGCACAAATACCACATTAATACTAGGCTTGGGGTTAGGGGAACAATGCTTTGATTCTAGGCAGATTGTTGGGAAGTGATTCTAAGCTGAAGCAGAGAATACCACATTAATACTAGGCTTGGGGGTTAGGAACAATGCTTTGATTCTAGGCCACATTAATACTAGGCTTGGGGTTAGGGAACAATGCTTTGATTCTAGGCAGATTGTTGGGAAGTGATTTAATAAGCTGAAGCAGAGAATGCACAGATACCACATTAATACTAGGCTTGGGGTTTAAAAGAACAATGCTTTGATTCTAGGCAGATTGTTGGGAAGTGATTCTAAGCTGAAGCAGAGAGCACAGATACCACATTAATACTAGGCTTGGGGTTTAGGGAACAATGCTTTGATTCTAGGCAGATTTGTTGGGAAGTTGGAAACAAATGCTTGATTCTAGGCAGGAAGTGATTCTAAGCTGAAGCAGAGAGATTAGATACCACATTAATACTAGGCTTGGGGTTAGGGAACAATGCTTTGATTCTAGGCAGATTGTTGGGAAGTGATTCTAAGCTGAAGCAGAGAGCACAGATACCACATTAATACTAGGCTTGGGGTTAGGGAACAATGCTTTGATTCTAGGCAGATTGTTGGGAAGTGATTCTAAGCTGAAGCAGAGAGCACAAATACCACATTAATACTAGGCTTGGGGTTAGGGAACAATGCTTTGATTCTAGGCAGATTGTTGGGAAGTGATTCTAAGCTGAAGCAGAGCACAA
>CAHIKZ030000245.1:937500-970000 GCA_903632075.3 Acanthosepion pharaonis | reverse complement strand
AAACCAATATCCAAGGAAAATAAGGATAAAAACGAAAGAACTAAGACCATGTAATTGAGGCGAAAACAATCGTCCAGAATCCAAGTTCAGAGTCCAAATAAAATAAAACTCCAACACGAGTAAAGCAAAATTAACTCAGTAAAGTGCTTAATATGCTAAGTAGAGAAAATCTAACTATGAACCTAAAAAAGCAAGGCTCTTTAGGTTCATAGTTATATATATATATATATATATATATATATATATATATATATATATATATATATATATATATATATATATATATATATATTCGGTGAACCTGGGCAGTAAATCTTCTTTAAGGCAAATGCTATTGTAAACAACAGATATTTAATATCGATTAATTTTAAAACAGGGTGTAATTTCCGTCAGACATTACCTGACGTTCATTTCGGAAGAAAAGTAAGCTTTCGATTTTCTTAAGTCATCATCAAGTTTTGTAGGGACAATTAGTTAATTTATTAGAACTAGTGAGTGTTGTGACGTAAGCGAGGCATGACGTGTGTTTTTTATTATATACATTTAAGGATGCGGGCTGAGGGCTCTTAAATTATAATTGTTTGATGTTTGTTTTTGTCGTATGAGTATTTTATGAAGGTTCATAAATCTGATTTTACTATTTGTTTTTCTTTTTACTAGTGTTTTGGTGTTGTTTGTGAGTACCCGTCTAATATTATTAGGATCCATATACTTCTTATTAATGTTTTTTTAGGCCCTATGCTCCGGTAGATGACAAGTGAGTCTCCGTGAGAGAGTGCTTGTGGTATATCCTATATAAGATGTTTTTCTGTTTTTTATTTACAGAGAAACATTCCCCGTGTGGGCAAGTACATTCAAACACGACATTGGTCTTATATTTGATTTTTTATTAACTCTGTTACTAATTATTGTAACAATAATAAATCTTACGTATTTCTTTTTATTGACTGGTTTTATATTACTGTGTATGATGTTTTTTCTATTGCTCTTTCATATTTTTGTAATAGTTGTGCATTTGATTATATATTTGAATATATTAACAACGTTATTTTCAATATTAAGTTCATGAGAGTAGTTTTATTATTAAAATTGTTGTTGTTTAAATGAAATTTGATTTGGTTGTCGACTATAAATATACGGTACCTGTTATTGGTATGTGTTTGTTTTATATTATATAATTTTTTAAATAAAATTATTTCAGATGAAGAAATATATATATATATATATATATATATATATATGTGTGTGTGTGTGTGTGTGTGTGTGTGTGTTGTGTGTGTGTATACCAGGCCGCTGAAATGGACTAGATGAGAAAATAAAGTATTCATTCAAACTGTATAGAATTCCTGGAAGAGCCTCTTGATCGACCTGATACCTTTGCAGCTCCCTCCCCGTCTAATATATAATATGCTAGGTATGTAGGAAACCAATTATGTCATATCCTTAATGAAAAGACAACCAAATGTAATATCTGGGTGCCATGCGGAAAATTGTGCCATTCTCATTTCATATTTCTTGAGAGCATATATATATATATATATATATATATATATATATATATATATATATATATATATATATTGTGCGTATTTAGGTAGCAAATATTCTTTAAGTCAAGTGCTATTAACGATAACGATATTTGTGATGATTAATTTCATTGATCGACTTTTCCAGATTACGAATCATCCTTCTTAGATAAGGAGGAAATTCCGACAGAAATTGTCCAAAGTTTATTTTGGAAGAAATATTGTCCAAGCTTTCAGCTTTCATAAGTCATCATTCGTGTAGTTAGAGGCAAAAATGTTAGTTTCGTAAAACGGGTGAGGGTAGTCACGTGGGCAAAAAGAGTTGTGACGTAGGCCAGGTGTAAAGTGTGTGTGTCTGTGCGTGTTTATTTGATTTATTTTATTTTTCATTTATTTTGTATATACATAATTAATTGATTAAAATTGTATTTATTTAGTGATGGTTGTTTTTGGATATTTATATGAACCCAGATGTATATATATATATATATATATATATATATATATATATATATATATAGATAGATAGATAGATAGATAGATAGATAGATAGATAATTCTAAAACGTTAGACTTTTTCAAACTTGAACAAATATCATATCGATATCCTCATTATGTCAAAATCATTGATAAAATGGTATTGTTGTTCATTTTAAAAGTTTTTTCGATGATTTTTTTTTCTTTTGCATTCTTCAACTTTCACTTAATCGGCACCTTCTGCAGATAATCATCGTGTTATTAATAAAAAAGACAACAACAACAACAAGAAAATAAATAAAAGTAACTTTATGACAGCAGACGATAATCACCAGACATTCATTGTCCTGTCATCATTTTGACGATGTTAATTCCTTATTGTGGAAAAAAAAAAATTCTCCTTATTTCAAAATGGTGGAACCGATGATTGACAGGATTTGAATGATTTAATTCATGTCGCGCGCCATGCTGTTTGCTGGAGATAACAAGAGTTTAACGTACCAAACAGGGGTGAGGCAGCATTTATTGAAGAATCATCATACGATGGGTATTTTGGGAATTTGTTCGTGATATGAAATTTTTAGCACTCCCCAATAAATACACTCGCAGTCGCGCATGCGCATGTATATCTATCTATCTATCTATCTATCTATCTATCTATCTATCTCTCTCTCTCTCTCTCTATATATATATATATATATATATATATATATATATATATATATATATATAAACTTACGGAGACAGTGAATAAATAAGAAATGTTCAGTTTACAATGTTTGTATTTATGGCTTTGGTGCATTTCCAAATCTACCATTTGTCCGTGCATTGAATATTGTTGCCAATTCTGGTCTGGAGATTTTTGACAAAATCTTAAGAAGAATCTGTAATATAGCCGATCCTATCTAGGCATCTCGACTTCATTCTCTTTCTCACCGGCGTGACGTGGCTTCCCTCCTTTCTATAAATATTCTCATGCCAACTGCTCTGACGAGCTTTTTTCTCGGGTGCCCCGAATACCTAAACTTAATCGTACAATTCGATTGGCATCTAGGGCCCACCCATTTGCTGTAGAAATGGTTAAATACAACTGGAACTTGCCTGGCACTTCTTAACTTTCCTTTACTCGCTTCCTTGATGACTACAATCTTCAAAAATTGAAATGCAACATCGATCACCATCTTTTGTATTCTTGAATCCCCTTAGTCTTTTGTTCTTTCCTTTCCGTTTGGTCTGAAATGATATATATATATATATATATATATATATATATTATGATTACACATTCTTTTTATAGATAAAATATTTAATTAAATGCTCTGTTTATAATAACCGGTCTGAACGTATAACCATAAAATGTCTTAAAATAATTGTCGGACTTTGTCCATATATATATATATATATATATATATATATATATATATATATATATATATATATATATATATATATGCATGTCTGATTGAATAAATTACAGAAATTATGTCTGCTAATTTTTAACAAAATCCGTTCATAATCACGAATAACCATCCGTGTATTGATGCTAAAAGAGGAGAGAAATGTGCTATACCTGTTTAAATTTCTTTTATTTTCATTAGAACGCGAAAAATTATACATTATGAAATTCCATAATGGATAATTTTTCACGTTCTAATGAACGCTCAGCACATTGCCAACCGTATTGCATTTAAAAGCACAATGAAAAATTTACGCAATGAATAACAACGTACAACTTTAATGAACAAATATAATTTTGTAATATTTGCACCCCTGAAGATGATCTTGGAAGAAGATCGAAAGTACTTGGGAAATGTAAATAAAAGAGATCCGTCTCCAGCTATGCAGGTCGAACTATGGAGGAACCTAGAATTTGCCTTGGACAGTCATCATGAGGAGCTACCCAAACCCATGTATACGAGTTAAATATCATTGCTTCGGGAATTACTAGCTTGCTAACTGATTCTCTGTTTTTTAGTAGCATATTTGTTTTACAATAAACCTTACTTTCTTCTACGTTCTGTTGTTGTTCCTTTCAATCGAGTACCACCTTAGTCTGTCTGTAACCTCTTTAAGGATACAACACGATACATATATATATATATATATATATATATATATACCCATGTATATGATTGGTGAAACAAAATGGCTATTTTTGTAGTGATTTTATAACATATTTATGTTATAAACTTTTTTAAATAAATAATTATATATATATATATATATATATATATATAGAGAGAGAGAGAGAGAGAGAGAGAGAGTAACGGCTTAGTGGTGGAATCCCCGACCCGCGCCAATCGGTTAGGTTTCGATCATCCTAGCCAGAGGCAATCGGACGTCTGGCCACACTGATGGACTGTGATGCAGTGAAACGGTATGTTTGTGGATGACAATATATATATATATATATATATATATATATATATATATAGGTATGTATATATAGATCTATAGAGAGAGAGAGAGAGAGAAGGCGTATATTTTGGCAGCATGTTTTCATTGAGACATATTCCATTGAATAATTTAGACAAGTTTTTCTTCTTATTTTCAATTAGATCTTTCATATTCACGGACAAGCTACTTGGTGTCATTATAAGAAGAAGAAAGACATTTACCAAGTTGATATATATTATTTTGTTGTCTGTTTCAATTTGCCTTCTCAAAGGCTACATTCAAAATACATGATCCAGCAGGTTACCAGGATATCCACAATAATATAAAATGCCGACAATTTACCCATTGCTCCTTGTATATCAAAGCAGCATAATGAGTGTTAAATTTGTTCTCGCGTTGGGCTTTTCTGGTGAGGAGATTCGGTAGATTCAAAACAAAGGGCAGACGATTCTCGGATAACAGAAGAAAATAAAATGGAAACGAAAGAAAAACGAAGAAAAGAACTAAAAAGTAAACAAACAGAAAAAAGAACAGAATAGGAGGCAAAACAAGAATGAAGTTAAGAAAAATAAAATGAATGAAAGAAAGAAAAGAAAAAAGAGAAGAAAATTAAGAAAGTAGGAGCGAGGGAGTAAAGAAGGGTTCAGAAAAAGGACATGAGAAAAACCAAAGGTGGGTCGATCTGGAGTCGACTGGGCCCAGGTATGAAACCATAGCATTGATGACACAACATCGATGAGCGTTTCTTCGTTGAAATCAGCGGCTATGTGACCAAAGCAAGTCTTCAAGTCGGATTTCGGCTCTATTAGGTCTTTTTGCTCAAGATTTTCAACACCTGAATGAAATGCGTTCATGATACTCAATCCAGGTATATGGAGTGAAATGGTCAGGTGTCCAGTTGCTCAGCCAGCCTACAACCAGAGGCTGTCATGGGGAGTGATTTTGATGAGTGATGGTGAATCTTCATCGGATAGGTTTTCACCTAAAAATTCATATCAACATAAGCCGATAAAAAGTTGGAAAATACAATTACTAATCTTAATAGCTCTCTCACTAATACTCACCTTCTTACTATTTACTGATAACCAAATTTTGAAGGGAAACGTCGACTCTTCAATGATTTTTGGCAAGTCATAGCTTCCATAATTACTGCCTCAACTAATACATCATTTCTAAACACTGACAGGCGGAGAAGTTTTTAATTTTATCTTTTTGTTGATATTTTCTAATTAAAATAAAGTTTAATGTCTTGTTGTGGTCTTTTTCTTTCCTATTTGTGTATTTCGGATTTTCTTTCGCAAACCCTTGCGTGTCTTTTTAATAAGGTCCTTCATTATCGATTCAATATGTTTTTTCCCCTAAACATTTACACGTCGCCTCCAAAATTTTTTCCCTGCTTCCCGGTGTGAATCGTATCAAATATAGCGAGGTTGGAAGTATAAGAAATCTTTAAAGAAGGAAACAATGGATGTTTTCTGTTACCAGATTCCCGTTGAGTGACAAGTTTTAGACACGTTTCTATAAAAAAAAAAACTGACATCAATTTATATCCAAAATAAAGCGGACAAAACGTTAAAAAGCAAAACAAATATTATATATAAGGAAGGAAAGATGGAAAACATAATGGAAGCATATTGTCGAAGATGAAAAGATGATGGTGGCTAAAAAACGTATCTAAACAAAAATGTGACGAGAATAAAAAGTATTAAAAAGGAAAATAAAATTAAGAATAGAGAAAAAAAGAGAGAACTATACAAAGGGTTTTACGTAGATAAGGAAATTAAAGACTTCATGAAAGAAAGAAAAGGAAAACAAAAAAATGAAACGAAATACCCCCAACCCAAATATAAGGTGGTAGAAAATGAGAAAAGAGAAAATAAAATGGATGGATGCAAAAGCAAAGGAGGTAAAATAAAAACAAAAAAAAAAAAAGCAAAAAAAATTTCTTGAAAGACTGAACGATAGATAATAAAAGAAGCTAAAATAGTCGGTTCGATTTATAAAAACCTCCCTAATACAAAAATCAGTAAGAAAGGGGAAAGAAGATTTAGGGGGAAAATATGGGACGCCAAAAAGGACAGACAAAATGAAAGGGAAACAAATCAAGTGAAAATAGAATTCAATCAGGGAAATATAAATAAATAGAGAATTAAGAAATGAGGAGCCAAGGATAATACGAAAAATGAAAAACGTGACAAATAAAGAAAGATATAGAGATTAATAAAGAAAATGGAAATGAAAAGAAAGACATGAAGAAAGAATAAAACAATTAATAAGAGAAGAAGAAATGAAGGAAGAAAGAAGCGTAAAAAATTTAAAAGGGTATAAGAAAATACGGAAAGAAGAAGATAAAGAAAGAAAAAAATAAAGAAGATGATAAAAAATAGAAGATAAAGAAAGAAAAAAATAAAGAAAGAAGGAAATAAAGAAAGAAGAAGATAAAGAAAGAAGAAGATAAAGAAAGAAAAAAATAAAGAAAAGAAAACTATGTAGGAAATGAAAGAAAGTACAAGGAAATAAAATTCAAAGGAAGAAAGAGCAAACGGACAAAATAAATGTTAAGAAAACTAAAGATAAATGAAAGAAAGGAAGGAAGAAAATAAATAAAAAAAGAAAAACGGCCAAAGAATGAAAAGAAAGAAACAGAATGAGATTGTGTAAAAGAGAGAGAATAAAGAAGGAAAATATAAAGAAGAAAAAGAACTAAGAAATAAATGAAAGAATGAAAAAATAATAGAAAGAAAGAAAGACGGAAAGAAGAAAAAATATCAAAAAGATGAATTGATTTAAAATAAAAGACGGATACAGAAGAAAATAAAATGGAAACGAAAGAAAAACGAAGAAAAGAACTAAAAATTAAACAAAAATAAAAAAAGAAAAGAAAAGGAGGCAAAACAAGAATGAAGTTAAGAAAAATAAAATGAATGAAAGAAAAGAAAAAAAGAGAAGAAAATTAAGAAAGAAAATTTGAAAGAACTGAAAGAATGAAATGAATTAAAAAAAATTAAATAAAATGGAAGAATAGAAGGGAAAGTGAGAAAGTAGGAGGAGCGAGGAAGTAAAGAAAGATTCAGAAAAAGGACATGAAAAATAGCAAAGAAAAATTACAAATGAAAGAGTAAACAAAATGAAAAATAAAAATAAAAACATTAAAGAATACGAGCTAAAAAGTAAATTTATTCTAAGGAGATATATAAGTAAATAAAATAAGAAATAATCCTTATCGAAAAACTTATGGCTAACAATAAAACCAATTCTTCAACCAGACAAAAAAGATGTCCACAAAATATAAAACATCTATAGTTTCTTTTCGTCCGAGGGGCAGCTGCTCCAGTATTCAACCAGCCATTTTTCGAAGGTATCAAAAATAACCTCTCTGTGCATATATATATATATATATATATATATATATATATATATATATATATATATATATATATATATATATATATATATATATATATATTCCTTTTGTATGTTAAAAGCTTTAAATTCCTTTTGCCGACAGAATGAAATTTGCTCGGGGCTAGCCTCGCGGTTCTTCTGAAACAACAGATAATACTTGTTGTAAGGTTCCTTTCTTTTTTAAGCTCACTTTTTAGATTCTTCTTGCTTTGCGAAACGATTCCCTTCTTCGCTTTACTTTGCAGGTGTGTTTCCCGAAGATGTGTTTATTGAAAATAGTTGTCGTTCAATGAAAACCCAACTAAGACGTTTATTTTGCTTTTCTCCTTACAAATGGGAACACATGTGTATAGCCGGAGATCGCCAAAGATGGATCAATAAAAAGTGGATCTAGGTAAATTGCTAGAAATCAATTGCTTGAAAAATTATTTCTCGAACTATCAATTGCTAGAAAAGCAGATTGCTCGAAGTAATTTCGAAGCTCGGAGCACCACGTTAACTGTGTCGTCTGATGACGTCAACGGAGCTGGATATAAAAGGAGCCACAACACTCGACTTTAGCCGTCCTGATTTCTTTTCTATATTTGTTTTCTATTTCAGTAATTTTGGAGATTTCGAACCCTAGTGATGGACATAACTTTTGTTGAGAGCGAAAAAGGAAAGACAAAGTTATGTTTGGATGGATATCTATATATTAAGGATAAAATAAGTGAACAATAAGATTTACTGGAAATGTGAAATGTGCAAAAAAAAAAAAAGAAAAGGAAATGCTTAGCACGTGTTTTATTTTTTTGTTAACTACAGGCTTCAAGCAAACTGCCTTTCAAGAAAAAAAAATAAGACCTGCTATATAAATGTACTCGTTCTTTAATTTTAACTGTTCAGTTAACAACAATAAAGTTGTATTATTTTATCTCATAGTAAATATTAAAAATGTATTTATTTTTTTTTAACCACAGGTTTCGAGCAAACTAACTTTTTTTTTCGAGCAATTGATTGCGAGCAATTTACTGTCGAGCAATTGATTTTGAGCAATTTACTGTCAGGCAATTGATTTCGAGCAATTTACTGTCAGGCAATTGATTTCGAGCAATTTACTGTCAAGCAATTGATTTCGAGCAATTTACTGTCGGGCAATTGATTTCGAGCAATTTACTGTCGAGCAATTGATTTCGAGCAATTTACTGTCGAGCAATTGATTTCGAGCAATTTACTGTCAGGCAATTGATTTCGAGCAAATTACTGTCGAGCAATTGATTTCGAGCAATTTACTGTCGAGCAATTGATTTCGAGCAAATTACTGTCGAGCAATTGATTTCGAGCAATTTACTGTCGGGCAATTGATTTCGAGCAATTTACTGTCGAGCAATTGATTTCGAGCAAATTACTGTCGAGCAATTGATTTCGAGCAATTTACTGTCGAGCAATTGATTTCGAGCAATTTACTGTCAGGCAATTGATTTCGAGCAATTTACTGTCAGGCAATTGATTTCAAGCAATTTATCGGATACGATAAAGAGGCAACAATTAAAGATAGACTGTTCTACATGGGTTGAAACATCTCAAAAAGGAGTGTATCCAAATGCAAAATTTAAGATTCTCCGTTGTCAAGTAGATATCGTATCTGATTTCATAAGAATTAAACTTTCGTTAACAGAATCGATTTTTTTTTACTGTTATTTTATTTTTTAAAATGTGCTTCATCCTGTACAAGAACCTGGAGCCTCTCTAGGTAGAGGGTTACAGAGTAAGGGGTAAAGTTTATGGGGATATATCGGGAAGATAACAGTTAAATCTAGCCTTGAACAGATTAAGATTGTAGTGATCGGGAAAACATCCTCTTGGGAGTCCCATCCACAGAACAGTGCTTCGTGGGAAGATGCTACTTGAGTAGAACCTACTTGTCACCAGTGGCATACGGAGATAATGAGGACGGTTCGCTACAATGACGGGTTCTAGCCGTGAAGGTTAGAACTAGTGGAAGTAACGACACAGCAGTGGAAGTGTTTCGTCTCTGAGAGAGGTGTTGCTGCGTAGAAAATAATTTGTCACACACAAGGACACGGACACTCTTTTGGATTCCACCGTGACTAGAAATTTCGGACTGGGTAGCTCCTGCCCATTTATGACAGCAGCACGCAATTTTAGGCTTAATCTAACTCTTGTAAAAGGTAGAGGATTGCAAGAGGAGTCAGGTACTTACTGAAGCGGTATAGGGAATCAAGCATTTTACCTGAATCTTTGGTAATGAGTCATATGTATAAGTTCCAGATTCATCGTGACTGGAGGTAGATCAATCCCGATCGGGGGCGATACAATGTAACTAGAGTGATGTTCGAGTCACTGAATATAACCAGCCAGACTTTCCCCATTGACATTTAAGGGATATATTAGAGGAGAGATTTGAATTTTCAGGAATAAAAAGTCAAAACAGATTCTTTGTCGTCAGTAGCTCAGTTGATTTGGTTAGGTTTCGTTTGTTTACAGCATATCAACCTCAATGGATTATTTAATGCCGACAAAATTTTTATTGTTAGTAATATCTATCTATCTATCTATCTATGTTGGCCTCTTCATGTCTATCTGTCTCTTGGTCACTTCATATCTATCTATCTATCTATCTATCTATCTATCTATCTATCTATCTATCTCAGTATATGTTGGCTTGGTTTGGTTTACAACATATCAATCTCAATGGGTTATTTAATGCCGACAAAATTTTTATTGCCGGTAATGTTTTCCTTCATAAATCTATTTCTGGAAATATTTTTCCTTGAAGAAATTTATAGCTGGTCATATATTTTCCAAAGAATGAATAGATGTTTGTATTGCTGGTATTTTTTAAAAGTATTGCTGATAATAAATTTTCCATCAAAAATTATTGCTGGTAATAATTTTTTTATTACAAAATGTTTCTGGTATTAAAACCTATTTTTACACAAGTTTGGGTGTTAACTCTTTGTCCATAGCTGGGACCCTAACAGTTGCTACCACCCCAGGTCATGGTGAGACTGGGAACACCAGCAATTAAGAGATGGTTCCATGCTCCTCAAAACCTCCTGATCAGAGGCCATGCTGTTGGACGTAGTTTATCGTCTTACCCAGGACGCGGATGTGGTTTATCGTCTTACCCAGGACGCGGATGTAGTTTATCGTCTTACCCAGGACGCGGGTGTATTTTATCGTCTAACCCGGGACGGAGTAGCTCAGTTGAGTGAGCTTCAATCCGTAGATTCAATATCGGCATGAAATAGGACGAAATAATGGGATCTAAGTATACGGTTGAAGATGAAAAGGTATATCACGGCTGACAAATAACCAAATAACCAGAAGGTTCTATAAATGTCCCCGGGGCAGAGAAATAGAGGGGTGAGCATTACTATATAAGTAATTGAAGAATACTAATAAATTTCATAGTATTTTAATGGCAAATTCTGAATGTAGAAACCAGTGGGAATCGAACTCACTATAAAATTGTAATTTATCGAGGCAAACTTGTTAACCATTACACCACGTCGGAATGTCCAAATGATTTTCTATGGGTAGCTTACATGGCCGAAAGTGAAGAGCGCCCAGTGAGAATCAAACTCACTACTTAATAGCGAGACAAGGTTGCTTATCACGTCAGCAAAAATACAAAACATTATTTTTGACGAAACCTCTTGAAAAGACCTCCAAAAAAAAACAAAAAACAAAAAAAAAACAGGACACAGTGGAGAGCATTGAATGCTCATGTAATGATTTTGCGAAACAATAGATAGGTATACCACTTGAGCCAGACGCGAACGAAAGTCAAAATAGGTAAACATTGGTTTAATTTACACGAGTGTCAAAAGGGTAGATATTGATCTGGTTTGTCCAAGATAAGAAATTGGCGACATCGCTCCGGTATCAATGAGAATGAAAATCGTAGACGGAGGTCCAGTTTACAGGAGAGTCGCAAAAACCAGAGGTTTGGTTTGTTCGAGATTCAAACAGGGGAAAAAATGCCTATTTCGCACGGGCTCCAAGAAAAATATCATCGACCCGACTTGCGCATGTGTTAAAAAGTCCGCAAAGGTGCGGCAAACAGTTGGGCTCTGTTTAGGGGGATTTATTCAAACGAAAGGACGAAATGCTAAATTACTAGTATTGTAAAAAAATAAATATTTAAGGCATTCTACATTTTCATTTGGAAGAATATACATGATAAACTTGTAGATTATATATGGCAGAATATGTAAAAGTGTTCACTTATATTTTACTCTACGGGGTTTCTCAGGCATAATATCCATTCATCCGAGGAGTTCATACTAAACCACTAACGAGTGGCTAGCTAATTCGTGAAACCTCGATTCGGAATTGATAAATTGGTTTTACTTGTTGCTATTAATGCTCTACCTTTTAATAATGAACTCCTTAAAACATCTTTCAGAAATACACGGGCCATTTTTGGAAAAATACTATGTTATATATATATATATATATATATATATATATATATATATATAAGCAAATATATGGATATAGATCCGACAGTATAAATAAAAATATACAGATAAAACAAACAAAAATCTTAATATGCAATTATGCTGTATTAATGTTAATATAAAGTCAACGTCGGACGTTTCGGTCTATTTTAGACCATCATCAGGACATATTCATTAAACATAATTAACATTAGAACATATAAAATTCAACATGAAAAGACGATGGACCTAAGAGCACTACTAATCCAAACAAATAACTGAAATTTTTATATAAGATCAGCGTTCCGTTTAAATATAATCACGTCGTCGTCACTTGGGCGATGTTGTGAAAACGTATTCGAAGATGATTTCAAAATATTAAAATATTAAAAAAGCTCGATTGAACTATTTTATATAAACAGTTCAAGAAATCCCTTCCGTTGATATAGGAATATACAGAGATCAATAGGTTCTTATATCTTCATACAAGCTTGAAGTCCTCCACGTTACAAAGCAAATCAAAAATGATTTCAAAATATTAGACAGGCACGATGGAACAATTTTAAATTGTTTTGAAATCATCTTAACAAATCCAGTTTGTTAAAATAACATCTTCTCGCTATGACTGTATACGCCAACGGTAATGTTTTCTTTTTAAAAAAGCTCTTTTAAGGACTTTATTAAAATCAGTGTATTTTCACAATGTTTCACATTTTCTCGGCAGATTATATTAGATATTTTTGTTTAATTTTCCAAGTACGATTCATCATTCATCACAATTATTTTGATTTAAACTTTTGTCAATTGAGGCGAAAAAAGAAAATTTATAAATACACTTTCCTATGTTTGGGCCTTCTTAATAAAATTCATAAAATATCTTTTCAAAGGATAAAAATTGTGACGGAGTTTACGATAATAGCGTTGTCAACCCTCCTTTAGACACACCTTTTTTTGTTAAGTTTGTTTTTTTAAACTTTGTCTAAGATTCCATGCATTATTCGGACTGTTATTCTTCTTAATTGCCATATTCACAACGTTTCAGCCATTGTACGCTCCAGCCTTCTTCAGGTGATTGGAATTTCGAACCGGGTAGATTGTTCTAATACCACGTGCCTTGTCTCTTCCGGGGTCCCCAGTTATTTTCCTTAACTCAACTCTCCAGATATTTTGGTTCATCAGTGCTGTGGCCTGGTATTGAACTCACAACTCTTTGGATCTAGTCACTGAGTCCAACCAACGGCTTTGTCCCCTGGGCCATGTAGGAAATAATGCAAGTAATCATAATACCTCATTTCCGAGATATCGACAGATTTTGTTTAAAATACTTTGAAGTGCGAAAATGACACTGATATTGTGAGGTTTCAAGTGGTGCAGTGCTTTGGAGGGCATTAAGTCAACATTTCATTCGTCTTCTTGTATGTGCCACGTCCCTTGGCAATACAGATCATGGCTCTCCCCAACGTCCGTAATTTGTAACCCTTAGTGCATTTTGTCTTTCTGATATACACTCCTTATCAAAATACCATATAGAAAAGGGTTAAAAATAATAAAAAACACTGTTACTTAAATCGAAATATATTTGCGAAACATTTACGTTTAATTAGAAAATTTTAAGCTTTTATTTGATTAATTTAAACAAACATTGAAAAAGTATTTTTGGTTGGTCATAACGATAAGGCCGTTCGTGAAAAACAAATTACTGGACAAAATATTTAGAACTAGTCAGTGTGCTCATAGCTTCAGGCGTGTAGACATTTACGTAGCTCATTTCCAGTATTAAATTTCAGATTTTAAAATGGCTAAGGGTAAAATTTTAACAAAGTTTGAATCGGGTAGGATTGTTGAACTTCAAAGACGCGGTCTTTCGCAACGAACCATTGCAAATGACATTGGGCGTAGCAGAGCTGTCATTGCTAACGTCATTAAAATTCCGTATGCGTATGCTTCTAAATATCAAGCCGTCGACCCAATAAAATCTCACCATCTCTCGACAGTCGCATTAGGCGAGAAGGTAAGACAGATTCAAGCCTAACATCAAATCAGCTAAAAGCGAATACAGATGCTGAATGCAGCTCTCGAAAAATTCGACGGCATTTAAATAAGAAAGAGTTTAAGGACATGAAACGGCTGCAGAGGTTTCGCCTTCTTCCTCACCATAAAACCTCCCGTTTACAATTTGCTTATCAAACTTGGGATGTGGATAAATGGAAAAAAGTGTTGTTTGCAGATGAGAAAAAATTCAATCATGATAGCTCAGATCGTTTTCAGCATTACTAGCATGAAAAGATGTCCCAAAAGAAATTTTCTCAACACGACACAGTGGATCATTTATGGTCTGGGGTTCATTTTCGTACAATGGAACTCTTGAGTTACAGGAGGTAAAAGGTCGTCAAACAGCTGCTAGTTACATTGACATGTTAAGAAAGGCATTGCTAATTACTGAAGGCACTCCTCTATGGGGTGAAAACTGGAATTTCTAGCAGGACAATGCTACAATCCACAACGCTCGAAGGAGTTTTTTTTATGGGAAACAACATTTAGCTTTTGAGCCATCCACTGTGCTCTCCAGATCTAAACCCAATCGAGAATGTTGGGATGGATGGCAAAGGATGTTTATGGACATTGATTGCAATTTGAAACTGTAGATACTCTTCTTTCAGTTTATGCATCCTGGTCGAGCATTCTAAGCACCTTCATGCAGAAGTTCATAATGGTATGCCAAAGTGAATTTTTGAAGTACTTCGCAAAAATGGAGGATATACTGAATATTAAATTGTCGTTGTGACTTATTTGTTCTGTATTTTCTATTTTTATTTACACGGTCTTATCTTTATAAGTAACCCCACAAAATACTTTTTCAATGTTTGTTTAAATTAACCAATTAAAAGCTTACAATTTTCACTTGTTTGTTGATAAACCATATTTTCTAATTAAATGTAAATGTTTCGCAAATATTTTTCAATTAAATTAACAGTATATTATATATATATTTTAACCCTTTCTATTTGGTTTTAAGATTTTGACTCGGAGTGTATCTCCGAATTCCAGGTCTGCCAACCATTTACATAAGCTTGTTAGATTATGCGCTATTTTTCCAAGTCATTCTTGCCTTGAATATGTCCTGTGAATTTCAAATTTACCAAGCCCTCTTTCCTCATCATATGCCTGAAAAATCTATACTGTTACTTTCTGATGTTATGTATACGTGTTCGTTTTGTTTTCGTTTTCTCTAAAACTTCCTTGTTTGATTACGTGTTTGGTCCATGGAATTCTCAGCATCTTTCTGCAGAATCACGGTTCTGATTCTTCAATTCTCTTCCCCACCTGTTATATGGTCCAGTATTCACAACTGTATGGAGTACTGTGGAATCTTCCATATTAAACTTCCACCCATTTCGGAAAAAATGTTTCCTTCTATAAAACAAAGCCTTAACCAATCAACATTTCGTTTCAGTAAAATTCAACCTTCTATTGGTTTAAACTGTAGCAAAGTCACAACAGAACATTTTCCCGCCTAATGTCCCTGGAGCCGAATTTTAAACACCCAACTCTATATAAACAAACACATGACTCACTTCAAGTCAGTCAGTCATCAAATTTTAAGAGATCCATACAAACTCCACGCTGTTCAATTTACTGACTCGCATCCACTTAAAGTTTCTCAACAAACTCATCACCGCATTCAAATAACCATTGTCCGCGTGGATATTTCATCATCTACAATTGATTTAAAGAGTGAACATTTTCACTACGTTAAAGTAATTGTACATTCATCAATTTAGCCTATCAGTTAAAGGCAAACAAGTCTTAGCAACTTTAATTCTGACTCATAAATAACACACACACACACACACACAAACAGTTGAACAATATATTTTGATATTTTACTACACAGAAACAAAAATTATTTTCATTTTAATAACAAGCCAAAAGCATCAGCATTTACTTACCACAATTCTGGATGGAAATTCTTAACATTATCTCAATTACCAAACCAACAAAAATTCTGTTTATCTTTGCATGTGTTTTTATTGTATATAAAAATCTCTTTATTTTGATCTCTAATCACGTTGTTCAGTCATTCCTTGCTATGCAATTGTCCTTATGTTCTTTGTGTAATCTATTTGTTGTGGGATAATCCAAATTGCAAACACACATAACTTTCATCCTATAAAAATTTTGACTTCTGATACACCTCACTCAACATACGACCCGCAAAATAAGCCTCATTACATAACTGTTTAGGCTTTTTGTTTCTAATGAAATGTTCCTGTTTTATAATATATTACTTAACGTTTTGAAAGCATATTTCATTATCTCAATACTCCTGCGGATTTTGGTATTACATTTTACATTCACTGTTAAAACACTTCGTAGATATTTAAATTTTATCGCTTGTTTAATTTTGGGATCTCAAATTTTTTATTCATATGGTGAGCCGCCCCTTCTGTCTTCTTACAGTTGATGTTTAATCCTTTCTTTACACAATATTAACTCCTTCCCCCACTTAGATGAGATGTGACACAAGGTCTTTTTTAGGTAGGGACTCGATCGCGTACGCCCGGAACAGGAACAAAAATTTCCTTCGGCCCCTGGAACCACCGGTTGCACTGGCCTCAGTGCGAGCACCTTATCCCTTTCTCTAGTGCAATGGGAGAGAGCGCCCTCGGGCAGCTGTTCCACAAAGCTGGACACCTCTCAGTATTATTTTCCTCATTTGTCCCTCTGTCGTTTGACAGAGAAGCCCCTGAGCGCACTCTGTCCAAAGATAGAGATGATAAGTAAACATAAACTTACTCAAAAAGTATTAATGAAAGTGTAAAAATAAGGTTTCTTTACATTTTCTTTATTAGCTTCTATATGAGTTGCTGTGGTTTTCCTTTCTGTGTTTTTTTTATAAACGCTGTGTGATCTGCATATCTAATGTTCTTAAGATTATGGCGGCTAATAATGGATCCTGGTAGGACTTCTAATTCTCTCAGGATGACTTAACTGTGCTATTCTCGTTTATATAAAATGGTTGGATGCTTTTAAGAAAGAACTCGTAGAGTGGAGAAAAGCAAATATTTCACTTTGGCATGGAGATGCCACAGAAAGTCCAAGGAACTCTTCTAAATCATAAGATCAACGAACCAATCGCTAAAAAACAAAAAACAAACAAACAAAAAAAAAAACAAAAAACAAACAAACAAAAAAAAAAAAAAAACGGAGAAAAAAACATCGGTTAAAAGGTTAATTTTCTTCGGGATTTTTTGATTTTTATTCAGCTGTTCAACACCTGCATCTTTTCGCCCCTTAATTTTACGCCCTATTTAGATCGACAAAACGATTGGGTTGAACTGCTCTATCAAAGCGACACAAGCCGAAGTGATTTAAGTGTCATTTCAACGAAGAAATATCTGAAAGCTATAGAAGGTTCGAGATAATGAATTCCTTACATCTCCATATTATGAATATTTTCATCACATTTATGGGGAAAGTTTACATTCGAAGTATTCCTCATTAACCGCTGAACACTTTAACACTTTAATAAAGAAAGTTCTATGACCACTTTCAGTAGCTATGTACTTAATACAGAGTGCGACAGAAACACCTCCCACATATACCTTTCCGGCATAATGGTATGACATGCTACAGGGTGCGGCAGAAATACCTCCTACATAATGGTAAGATATTAGCAAGATGAAGACACCTTTGCCACTTGCGTAAGTTCAGTAGGATATCACAGGTGACAGTTTAAAATGTAGGAAGTAGTTCTTCAGCACTCTGTAGCTAATGTCTTGTGGGTGCCACTTCTGGGATGTATACGTGAGATGCATTTATGCCACACACTACCGTCCAGGGTACGATGATAAAATACGTCCAACAGCATGGCCTATCTTCAGGAGGCTTTGAGGAGCGTGGAATCACTTCTTAATTGCTGGTCAGTAAAATATCAACTGGGGTCAAAACACCATATGAAATTGTAAAAATAGGTTTTAATCCCAGCAATACATTTTTGTAAAAAGAATTGTTACCAGCAATAAATTTTTGTAGAAAAAATTATTACCAGCAATACATTATTACCAGCAGTACATTTTTGAAAAAAAAATATTAACAGCAATACATTAATATATATATATATATATATATATATATATATATATATATATATATATATATATATATATATATACCAGCACTATATTTTTTGAAGAAAAAAAATATTACCAGAAATATATTTTTGAAGAAAAATATTAACCATCAATACATTTTTCGAAAAATATTACCAACAATACATTTTTCGAAAAATATTACCTACCAACAATAAAAATCTTGTTGGCATTCTCTCTTTTCTTTTTATTTACCGCGTTCTTTCAGGACGTAGGCGATCATGGCTCTCCATTTCCTCCTTGTAGCTCTCAAATAGATTCGTACTTTTGCCAACTCCCCAGACAAAGTTCTGCCATCCACTTGTTTAAGCCTGCCAGGTATGTCATGCGTTGCTTTCCCTTGTCTCTTTTTCCCTCTATTCGACCTGTGAGTATCAACTTCTCTAGGCCCTCCTTTCTCATTACGTGTTCCAGAAATTTCATCTGCCTCTTCCTTATGTTAAGTATAAGCTTCCTCCTTGTTTGCATCTTCTTCAAGACCTCATCAATGCTCACACGCTCGCACCATGACATCCTTAACATCCTTCTGTAGAACCATATCTCCGCTTCCTAGAGTCCCTTCTTTATCTTTGAGTAGACCGTCCAACATTTTTTATATCATAGGAGGGCAGATATCATGTAGCAGCTCAGTGCTCTTTTCTTTGTCACCAAAGAAATCCTTCTGTCTTGCATTACTCTGCCCAGCTTTTGGAATAACATCCTTGGCGATCCCAATCCGTTTTCGGATCTCAGCGTCGCACCTACCGTCCAAACAGAAACACCTTAAAATCTTAATCTCAGCTGGAATCGACGCTGGCCAACGAGCAACAGAAGCTGGAGAGTTATTCTAGTCAATAGCCCCGGAGCTGAAGAATTTACGTTTCAATTAGTTTTCTTTTTAGACAAAAGAACAACTTGTAAGAAAAACGAAATTCCGGTTTCACTGCTTTGCATATTTTTTCGCGTAAGCGAATATAACGAACCTAACTGAAATTTGAAATCGACTCTGCGATTTGTAATTCCGAGACATTACCCATTACAACCCAATATCCAAATTTGCAGCATGTTGAAATTCCCAAACGTTTACGCATCTAGGTACTGACCTGGCTCGATGATGCTTAACGTAATTGTACGAGAAACGGTATTTCACCCTGATATGGCCATAAGCCAGGATAAGTAGCAGTTTATTATAGGTATAATATCAATATACTAGCACCTATATACAGCTGTTCGATCAGAAATAAGCATTCAATTAGAATGGAGCAAAAACATAATCGTGTTTATATGTAACAGATTCTATCTTTTTCAATTACTTTAAAGTACTTTCATTAAAAATATTTTGAATTAATGCAGTTAGTGACAGAAGTAGTTTGCATTTATTCAATCGAAGTTAGCCGAGGACACGAAAACACACTTCAGACCACAGTTATTTTGGAATTTTTGAAATTCAGTTTGCCAGGGATATAAAAGAGGATACATTTATAAAGCAATTGTTAAGTTTGATGAGATTTGGTTGAAAGATTAACGAAAATAAGAAAAAAAAACAGTAAAAATTTCATAATATGGATTGACTCAATTATCAAATTAAATGACTGATAAATAATAAACTTATTGTTGGCTACAATTGAGTGAAGTTTGTATTAGATTGCTTGAAAATTGAGGGAGTTTTTAGTTTAAAATTTGTATTGAAATCGATTTTTCGTTTTTCACTGTTTTTTTTTTAATTATTTGTATATATTAATTAAGAATCACCTTTCAGGTGTACTGTGTCCGGTCACAATTATAAGTTTCATGCTTTTACGTGAATCGTCAGGTGTTGAGCACTTTCTCTTTCTGGTGTGCATTTACGGCAAACTCATTTTAAGAGCTGTTTATTTCTATTAATGTTGGAAAGCCCTGCCGTGGGTGTCTGTGTGGGTCCGGTTGTGTTGATCACTTTTTGGCTTGAAAACGTTAGGCCCCTGGACCACGACCGCATTTTTCATATGTCATTGTGCACTTATTTTCGTATCGGCAAGATATTTCTGATTTTTTTATGTGTGGATAATTGTGGATAAGTGTGGATAATTGTGTGTTTACGGCTTTATTTTCATTTTGGCCGGATGGGTGCTCCCCACTCCGGGTGAGTTTGGTAGATGCATGTATGGTGTGTACGCAGCGTCCATTCTTTTTTCCCCAGCTTAGACTTGCCTGTGGAAGTAAAGGTTCCGATTTTCGATCTACACCTGCCGACCGCCTGATGATTGCGTAAAAGCATGAAACTGATAGTTGCGGTGGGACACTGTACGCCTGACAGGTGATTCTTAATTTAGGAATGCTCTGGCATTTTATATGTTGTTGAGCACTTTTTCTTTCCGGTGGCTATTCACAACAGACACTTTTTAAGAGCTGCTCACACACACACACACACACACACACACACACACACACACACACACACACACACACACACACACACACACACACAGAGGCACACACACACACACACACACACAGACAAACACACACACACATATATATATATATATATAGAGAGAGAGAGTTTTAGATTAGTATTTTAATTGAGATTGAAAGATACTACCCCAATGTGGAAAATAAAATTATTTAAATGGGAATAACTGTTGATAATTGGATACATAAAAACAATCACGAGTTTACTTAATGAACAAAAATCAAAAACAATCACGAGTTTACTTAATGAACAAAAATCAAACGAATAAATGTCAACCTAACAAGCTATAAGATAAAAGTTTTAGTGGAAAAAAGTACAAAATATAAATTGGATTACTCTTCCAATGTTCTGTCTATGGATTTTCCAATCGACTGCTTCATAGAAAATACCCAAAACTCCACCGAATTTCAAATTAATTTCTTCGTAGATTGTTTAAAAATTTAGATATTTATCAAACCTTAACCTCCCAAATATGCACGTTAAATTAACGCGAACTGACAGCGTCTAAGAATTTGAATGAAACCTGTCGTGTAATTTATTGGGGTTATTGTAACGTCTCCCTTTAATGTAGTTCTTATCGCTCACCCCTTAACCACCTTTATCTAGAGACGAGACGCGTTAAATTTGAGCGACATCCAGCCGACACACTGGGGTTAAAATAGGAAACTAAAATGATGCATATGACACACTCATATCCTCTCTCCCACCTCACTTCCTCACTTCGTTAACTTTACGTATACTTGATGAAGTCCGTAAAAAACGTGTGAATTTCTTTTCATTTTTCATTTCAGCTTTTAGAAGTAAAGTCTGATGATCCAGAACCCTGTTAAAGGGGTTATGATGAAATAGCTTATTACATGGAATCTTAACGTGGTCTGTCTTTTATTCAAACAAATATATATATATATATATATATATATATATATATATATATATATATATATATTAAAAATGTTTGTTAATCCGTATGGATAATCCCAAGGAGGACGTGATCCAGAGCGCTCAATTTAAAAACAGAGCGAATATTAGTTAAATAAAAAAAAACAAAAAAAAACAGACAACCATATATTTTATAACCCCAAGAATGAGATTTTTTTTGTCCTGGTTCCTCTGATCACATTTCCAAGAATTAAAAGAAAATGGTTTAAAAATGTACATATTATTATTTTTATACAAGTTTTTGAGGGGTACGTTTAAAGTGACTTAAAGTGATAGAGATTGGGAGAGGAGGAGGACAACGGATATGATCGAAATTAGAGAGGGAAGGGAGAGTTATATGTTTAAATCTATCTTTATTACGTAAGTGTAAGCGGGGTAGAGTAAGGTGCCAGACATTTTGACCTATTTAACAAGTCCTTTCACAAGAAAAGGAAAGAAGAAAAAGAAAATTGAAGAAACGAGAAAAGACATAATAAAAAACAAATGGGGAAGCAGTTTTAAAAGGAGAAAGAAGAAAAAGAAATTATAAAATATAGGCATAACGCAGTTAATTTCAAAAATACAGATTAATATAATTTACAGTTAACACTTGACATTATTTTAAAGGTGAGCAAGAAAATAAAATTAAATAAAATAAAAATATTATGAATATTATTAATAAAAACTAATGGTTAAAATTTAAAGTTAAATATTCCAAATAGTATCGAAAAACATAATATCGAAAAACATAATATCGAAAAAATATAGAAAATAATAATAATAATAATAATAATAATAATAATAATTTTTTTTTTTTTTTTGTCAGTAGAAAGTGTCATGATGACATTTCTAACCTTAGGTCCCTGGTAGGGACCCGGAAAGAAATGTGTAAACGCCAGAAATCAAAGAAAATAATAATAATAATAATAATAATAATAATAATGTTATTTAGTAATGTTGTTTTCTAAATTTATTCTAATGGGAAATTATGCAAGCTAAATGAAAGGTTCACATATATACATACGTACCTATATAAATACATACGTACTCTCACACGTATATACAAACATGTAAAATAAACACATTAAGTAAAAATACAAACACACACACATATATATATATATATATATATATATATATATATATATATATATATATATATATATATATATATATATATATATAAATACACACACACACACATAAACACGCATACGCATATATATATGCATCCTGGCAAATTTATTTCGGTTGAGCTTTCTGGGGAGGAAATGTGGGTTTGTATAGAGTGACTATTACGTCTAATAATGCAAGACTCTTAGGTAAATCGAATTGAGTTCTCCCAGGTACTATGTTTATCTAAAAATAAATACGCTTAAATTCACCTTCATCCATGCCATCCACCATTTGATTTGAACCTGCATCCTCTGTGACCTGACGATTACGTAAAAGCATGAAGCATAGCAATGGTCGGATTCTGTACGTCTGAAAGGTGATTTGGGATTTAGAAAAGCTCTGCCATTTTATATGGCGTTGCACACTCTTTCCATTATACATTCACTACAGACACGCTTTTTTAAGATATATATATATATATATATATATATATATATATATATATATATATATATATAAAAGAAATAATCATACATAGAATCAATCAGCAATATTAATGCGATTAATGGCGAAATAACATCGCTAGTAGAATATAAATGTATGCATTAAAATACTGTTAATCCATTGAATGATGTGATCCTCATTTATAAAACTGTTGTCAGTTGTTTCTAGTGTATATTTTTTTAAGTTAAGCAAGTACTTTCGAAGACCATGTCTTCATCATCAGGCTGTAATTTTTTCCTTTAAAGTTAAAACTTGAAGACAAAATAATTGTTTGTAGACCGAAAGATGTTTTTTTAAGAATGTGCTATTTATTGACGGTTGTAGAATCTCGGAACGTGCGAGTCGCAACGCTAAAGTTCAAAATTTCAAGTGAGAATTTTTATATGAATTTTGTAATATGGTAAATCCACGAATTCTTTTTTTATAAGTGTTTTTCAGTTAACATACATTATGTTCTACTAGCGAAGTGATTTCGCCATTAATCACATTAATATTGCTGATTGATTCTATGTATGATTATTTCTTTATATATATATATGTAGATATATTTCAGTATTTTAATTTCTTTTTTCTTTATTTATTAGTGCATCTATTTCATAGATTGCGACATATTTCTTTATAGTATTAACTACCGACCGGCTTTTTAAAAAAGTATATAAGTGTCCCTTTAATAATGGTTAATTTCGTCGGGCGATGAACAAGGAAAGTGGAGGAATCTGCACCAGTAGAATATCACGGAGATTCCCGATTCCAGGTTTTCTCGATAACTTTCGTCCCTCTTTTACCTTCGTTAGCCATTGCCACTCAAGAAGCGTCGAATCGAATTTTGATTGGTCGAGCCGCTGATAAATGAAGATCGGAAGCTGAGAATTATGGGACAGCTCTTGCAGGGTCAGCAACGGAAAATAAAAAAAGAAAGAGATAAAGACGAGAGGAGAATAATGAAATTATATGACAGACTAGAAAAGAAGGAAAGAAAGAAAAGATGGAAATTAGTTCTAAGGGACTCTAAAATAGACGAAAGTGACGGATGTTAGTGTGAACAGGTGATTTTCTTATTTCATCGAGGAGCCGTAAAAGGGAAGTTAAATACACACACACACACACACACACACACACACATAAACACACACAGAGACAGACAGACAAACACGGGGATCATATATTTACTAAGTAATCTAGTCTGGTACAAGACCATTATAATAGAGCAGATCTCTATATTAGGAAGACAATGTTTGATGATTTTAATTCCCGCGTAGGCACAATGCAAACAAATCAACACCAAAAATTCTATGGTTCGAGTATTTCCAGTTATTACAGGCTTTTTCTTAATTATCCACTACACCAGCCACCCACACAGTTTTACAGCATCTGGAATTCCTAAGCAGTCACCCATCTAGGTAATGACCAGGCTCGACGTTGTTTAACTTCGGAATCAGTGTTTCAACCTGATGTACCTGTAAGCTAATAATAGATAAGAATGTTTATTAATAATAGATAAATCACGAATGAAAAATGTTAATAATATAGATAAGTATTAAAGTTGGAAAATATGTTGATTCGGTCTATGAAGTCGTCATCGTCATCCGTTCGTCTCGAGAAACGATGGAGTAGCGCGATACGAGCCTGGACGGGATATATGGAGAACTAGGGCTGCCCGGACGTCTAGTTCCCACTCTCGGCCTTGCTAGTCCAAAGGAGAGGATGAACCAATGCAGTTTGGTAGCAGGCTCCACTGCGGGTTTGAATTCAGAGTTGTCCTCCTCCTAGACCAGTTGCCATCCGAGGCTATAGAACTCAGTCTGTCCTGCTATTTACCCATAGCTGGAGGGAGAAGAAGGATTTCCCAAGGGTATTAGCACGTAAGTGAATGTAATGGATTCGACTGGGATTCGAACTCGGCTGTCCGATTCCACAATTCAAGCCGCTATCCATTACTCCACCGTGCCTCCTCAATATTCTATGAAGTAAACTGTCGATTTAAGAACCTTTTGGCCGATTTAATATATTAATAATAGTTAAGGTGTTTCTAGCAAAGAAAAAAAAACCTGATATAAAATCCAATTTGTAGATGAAGTGATGACAAGAAATTTGGTAAACGATCGAGCATATTGAATTACGGTAGGTTCTAAATGCATCTGGAAGATCGACCTGTCAGTTATATGAACAAATTACATTATCACGAGCTTCAGTGCCCTCTACGTTGTTATCATGAAACATCAACTCTGTTGGATGTCTTGTAGATAATTGTGATCCCTGCCGTTTTACACTCACCTGTAGAGATAAAATGTTGACAAAACGGAAAGAACGTAAGAATGCTTCCATATGTGATAATCACAGAAGCCGTGTTGATGAATATCTTATTAAGAGCCGTCGACAGGAATACGAGATTGAAAGGAAAAGGGGATTGAAACCGTAATGCTTGGATAACAAGTGTAGGGATAGTTTCGAATTATAACCCCCGGGGTGGGATAAGGGTTTAATGTTGAACTGGTGCCTTTCGTGGTATCTCGGAAGACACCGTGGTGAGGATTACTTGACTGAGACTATATCGTTTGCAACAATCACGTGGCAATGATTAATTGGTTACATGTTAAGAAACCCTCAAGAGTCTTTGACCAAACGGAGCTCTCCTATGCATTAAACATTGTAATCTGACAGTGTAAAGAGATTTGTTACGTTATATAGCCGTGAAACAGCATTTAGGGTGAGATCGGTCGTTTTTCCATTTTGGAAAAGGCATGAAACCAACTAAATGATCAAATGGAAGACAGAGGTAGCTGGAATTAAAGATTTGTCATTCTGTCTTCTTGGTGAAAACTGTTGCCATAGTACGTATTCAACGAATGTATTAACGGAAGCATCTAGTCGGTCGATTGATTGGTTCATTTTCTACGGTTTATCAACCCTTTGCAGGTTATTTAAAGGCAGAACATATTTTTAGATTTTAAGAAATCTTTTTGGAGGAGATAATAATAATTTAGTGATACAAGTTTGCTCTTTAATCCATACGAGGGGGAAGAAGAGGTTAATTCATATCTTTTGAAGGGCATTTGTGTGTATGTTAAAATAACGAACCTAACGGGAATTGGAACTCAGCTCACCGATTAACATTTCCAAGCCATTATCCATTACACCATCGAAACTCCCAAGCGGTCAGCTATATAGCTACTCACCAGGTTCAACGTTGATTAACTTCGTTGATCTTAATAGATCCGGGGTTTCAAAGTCGTGAGGCCGTAAGTCGACGGAATTTTGTCGGGTAGTACAAATAGTTGCTTATTTTCGACTTGCGACAGGTCGGTAATAAGCGTTTACAAATGACGAATATTAATTTGTATTATATTTTAGCCTAGCAGAGTCAGGTATAAGGCCATCAATATTCGGCTCCATGCTAGATTCGAAATCAAGGCTCTACGAGCCGATTTTTATAGAGGGTCTGGCAGAATACTTCTCTCATTTTAAAGGGTGACAAAAAGACTAAGCTAACTGCTATTTAAGAAAATAATTCACATTTATCTAAACAAAGGGATACAGTTTTTATTCATTTAGCTTTAAAAATGACATCCTCCAAATGATGGCTTCTATTTGCCAGACACTATTGTAGGCGATTTCTAAAGTTTTCCACCAACCGGAAGTTCAATTTCTTAGACGCCTTCCAAGTGAATTCCTTTCAAGCGCTGAAATTTTCATCCTATAGCAGTATGTACAGGGGTCGGAAAAATAATTGGAACACTTGTTAAATTCAAAGAAAATTTATTTAATATGGTGTTGGTCCTCCTCCTCACAGACAGCTTTAATACTTCTAGGAATGGAATCATACAGCTTCCTGACTTCCTCCAGAGGAATTTTCAGCCATTCTTCCATTAAAACCTTTTCCAGCTCTTTATGTCACGACGGTGGAGGATAGCGGCTCCGAACTTGTTGCTCCAAAATGCAACCCAAATGTTCAATAATGTTGATATCTTGAGATTGGGGAGGCCACTTCATGTGTTCTATCCCACTTTCATGCTCTTCATACCAATTCTTAACCACTCGAGCGGTATGTATTGGAGCATTATCGTCTTGGAAGATGCAGTCAGCATCAGGGAATAAAGTCTTGGCCATTGGATGAAAATGATCTCCCAAAATGTTCAGGTAATCTTTGCTGTTGATTCTACCATGCAGGGCAACTATTGGACTGAGACATTTCCATGATATGGTGGCCCAAACTATCACTGATCCACCTCCATGCTTCACTGTTGAAAGAAGGCAGTCAGGTTTGTAAGCGTCTTTGGGCTGCCTCCACACATAAAATCGGCCTGACGTTGGGAAAAGAGAATAACTGGATATGTTTGAGAATATGACTTGCTTCCATTGGTTTGCAGACCGGGCATTGTGATCTCTGCACCACTTCAACCTCTTTTGAATGTTGTGAGTGGGGAGAAGAGTTTTCCTCACAGCGGCTCTTCCATGATATGCAGCCTTATGGAGCTCACGGTGAACAGTTTTAGTAGAAACTGAACTATTCAGATGGTTATTCAACTCAGCAGTCACTTTGGCTGCATTTAGCCGATGATTTTTTGCCACATTGCATTTCAATGCATGTCAGTCCCTGTCAGTAAGTTTGCAAGTCCGGCCCGAATTGCTACGGTTGCTAGAGGTCTTGTCCTGTTTCTCGAATTGCATCAGTGTTCTTGATATGGTAGCTCTTCAAAAACCAAACAGTTCAGCAACCTTAGTGATCGAGGCTCCTGCAATGCGAGCTCCAACAATTTGCTCTTTTTCGAAATCGGTGAGGTCACGCATTTAGCTTAAATGTTACTAAATTCTAAAAATAAAAAAAGACAAAGACAGTAAATTAGATAAATAAACGTATTTACAATAGATATAACCTGCAATTACAAAGTTAGGGTTAAAGTTCTTAATATAATAGGTCTTTGAAATCTAGAAGTGGATTTTGCAACTGTTCTAATTATTTTGTCCAACCCCTGTATTTTATATCAGGAACAGTATCATTGTGACGTAACATGAAACGTGCACGAAAAGCTCTACGTTCTGTAATTACAGGCACACCAGTGTTACGAAAACGTTTCTAAACCTTTGCACGGGGTATGCACCTGTCAAAGCGGTAACTGATGGCATGTGAAATAAAATGGTAGACATTAGATAGATGAAGACGCCATTACTAATTGCCTAAGTTCACTAATACCACAGAAGTGACAGTTTAAAATATGGTTTCTGCCATATCCTACCTACAACGCATCCTCGGTGTCATATGTCGAGATAAAATCCGAAATGTCGCCGTGAAGAAGAGAATGAGACTCTTACGATTAAAATTCCTGTACTAGATGGATCGTGTTCATCGAATGAAGAATGATGGCATATAAAACGATGTTATGTACGGTGAGCTGACTACAAAACAATACCCAGTGCACCATTCCGAACTGCACTTCAAGGATATTTGCAAATGCGATTTCAAACATATATAGATTAGTCCAGATAACTGGCAAAAACTACTGGATGGCCGCAGATTCTTATAGAATTTACGCAGAGGACGGAAACTGTGATACTGAGATCCGAAGGTGTATTAGGATAGCCAAAGATGCCTTGCAAAAACCAAGCAGGATACTAAGAAAGAGAAAAGAAATCGCTAGAAACAAATAAAAGAGGATAAAAATGTTACATGTTATTTGTCCTCCTGTATGGAAGTAACTGCTGGACGATCTCTTTACACATGAAGAGGATACTTAAAACAACAAAAAATGTGGTTCTACAGAAGGATGCTGAGTATACCATGGAACGAACATGTGAGAAACGACGAAGTTTGGGAGAAAATGGAAACGAAAGGGAAAATAATACTTAATATCGGGAAGAAACAATTGAGGTTTCAAGGCCATATAACGAGGAAAGAAGGCTTGGAAAATCTGATACTCACAGGAGAGATTGAAGGCAAGATATGCAGAGAAAAACAACGCATAACATAGTTAACTTGACTGAAAAATTGCGGAGCAGGGTTTAGGCGAAATAAGAGAAAAACAACAGAAAAACAAAGTTTATTGAGAGCTACGCGGGACAGGAAGTTATGGAAGGCTATCCTGAGGGGACACGACCCATAAAGAAGATAACGCATTCCAAACAAGTCTAAAGCATAATGAAGAAAGAGGGCTTGGAAATTATGATACTCACAGGACAGATGGAAGGTAAGACGTACAGAGGATAACAGCACATAACGTACTTAGTGAACTTGACTGAATAGAAGGGGGAACAGAGCTTTTTGTAATCGGTATCATCCTATGGAAGGTACTAAAGCCACTAAGACGCAAGAGGTTACAGGGTGTGGAAGAATTAGGAACAGAAACAATAATAATGAGTTGAAAGAGGAGAGGGCAATCAGGAGGATAGTTGATAGCAATTGACAGTGCATTTAATTTTTTTCAGATTAATGTTGCCTGAAAAGCATGGAGAAGGAAGGGAGGTCCACAACCGAGAACAACAAGAAAATCTACGGCTACATATTGTTAGTTCAACTGTAAATTGATGAGATATCGAAGTCAGTCTACTACTGCGCTTAAAATTAAAAACAAATACTCCAGTTGCCATAGCGAAGCGCTCATACGAACTATTACCATGAAGGTATGTATAGAAAAGACATAGTGAGAGAACCTTACGGTGATGGGAAAGTGACTGAGGAAGGAGGGCTAGGAAAATCTGATACTCACGTGACCACAAGAGGAAGAGGGACAGAGGAAAACAACGCATAACATAATGGACTTGACTAAATAGATGGTGGAACAGGGTTTAGGCGAAATAACAGAAAAATAAAGTTTATTGGGAGCTACGCGGGACAGCAAGTAGTGGAGTGCCATGGGCACAAAGCACAAACAAACATATGTTTTCTCGACCTTATTTTCTGATACAATTGTTTTCAACTATCACAACACACAAACAAACATATGTTTTCTCAACCTTATTCTCTGATACAATTGTTTTCAACTATCACAACACATAAACACACATTTTTGTCAACCTTATTCTCTGATACAATTGTTTTCAACTATCACAACACACAAACAATCATATGTTTTCTCAACCTTATTCTCTGATACAATTGTTTTCAACTATCACAACACATAAACACACATTTTTGTCAACCTTATTCTCTGATACAATTGTTTTCAACTATCACAACACACAAACAATCATATGTTTTCTCAATCTTATTCTATGATACAATTGTTTTCAATTATGACAATGATCACCTATATTATGAGAGGATACAGCTGATAAAAAAGAAGATAATGGAACCCAAATTGGTCTACCAATGGAGGACAACGATCTTGCTTTCCCTCCCGAGGCTAATGTAGTGGTGATGATGCCGAATCAATTGCATTCATTTCCCACTAATGCCCTTCGCAATTGCATGAATCTTTTTGTTCGTCAGCTATGGGTGAAATAGCAGAGTAGACTGGATTATCTAGCCTTGAATGACAGCCAGTCTATGAGAAGGACTACACTGAATCCATAACCACTGAGAATGTAATAGGAAAATACTCTCCTTTTCTTCCGAAGAAGATAAAACAATTTTTAGATCTTATCAAAAAGAAAAGAAAAAACAAAGAAAGGAAAGTGTGGAGAGCTATAATTACATACTTTACGTGTCCATCTAGCATAGCATTAAAAAATTTAAAATTACTTACTAAACTAAATTGCCTAGCGGCAAGCGATGATTACAAGTTGTTTACGCCTGTTTATTTACCGTCTTGGGTATGACGATAAACTACATTCGACGCCCGGTAAGACGATAAACTACATTCAACAGCAAGGCCTCTGATCAGGAGGCTATGGGGATCGTGGAACTACCTCTTAATTGCTGGTGTTCCCAGGTTCCCCTGGCCCGGGGTGGTAGCACCTGTTAGGGTCCCAGCTATGGACAAATAGTTAAACCCCAATAATAATTCTCACCAGCGATACATTTTGGGGGAAAAATGTTTCCAACAATACATTTTTGAAAAGAAAATATTACCAGCAATACATTTTTGCAAAGAATATTAAAATCAATAGATTTTTTAAAAGAAAATATTACCAGCAATATATTTTGATGCGAAAAATATTACCAACAAGACATTTTTGATGCGAAAAATATTACCAGCAATATATTTTTTCAAAGGACATTACCAGTCATATATTTTTGAAAATAAAAAAAAAAAACTTACCAACAATACATGTTTGGAAAACTTTTTTACCATCAATACTTCTTTGAAAAGAAAAATATCATTGATACATTTTTGAAAAGAAAAATATTAACATCAATGCATTTTTGAAAAAAAAAAAAAAAAAAAAAACATTACCAACAATACATTTTTGGAAATAAATTTTACCAGCAATACATTTTTGAATCGAAAAATATTACGATCAATATATAGTTGCAAAGAATATTACCAGCAATGCATTTTTGAAAATAAAAAAAATATTATCAATAATACATTTTTGGAAATCAATTTTACCATCAATACTTTTTGAAAAGAAAAATATTACAAGCAATAATTTTTTGGAAAAAATATTACCAGCAATAAGTTTTGTCGCCACTAAATAATCCATTTAGGATGATATACGGTAAAACGAACGAAACGAAACCATTTTTGAAGAAAATAAATATTGCCAGCAATAGATTTTTGAGCAGGAAAATATGACCAGCAATACATTTTTGGAAAAAAAAAAAAGGTTCATCTCCTGAAACAACAACTTACTACACTGACTATATTTCTGAGATCAGGTATTATGTACACTATTTACATTATGCAGACTATTGTCCTCATCTTTGTTGCCATATTTATCACAACGTATCGGCCATTGTACGCTCCGGCCTTCTTCAGGTGTTTGGAATGTCGAACTTATTTCGCTCGCTGGGGTAGACTGTTCTAGTTCCACGTGTCATGTCTAATGGATGTCAGTTATCAGTTATCTCCTCTTAAATCCCTTCTCCAAGTTCTCCACTGCCTTAACTATGTATTGAGTCTTGTCATTGGATCTAACCGACGCCTTTATCCACTATACTATGTGTTCTTAAGGAATAAAGGGTTTATTCCGACATTCCAGCCACCTGAAGAAGGCCAGAGCGTACAACGGCCGAAACGTTGAGACAAAT
>CAHIKZ030000245.1:900000-932500 GCA_903632075.3 Acanthosepion pharaonis | reverse complement strand
CAATCAGTTTTCATTTTCTCTTTTCTCGGGTTTTATTCTGCTATTTGTTCTGTGAGTCACCCTCCACCATTTTTAACATCATCATGATTATCATGATCATCATCATATAAAACTTTTAATTCTTACGCTGAACTTTACATTATACTTCGTCGCTTGTAACGAGGCCACAGTTGAAAACCTGTTCCACGTTTGTTATGGCCCTGTGCATTTTTCTTTTCATAATTCCCGCTAACACAAGTAAGGGAAGAAGAAACGTAAGAAAGTTATCCCTATTTGCCAGTTTACATGCCCGAAGATATAACAAGCAGGCTACTATAGAAAATAGTTCGCTAAGTCTACCAAGGTCAAGAACATTTTTCTCTCTCGGGTTAAAAGTTCGATGAATTTAATAAAAATAATATACGTGAGCAAAACAGTGATATAAAAACGGGTGTAATGTGCATGAGCGTTGACCCCCTAGGCCCCAGATAAATAGTGTTCTTGTATCTCTTATTTGCTGCCGTTACAAGGCCTATGACTCAGGGTGGTAGGACCTATAAGGGTGAACCTGGGAATTGAGAGGTACTTCCACGCTCTTCAAAACCTCTAGATCAGAGACCTTGCTGTTGGAAGTAGTTTATCGTTTTACCCAGAACGCAGATATAGTTTATCGCTTTACCCAGGGTGGACGTACTGTAGAAGAAAAGGGTTTAGAAAGAGGAAATAAAAACATTTAGGACGAAAAAAAATATATGCTAACTTTCTTTTCTAGCCCTTCTCGCTTGAGGAACTCCAGCCAACTTTAATCTTCAAAAATTTAAATGCAATATCAGTCGTTTTGTACTGTCCTTCTCTGGGCAAATAATTAACGCCCAAACTGGGGTCAAAATACTATGAAAGTGTAAAAATAAGTTTTAATACCAGAAATACATAGTAAAAAATTATTACCAGCAATAAATGTTTGAAGGAAAACATTTATTACCAGAATAGGTGACTACTTTCTTTCGGTCCACTTTTTAAAGAAAAAAAAATTACCAGCAATATATTTCTGAAAAAAAGAATATTACCAGCAATACATTTTTGGAAAAAAATATTACCAGCAATAAAAAATCTTGTTGGTATTAAATAACCTATTAAGGTGTTGATATATATTTTTTAAGCATTTTACCCCTGACAAGGCGGGAAGCCACTAGCATGCAAAGGGTTATAGAGGATTTGGAGCGAGAGCAGATAGGAATGATAGAGGAAAGGATGTGGAGAAGGATAGTGGAAAGATCAAGGCAACTGGCGATGTCGATTGACATTACATTTGAATAGTTGGAGTTTATAGCTATCAGGAAAACAGGAAAAGGGAAGGCAGTTCCACATGAGAGAGGTGCGAGATATGAAGCTATTGGAGTAGAAGAGGCGGGTACATTTAACAGTTTCAACAGTGAAAGGGTGAGAGCAGGATGCCAGCCTCGTAGGACGATTGAATTCGTGAAGTCTGGGAACCAGCGAAAGCAGCTCATCGGAGCAATTACCATGAAAGTATTTGTAAAAAAAGACAGAGAGAGGCGACGGCACGTCTGTGAGAGAGCGACTGCAAACGAGATGCCTGATCAGAGCCAATTATATTGCATATCCGTCTCTGGATCTTATCAAGAACCTTGAGACGAACAGAAGGTATTCCAGACCATATATGGCAGCAATACTCCATGCAAGGGCGAATGGTTGATTTGTAGATTTGAAAAATGCCACGGATGTTGGAGAATAGAATGTTGAAGGGCCGTAAAACAAAATAAACCAAACCAAATCAAATCTGCAATAACCCTTTCTCTTTTAGACATTTTCTAAAAAATGTTCTACATGTTCTAATTTTACTATCATTTTCCTTTTCGATTTCAAATATTTTTTTTATTATTTTTCCCTCCTTTTGTTAATTTTTTTTCCCCAAATTTCATTATCATTTTTTCTCACCTCGCTTTCAGCTATTTTTTCTTTCTCTCTCTTATTCTTTTTATTTTATTGCTTTTCTTCTCACTTTCAAGCATCTTTCTTTCTTCTCTTTCATAATCTTTTATATCATTCATATCTCTATTTACCGATTTACTTTCTAAATTATCGTCTGCTACTTCCATTTTCACCTTTTCCCTCATTTTTCTACACTGTTTCTTTTAAGTTTTCTACCATTTTAACTTTTGCGTTGCCTTTCCACTTCTATTTATTATTTCCACTTCTCGTGATTTTTCCACCGCTTCTTGCTTTCCTTCTCCTTCAATGTTTCGATTTCTTCTTCAGTGTTTCCACTTCTCCGGTGTTTCCTCTTCTCCGGTGTTTTCTCATATTTCTCCGGTTCATTTTTTTAATTTTCCTTGTGTTTCCTTCTTTTCTCATATTTTTAAATTTTGCACTTTTTTCATTCATTTTTAATTTTTCTTTGCATTTTTCAATTTCTTTTCTCATATTTTTAGTTAATTTTGAATTTCATTTTTCTATCATTTTCATTCTCCACTTCCTCATCAGTTTTGTCTTTTCATCTCTTCATTTTTTTTATTCTTTTTCCTATCTTCTTCGTTTTGTTCTTTTTCTTCCATATTCTTCTTCTTCTTCTTCTTCTTCGTTCTTTGTTTTCTTCTCTTCTTCTTTCTTCTTCTTTTAATCATTTCTTCTCATTCTTCTTCCTTCTTCATCCACTTCTTCTTCTCCTTCTTCTTCTTCTTCTTCTTCTTCTTTCCTATCTTCTTCTTGTTGCTCTTCTTTTTTTTCTTCCTTCTTTCCTTCTTCTTGCTCTTCTTCTTCTTCTTCTTCTTCTTCTTCTTTCCTTCCTATCTTCTTCTTCTCTTCTTCTTCTTCTTCTTCTTCTTTCTTCTTCTTCTTCTTCTTCTTCTTCTTCTTTTCTTCTTTCCTTCCTATCTTCTTCTTCTTGCTCTTCTTCTTCTTCTTCTTCTTCTTCTTCTTTCTCTTCTTCTTCTTCTTCTTCTTGCTTCTTCTTCTTCTTCTTCTTCTTCTTCTTTCCTTCCTTCTTCTTCTTTTCTTCCTTCCTATCTTCTTCTTCTTGCTTTCTTCTTCTTCTTCTTTTCTTCTTCTTCTTTCCTTCCTATCTTCTTCTTCTTGCTCTTCTTCTTCTTCTTTCCTTTTTCCTCCTATCTTCTTCTTCTCTTCTTCTTCTTCTTCTTCTTCTTCTTTCCTTCCTATCTTCTTCTTCTTCTTCTTCTTCTTTCCTTCCTATCTTCTTCTTCTTCTTTCTTCTTCTTCTTCTTCTTTTCTTCTTCTTCTTCTTCTTCTTCTTCTTCTTCTTCTTCCTTCTTCTTCTTCCTTCTTCTTCTTCTTCTTCCTTCCTCTTATTTGACTTCTTTTTTTCTTCCTTTTTCTCGTCTTTGTCGTGTTTTCTTCTTCTTCTTCTTCTTTCCTATCTTCTTCTTCTTCTTCTTCTTTCTTTCCTTCTTCTTCTTGCTTTCTTCTGATTCTTCTTCTTCCTTCCTATCTTCTTCTTCTTGCTCTTCTTCTTCTTCTTCTTCTTCTTTCCTTCCTTCTTCCCTTTCGTGTTCTTCTTCTTCATTGCTCTTCTTATTTGACTTCTTTTCTTCCTTTTTCTTCTTTGTCGTCTTTTGTTCCCTATCTTCTTCTTCTTTCTTCTTCTTCTTCTTCTTCTTCTTTTCCTTCCTATCTTCTTCTTCTTCTTCTTCTTCTTCTTCTTCCTTCCTTCTTCTTCCTATCTTCTTCTTCTTCTTCTTCTTCTTCTTCTTCTTTCCTTCCTATCTTCTTCCTTCTTCTTCTACTTTCCTTCCTTCTTCTTCTTCTTTTTTTCCTCCCTATCTTCTTCTTCTTGTTTTTCTTCTTCTTTTTCCTTCCCATCTTCTTCTTCTTGCTCTTCTTCTTCTTCTTTTTCTTCTTCTTTCCTTCCTTCTTCTTCTTGCCTTCTTCTTCTTTCCTTCCCTATCTTCTTCTTCTTCTTCTTCTTCTTTCCTTCCTATCTTCTTCTTCTTCTTCTTCTTCTTTCCTTCCTATCTTCTTCTTCTTGCTCTTCTTCTTCTTCTTTCCTTCCTATCTTTCTTCTTCTTCTTCTTCTTTCCTTCCTATCTTCTTCTTCTTCTTCTTCTTCTTCTTCTTTCCTTCCTATCTTCTTCTTCTTCTTCTTCTTTCTTCCTATCTTCTTGTTCGTGTTCTTCTTTTTCTTCATTATCATTTATCTCTTCTTCTTCTTTTTTTCTTCCTTTTTCTCGTCTTTGTCGTTTTTCTTCTTTCCTTCTTCTTCTTCTTCTTCTCTCTTCTTCTTCTTCTTCCTTCCTTCTTCTTCTTCTTCTTGCTCTTCTTCTTCTTCTTCTTTCCTTCCCTATCTTCTTCTTCTTTCTCTTCTTCTTCTTCTTCTTTTCCTTCCTATCTTCTTCTTCTTTTTCGTCCTTCTTCTTCTTCTTCTTCTTCATTCTTCTTCTTCTTCCCTTCCTATCTTCTTCTTCTTCTTCTTCTTCCCTTCCTATCTTCTTTCTTCTTCTTTTTCTTCGTCTTCTTTTCTTCTCGTCTTTTGTCTTCTTTTCTTCTTCTTCTTCTTTCCTTCCTATCTTTTTCTTCTTGCTTCTTCTTCTTTCCTTCCTATCTTCTTCTTCTTCTTCTTCTTCTTCTTCTTCTTCTTCTTGCTCTTCTTCAATCTTCTTCTTCTTCTTCTTCTTCTTCTTTCCTTCCTTCTTCTTGTTCGTGTTCTTATTCTTCTTCATCATCATTTATCTTTCTTCTTCTTTTCTTCTTTTTTCTTCTTTGTTGTTTTTTGTTCTTCTTTCCTTCCTATCTTCTTCTTCTTGCTCTTCTTCTTCTTCTTCTTCTTCTTTCCTTCCTATCTTCTTCTTCTTGCTCTTCTTCTTCTTCTTCTTCTTCTTCTTATCCTTCTTCTTCTTCTTCTTCTTCTTTCCTTCCTATCTTCTTCTTCTTGCTCTTCTTCTTCTTCTTCTTCGTCTTCTTTCTTCTTCTTCTTCTTCCTTCCCTTCTTCTTTCTTCTTCTTCTTTTCTTCTTCTCTTCTTCTTCTTCTTCTTCTTCTTTCCTATCTTCTTCTTCTTCTTCTTCTTCTTCTTCTTCTTCTTTTCTTCTTCCTTCTTCTTTCCTTCTTCTTCTTCTTCTTCTTCTTCTTTCCTTCCTATCTTCTTCTTCTTCTTCTTTCTTCTTCTTCTTCTTCTTCTTTCCTTCCTATCTTCTTCTTCTTCTTCTTCTTCTTCTTCTTCTTCTTCTTTCCTTCCTATCTTCTTCTTCTTGCTCTTCTTCTTCTTCTTTCTTCTTTCTTCTTCTTCCTTCTCTTCTTCTTCTTCTTCTTCTTCTTCTTCTTCTTCTTCTTCTTTTCTTCCTTTCTTCTTCTTCTTCTTCTTCTTTCCTTCCTATCTTCTTCTTCTTCTTCTTCTTCTTCTTCTTCCTTCCTTCTTCTTTCCTTCTTCTTCTTCTTTTCTTCTTTCCTTCTTATCTTCTTCTTCTTGCTCTTCTTCTTCTTCTTCTTTCCTTCCTATCTTCTTGTTCGTGTTCTTATTCTTCTTCATCATCATTTATCTCTTCCATATATTTGACTTCTTTTTCTTCCTTTTTCTCGTCTTTGTCGTGTTTTTGTTCTTCTTTCCTTCCTATCTTCTTCTTCTTCTTCTTCTTCTTCATCATCATCATCATTTATCTTTTCCATATATTTGACTTCTTTTTCTTCCTTTTTCTCGTCTTTGTCGTGTTTTCATTTTTATTGTTTATCTTACCTTCTTTCCTTTCGCTTTTCTCTTCCATGTCTTCCTTTCTTTGTCTTCCTTTTCTCTTTTTTTTCCGTTCATCTTTTTATTTCTTTCATTAATTTTTCCTCTCTCCCTTCTCTTCTTTCTTCTATGTTTAACCTTACTTTTTTCCCCTTTTAGTTTTCAGTTTTTCTCCTCTTCTTTTCCTTCCATTCGCTTCTTCTTTTCCTCTTTCTCCCTGTTCCTATTTCCCGTCATCTTCCTTCTACCAATTTCTTTTCCTTCATCTTTTCCCGATCCAGGTTCTCTTTGCTTCACATATTTTTTAAAATTATTTTTCATGTCGTTTTGACACGTTTTCGTATTCTCTTTCGTTTTTCTACCCCCATCCATTTTGTTTTCATTCTCGACATCACTTTATTCAAACCTGATGCCAACTGGCCCGAAAACGCCAAAATTTCGCGCTTGGCTGTAACTAGCGCGTATAATATCAATATATGTGTTTGTTTGGTCACGTCTGAGAGAACAGGATACTAAAACATATGTTACTCGTCAGACAGTTGGGGTGCACAGGTGGGCGAGTGAACCGAAAGAAAGTAGTCACCCATGTGTTATCGATACACATACACACACATGCGCACTGACACACACAAAGACACGTGCATATACATAGGGACATGCGCATGCGCACACACACAAACAATCTCACGCACATGCGCGTAAATGATAGGGTATCATGCAGAGTCTAATAGATGAGGACATGCATACAGATTAAATATCCAATAGCCGCAAAATGGCGACAAAAGAAAGATTAAAAATGTTTACGATTGTCTTTAACAATTTGAGTAGCGTACAATTGAAGACTGATTTTGTAGATTTTAATCTTCTTTGGCCATTGTCTCGTTATCTAAAACCAATTTTAAAATCTTTTCCTCAGAATCATTTCGTTAAAATAATAACTAGAAGAACTCGTTGAAATTTCACGTGTGTTGACAACCAAGATTTTCCATGAGCTCATGACATTAGTCTCGCTCTTTGGCTGTATCTTCTAACGAACGTCCTTATTCGTACTTATCTTCGTTACCCGTTTAAGTGTAGTTTAGTGTTAACTTAACATGTATCAATTTCAAGTGAGGAAAAGGAATACGACAAGAAGATAATATGTACACACACACAGAAACACACAGAGAGAAAAGACACATAGAAAACACACACACACACACACACACACACACACACATATATATATATATATATATATATATATATATATATATATATATATATATATATGTATGTATAGAATTTTTATAACAAAATATATATATATTGATCCCACATATAGAAGTTTTTTGAGTTTATCAATTATCCCTACACGCACACACAGAGAAAGAACAGACAGATTAAAAATCCAAAGTTCTTCGCATTTACTTTTTTAACCCTAGAACACTAACCATCAATTATAATTACACCACTAGTAAACATGGGTATATCATACCCGATTTTGTAAATATTAAAAAAATATTAAATATAAATCTTTATTTGAAATATTTGACATGCAAGCACTTCAAATTTTGTACTTTGAGTTAACATTAATAGGAACTGAAAAACATTATTTAGGTAAGAAAATCAGGTACTGAAAATTGGAATTAAAAATAGGAAAATTTGCGCTGGGTACTATATACACATGGTTAGTGTTCTAGGGTTAAAAATGGTTAATACAGCGTAGACCTAAATATTATTTTCTTTTGATGAAAGACAATTTTAAAGTACGGAAACATGGAAGTTTTTTTTGTAAAATATTATTGAAAAATAATATATAAAAATATATATATATATATATATATATATATATATATATAGATAGATAGATAGATAGATAGATAATGGTTAATATACATATATATATGTAATATACACAAACATATATATATATATATATACAAAATATATATATATATACATATATATATATATATACATATATATATATATATGTGTGTGTGTGTGTGTGTGTGTTTGTCTGTGTGTGTAAAAAAATTCCAAGGGGATAGAATCGAGGTAGAACTCAATGTCCAGGACAGAGTAAGGATATAATAAAAAGACTTAAACTCTAATATTCCATGGTCATAATTTATTCCATTGGAATCGTAAATACGATCCAATTCATCAGACCTTGATGAATTGGATCGTATTTATATTCAATGTAATAAATTATGACCATGTAGTACTATTGCACTATTGGTTACGCCTTTTTATTATATAAATATATATATATATATATATATATATATATATATATATATGAGAGAGAGAGAGAGAGAGAGAGAGAGAAAGAACATGTGCAGTAAAAAAACACATTTCGTAAAATTTACGTTTAAAAAAGTGCTCAATACAAAGTGGAGCAATATATTATTATTATTATTATTATTATTATTATTATATTTTTATTATAAAAGATTATAACAAAAACATGTTGAAATCACTACACAAAAGCTTTCATGTTTCAATACTATGATTGTACTTCTTCAGGCGATTGTAAGTAACTGGTGGTGAAATGATTTTTAAGTAAATTTAAAAACAAATTGTTACCTCTTTTCCGACAGTTAAAGAGGATGGGGAACATAAGTTCAGAGTTAAAGTCTAATTTTATTTCTGACCTGGCTTCCTGACACCAAACCAAGGTAAAATGTCGATATAAACATATTTCCAAAAGTATATCATCGTTGAACCTCAACACAGCAACTCATTACAAATGTTCTTCTACTAAGCATGCACCCGTCGGATTATTGACTGGCGGACCCTTTCAAATACTCCCACACGATATTGAATGGTTTCAGTCCCCATGATACGATGATGAAGCGTCTCTTAATTATTAATATCTACTGCACATGTAGATGTTAGCCAGTGCATCGCGAACAATGTGAATAAAATGTGCCGGAGCCCCAACATGCATGAACCACATGCATCTTCATATTAGCTATATTTAGCTATCCCCCCACGTGGGATCGAATGTGGGACAAAGCCGAGTTTAATGTGGGTAATCCGAGCCCGTAGGCCCGGCCAAAAACCTAGGCGGGTTTGAGAGCTGTCATAACCTCCCCGAACGAAACCTTGCCCTTCGGCAAAGCTTCGTCCGGGTTCATCCCTGCTAATGGAGAGAGTTAGACAGACGGCGGTTGCTGTAACTTTAATACATGCATCTTCATATTAGCAGGGGTACATCCTCTAGCAAGTCTGAAATTCGAAATAAAGTCCCTATACACAGCTCCTGTAATATGTGCTGGGAGAACATATAGACCTAGCAAACAGTCACCTACAATTCCAGCCCACACATTAATCGTAAACTGATGCTGGTGTCTAGCCTGTAATTTACCATGGGGATTCCGACGCGCCCACAAATGTTGGCTGTGTAAAATTGTTATTCTGTCTCTTCTAAATGTTGCCTCGTCCGTAAACAAGACTGAAAAGACAAACAACGGATCGGCAAATGTTATCCCGTGGTGAGTGATCAGAGAGCGAAAGACACAGCACACGTTGCAAATGATACGGATACGGAGACTGTACTTGAGGTACCCTCCATGAGGTACTATGAGATATGCTGATTTCTGGATCGTCCCAGGCAGACTATAGAACTGTGTAATGAACAAGGAAGAACATTAAAGTGTTAGACATCTGAAAGATTCAGTGCATATGCCAGGCTATGAGTATTTCCTTAGTAGACCTAGAATAGGTATAAATACGATATGGAAGTGGCTTATAAAGAAAAAAAGAGAAATGATAGCAAATCTTCAACAGTAGCAGCAGTTTCAGCTGTAAGAAAAGAGAAGAGCCTCGGTGAGCGCAGTCAAGATCAATCATCACCCGCACCCCTCATCAAAAGGAAGGTTAGGTTTAAGTTCTTGACAATGAATGGTCCTAGGGGTCAATAGCCTAGAAGATTAAGCCGTTGTTTCCTGAATTTGGTGGCATAGTAATTGTTCAATATCTGTCTATATATCTGAGATGAGGTGTTATGATTACTTTACATTATTCGGACTCTTATCCTCATCTTCATTGCCATATTCAAAACGTTTCGGCCGTTGTACGCTCCGACCTTCTTCAGGTGATTAGCATATCACTGATATGAGGTATTATGATTTCATTATTTACATTATTCGGACTTTTATCCATATCTTCATTGACATATTTACAACGTTTCAGTCGCTGTACGCTCCGGCATTCTTCAGGTGATTGCTATATCTCTGAGATGAGGTATTATGATTAATTGCATTATTTACATTATTCCGACTGTTATCTTCATCTTCGTTGCGATATTCACAAAGTTTCGGCCGTTGTACACTCCAGCCTTGTTCAGGTGATTGGAATTTCGAACCGAACCCTTTATTTCGTCTACCGAACTAGAAGATGTTCTCGTTGCACGTGCCATGCCACTTCCAGATGTCTCAGTTATTTCACTTTAACTCAACTCTCCAGTGCCCCAGTGGATAAAGACGTCGGTTAGATCCAATGATTAGACCCAAAGAGTACCACGACACAGTAGTTTTGAACCAAACTTGGAGAGGAAAAACTGCAAAAGAATGATAAGCCGTAGAAAACGAATTCTTTTTATCAGCCTTCTATTGTTTGTGTGTTTCTTTTTTTCTTTGTTTCTTAGTTTCTTATCTTCTTTCTTTCTTTCTTTCTTTCTTTCTGTAACAGCTTACTTTCTCCCTTTATTTTTTGTACTTTCTTTCAATCATTCTGATCTCTCCCCATTTTTTCTTTCGCTATTTTCTTATTTTTTTTACCTTCGCTTTTTATCTTTGTTCAATTTATCATTTCAAAATCTTCATTTTATTCTTCATCTACTCCAATATCCCGCCATTAATTTTCTTTTTTGTCGTCTGTTTCCTTCATTGATTTTTACCACTATTTTTCATTTTCTTTACACTTTCATTTCTTAATCCACGTCATTCTCTTCCTCTTGTCTTTTCTCTCTTTCATTCTTTCCTTTTCTGTTTTCTTCTTCTTCTTCTTAAATTATTCTTTTTCTACAGCCATTCTTTCGCATTGTTTTAATCCGTTTATTCTTCCTCCTTTTTCTCTTATTTTTGTCTTCTTTCTATTTTACGCCCTACTTCACCTTACAATTGATTCTCTCGTCTTTGATTTTTTCTTAGTTTTCACCCCTTGTTTACATTCATATTCCTCGTCCTTTCTTAAAAGTCATTTATGCTTCTTAAACTTGCAGACTTTCTTTCACTTCATTTTCCCGCTCTTTTTCTTCCGCTGTTCCTTCCTTTTTCATTTCACTCGTTGTCTTCTTTTCGTCCTTCATGTCTACTTCATCTTTGTCGTACTCCTTGTCTTCCTTCCATCGTTCTTGTTTTCTTTTTTATACTCTTTATGATTCCTTTTTCATTAATTTATTCAACATCTTCTTCCATTTTGTCCTTCCATGTTTCTTCTTCACTCACTGTGGCTTCTTTTCCATTTTCACAGTTTCTCTCTACATCTTAACCCTCCTGCTATTTATTCTTTAGTCATTTGTACTTTAGTTATTCTGACTCGTCTCTCGCTGTTTTTATTCATCTTTTACTGAATTCTTCAAAATTCTTCGGATTTCACAGTCCTCCGTTTACTGATCTTAATTCATTTTGACGTGCTTCTTTTTGAACCACGTATTTATTTTTTCCCAATTTTTTTTTCCATACATTTTCGTATATCATACTTCCGGTTCTATGACTACCTTATTTCTTCTCTTTGGCTTTCTTCCACTTTAAGTTGCTTTTTCTTCTTATTTTGAATTCTCCTTCATTTTTTTTTATTCGCACAATCATTTTCCATTTGTGTTTTTGCTTTTCTTTCTTTCTTTCTTTCTTTCTTTCTTTCTTTCTTTCTTTCTTTCTTTCTTTTGCATTTTCTAGAAATTAACATTTTCGCCTTCTTCGTTCTCTTCTTTCATCGTTCCTTGCCTTTCATTCCCGTCTTAGATTCTCCAAGATCAGTAATTTGTATTCACATGACAAATATCTATTTCCTGAGATTTTTTTGTAGGAAAAAAAAAATTTCCATGGTAAAAAAAAAAAGTTTCGCTGAAAGAAGCAATACATATATATATATATATATATATATATATATAGGCAGTGTGGATGCAGGAATTAACACTGTATGGTAACAGTTTCACGCCTCAATCTATTTTCTGATTTAGACCACTTCCTTAATAAATATATAAATATATCAAATGTCATATATATATATATATATATATATATATATATATATATATATATATATATATATGTGTGTGTGTGTGTGTGTGTATATACATATACCCATATATATATATATATATATATATATATATACACACACATATATATATATATATATATATATATATATATGTGTATATATATATATATATATATATATGTATATATATATATATACATGTGTATATATATATATGTGTATATATATATGTGTGTATATATATATGTGTGTGTGTATATATATATATATATATATATATATATATATATATATATATATATATATATATATATATATATGTGTGTGCGTATGTGTGCGTGTGTGTTTGTGTGTGCATGTCTGCATGAATAGATGTGTGTGTTCTAGCTTCATTTTCACACCCGAAACTTGAACCTAGTGATATTTAAATGGATTAAAAAGTCCCTTTAAATATCGCCATGTTTAATCCAAAAATCATTCTTCGTACAAAACGGGTATTTTCAGTCTTTATATTGGTGTTGAACCTGTCACCCCTCCCCATTCTTTAAGTTCTTCAAAAGAGGAATAAATAACAACTAGCCGGAGTTCAAAAGTTTTACTGAAGATTAATGAATCTGGAACCATGCATTTATTTTTCACTGATGGATTTCTGGTGTTGCATTCAGTTTAGTGCCATAACGATATCTACGAATTATTTAACGCTGAAATCTAAAACCAAAATCATACACAATTCTCAAAATATTTTGAACGCAGTTGTATTCGTTCTTTTAACAATACAAAGTATAGTTAGTTATTTCAATATGAATAGGAAATGTCGGTTATTTTTTTATTAAAATATGTACTGAATATAATTTTACTATAAAATGTATTTGTATACTTTCTCAGTGTTTCATTTTTGTTCGGGATTCATTATTTGCCTATAGCCGGAACCCTAACAAGTGCTACCACCCCGAGTCAAGATGGATTTTGAAAAAACAGCAATAATGATGTAATTTCATCCACCTCAAAAGCTTCTATCTCTCTATCAGAGGCCTTGCTGCTGGATGTAGTTTATCGTCATGTATATATATATATATATATATATATATATATATATATATATATATATATATATATATATTAAGACATTTTTTTTTATGTTTATACATTTGTTGTATAGATATAAAATATTTATGTAAATGCTCTGTTTATAACAAACAGTATTAAACAACATTTACCGGACTGAATGTCCGAGGAATTTTCACAGAAAATATTCGTCATCCGACAGGATTCGAGGGTGTATCCTATACGGAACCGTCATATAGCCAGACGTGCCTTTACCGATTTGGCCACAGAGGAGCGATCGGTTAATGAGGTCGAATTTTACTGTATTTAAACTTCAGTCTTCCATGAATCTCTCACGTACATTCATATCTGCTCATGGCGTATCAAATGTAAACAAATGACGTCACATATTATGAAATGAACAAAGCATTTACTTAAATATTTTGTATCTATAAAAAGAATGTATAAACATAAAAATGTCTTAAAATAATTGTCACACTCTTATAATTTTACTGAATAATTCCATATACAAACAGAATTCTTCCCAGCCTCAAGAACTACTGGTGGCGAGCCTCCACTGTTTCTCTGTTTATTTCTCGCCGAAAATTCCGTACTTGAGCCTTAATCTCCGTGTTTCATTTTTCTCCTCTAGTTAAAATTAACAAATATTTTTCATACTGATAACGTCGATACCTTTCGTTTGCCTTTGTTTTATTGACAAACTTATCTATTATATATATATATATATATATATATATATATATATATATATATATATATATATATATATATATAAATTTGTAGTTCTGATTAATTGGATCGTGATTACGATTTCAGTGTAATAAATTGTAACCATGGAATATTAGTGTTTGAGCCTTTTATATTATATTCTTACTCTGTCCTGGACATTGGATTCTATCCTCTTGGGAATTTATATATATATATATATATATATATATATATATATATATATATCAATCTCAAACATTAATATTCCATGGTTACAATTTATTTTACATTGTAATATTCATCAGGTTATATGAAAAATCTACGTAAATTATGGAGAATATTAAGTGGCATAATTTAATATCTGTTAAATGAATATGAGAAAATTTTCATTATTTATTTATGCAATTATTGCACAAGTATGAGATAAATTTATGTATTACAAATATATATATATATATATATATATATATATATATATAAAATAACTATGAGTTTATGAATTTAACTGTTTTCTTTTAATGTTTTTATTTCACACTGTCCCTTTCTTATATTACGCAACTTTTAACCATATATATATATATATATATATATATATATATAAGCATACCTAGTATATATATATATATATATATATATATATATATATATATAATCATCTCGATGCAACTAGCTACATGCGAAGTGTCACTAACTGACACGTGCTCGCTATATTTTTTTCCTTCCGAGCATCACTCAAATTGGACAGCCTCATATTGTTACACTCGTTTACCACTTATAAAAAATCCCCCTGCACACTCGAGAACTCTTGAAACATTCTGGCTACTTGACATCTGTCACTATTTAAACAATCTTTCCTTGTTAGTTAGGTTGTAGCAAATCTAGTAATCCCTAGACCTTTTCAGTCCGATGTTCAATGCAAAAATTCTTGCTATTTGAAAGTATCACATACCTTTTCGGTTTTCCCATACTTTTACTCCAAAGTGTGTTTCATTTACATATCGCCAGACTATCTATAAGTCCGCTATATTAATAGTATTGTCGAATATGTCAGATTATTATCCATACACTTTTTCTGTGCACTTTTCATGTGTTAAAATCACAAATACCAATGATGAATTCTAGCAATTTTTATTCAGTTTTTGGAGCAGACGAATTTGGTTATAATATTCAGAAAATAGATTAAGTTAAAAAATTCTTAGCGAAATTAGAAAATGCAACACCGGAAGTCGTATTTTGATAGGAAACGACTCCTTTCCAAAGCATTAAGGAACAAGAAATTTTTACTCGAAACAAAGGAAAGAATACTAAACTGTTATGTAATATCGCTAGTCCATAGAGCAGTGAATGCTGGACCATTTCACCACAGATGGAAAAAAGTCTTCATGCAACAGAAATATGGTTCTACAAAAGGAATCTTGGAATAAGACAACGTTTTCTAGAAAATGGAATCAAAAAGACTTAACATCAGAAAGAGTCGAGGAGATATATAGAGTCGAGGAGAACCCTGAAATCAACACAGAACAATTTCCAAAGAGCTGGCATAATCGAAAAATAGTCTTTAAATATGCACATGAAATTATTTTTGGAGTAAAGGTCAGTAAAATACGAAAACAATTTTGATACAAACTGTTTTTAACTGATATGTAGATCAAACTCCGGAAACTCCTGCACTTTAATGTTGTGGATTCCGGGATGGAATCCGGTACCAATAAATTACAAACACCAAAAGTGAATATAGGAAAATAATGTATTAACATAATAATATAAACTGGTAATGCAGGTTAGTAGTTCCAGGAATACGGGTTAGTAGCAAAATATTTATACAGTCTTTGGTATTGAAGTATCGCTGAATGACTTCTTACTGAGTCTACGTGCTCGCTCACGGTGGCTCTTGCTCGCTACGTTCGTTCTGTCTGTCTGTCTGTCTGTCTGTCTGATACCTTCACCCACTGTTGCTCTCGTCTCTCGGGTCTTCATGTAGCAGTAGTATATGTATATACTGGGTGAGTCCATTTCTGTAAAAAGGGGAGGACCCCTCAACACTTAATATTTGTTATAAAGGTTATTTCAACTTATTTTCTCGTCCTACTAAATAACTAAAGGATTTGGATATGGAACTGGAGATTTACTCATCTCATTACTCCAGAACCCTCCTCAGTATTCTAACCGATTAAAAACATTGTGCCATTTGAATGTCAATCATCTACTGATCACCTTGCTTCGGAATTGTTAGGTTATAATTAATTTCATTGTATTCTACATATTTTTAGATATTTTTTTGATTTTTTTTAAACTTCACCTGATTGGTTTTGAAAAGCAAGTTAGTAAGTGACAAGTCTTACTTTCTTTCTTTACAATAAATAAATGTGAACTTTTGACTTCCATCGACCAATTCATTTGAATTTCAAAGTTATAGAGAAGACTTTTTGCAACATTATTTTAATCGATTTCACCCCCAAGCAAGGCAATAAAGATACTAAGATACAATAGGTTAATGGGAGTATAACAATTAGAAACAGAAACATTACTAAGGAACAAGGACAACAGAAAAGTAATCAGGAAGACAGAAGATAGCGATGGACTTTGCATTCAAATTTTTTTAGATTAACGTTTGATGGAATACAGGGAATTGGCAGAGAGTTCCATTAGCTAGAATTGCAAGAAAAAAAGAAACTGTTATCCTAGAATTTACGAATATTTATTTGTTTGATGAATTCTTTGCACACTTCCTAAATCATAACCTTTCCTACTCATTCATATATATTTTTATCCTCCTTTATTAAATATCATCCTGTCTTTCAAAAACTGACATTTATTGTTGTATTGTGCTGTGTCATGGAAGTAACGTTATTCCCATTAATAGAAAGAATAAGCAATCATTTTTAACCCTCTACGCTAGTAATTCTCAACGTGGTCCAGGTGGCCCACCGGTGGCCCACTTAGCATTTTTAGTGGTCCATAGAGAATACGTAGCCATAAAAAGTTGTAGACATTTCACAAAAATGTATCTAAATTATTCACAATTTAAAAACTTAAAAATAGAATATTTTGCTTAATTACACATATATCCATATATTTGAAAACTTCGAAATTACGGAGGTATTATGCAGTGCTAAAACTGAGAAGAAGAGTTGACAAAGAAGGCGTTTTTGTCTACATATCGATAAAGAACACACACCCAAATATTATTCAACATGTAGAAGCATAGTATCACTTCTTTCTCTACCACATGGATGGTGGAATCTGGATTTTCGTCTGTTACGGATGTTTTCAGTAGAAAAAGAAATAAATTAGATCTCAGCAGCAGAGGAACTCTGAGACTAAGACTGAATGACATCATAAAAATTTATTGATATCTTATGTGAGAAACACCAAGATCAAGGTAGTCGCTATATAAGAAATGGACTATCAAAATTGATTATCATATCTTGTGACACCAAAATCAAAATAGCTGAATGGACTAAGACTGAATGACATCATCAAAATTGATTATGATAACTTGTGTGAGAAACACCAAGATGAAGGTAGTCACTAGCTGAATGGACTAAGACTGAATGACATCATCAAAATTGATTTTGATATCCTGTGTTTATCCTTGTTTACTAAAATACACCTTAAAGTGTAAATAAACTACTTTGTTTTTTCATTGAGTATTTTAGTGTGGAAATTGAACAGCTTAAAATTAAAAGTAAGAGTCGTCCACTATTTACATTATTCGGACTAATGTCCTCATCTTTGTCGCCATATTTATTACAACTTTTCGGTCGTTGTACGCTCTGGCCTTCTTGTTAATATCATATTCATTGCAAAAAATATTCTTACAAACCAAAATATATTTCGACTTTAAATAATCATGAAAGAATTGGTAAACCGTAAAAAAAAATCAATCATTTTAGCTCCAACCTCTGGCAATCGTTATCAATCTGTCCTTACTCGGTTTTCACAGATTCAACGCAATATACTAAAACCCTCTTCTTTTCCTTTACAATCTTTTTGTAGATGCCGCGAAACATGAGTCTGAAACACAAAGACGTCATCCATAGATTTACAGAGAGAATATATAAGTGATGTGCATGAACGAACCTAAAGGAATTGCGAAAAATATCACATCAGATTGGCATTCATTAATTCAACCAATCTTCCTGAATTTATTAATTGTAGCTACATTACGAGAGAAGAGTTTGAATAAAAAATGCATTTACTATCTTTTTTATAGCCTGCCTTCCCTCTTAAATTCAGACTCAAAGAGAACAGAATTGCCATATCCCTAGAAGAAATGGAAAAATATCGTATGACGAATCATATCTGTCGGGAAAAGCGTACACAATGCCATAAATCAAGCGCGAATAATAGACAGAGTACGCTGATGAAAAGTGAAAAAATTGAAAGAATGGGCGTGTATGAATATGTCAGCGAGTGAGATACGTACGTAAAAAAATGATTTCGATGAGGTGTAGTTTTACTTGCTCAGCAGGGACACAATATAGAATTCTGTCTTTAATAAAGAAATTATATGCAGAATATCTCCACGGAAATATAAGCTGTACTGCGTAATGACAAATAAAATTATTTAAAGCTTGCAGTGAACGTTTGAATTTTCTGTTTGTTACAATTTCTGTGCTTCTGCAAAAAGAGATCCGCTCGTTTCAAACGCCTGAAGAAGGCTCTACAATAGATTTCTCGAAACGTTGAGAGACTAAGATAAACGGAAAAAGGAATAAATTTCCTTATTCAAAAACATTTGTGCCTACATAATGATATTGAATACCGCTGGTAAATATCTATTTATGGATTCTTAAGTAGTAATTAAATTACTGACAATGAATTGAATTTGTTTTGACATGTCGATGAACAAGTTACGTGCCAAATGACACCAGTTACGACGCTGGTACAAGCGAATGCATCCAAACATTTTTTTAAAAATCCTTGTAAGGCACTAAAGCTACTAAGACACAAAGAGTTACAAGGTGTGGAAGAATTAAGAACAGAAATATTAATAATGAGCAAGAAGTTTAGTGACAGATTCCTGATGAAAGCAAATCATCCTGCAACTCTCGGCGAGTGATCATAGGATTTTGTTTAATTTGACGCATTAATTTCCTCGAAAATCTTGAAGAAATTTCTGTGGAGCACCTGTTCTCCGATTTTTGAGTTTTTATACTTTGTAATGAATGAACTAATGGTAGTAAATGTAATATTCAGGTTGTCTGAGATTAACCTATAAATTTTACCTTCTTTCCTGAAATTAACAATCAGTTCTTTTTGCGAATTTGTCAATTTTTTACCTCTTACCATGATGAAAAGCTTCTTGCACTAATATCAATTAGAGAATGCTCTATTTGTATTTTTACGCTAAAATAACTACTGATCACATTCTAGACTATTTTACTGGAATAATCTAGATTATTAAACAAAATGTTTTAAAATCTGAAATTTGCATTTGTACGAATACTTTTTTCCCCTATTGAAATGGATAAATGGGATTTATTTCTATTAAACCAATTTTTTTTTCTGTTTTCTATGTATATTTAGTTATTACGCGTCTGTGTAAAGTTAATTATATGAAATTACTTTCTCTCTCTCCCTCTCTCTCTCTGTGTAGTACGTTTATTTATCATCTCTTAGTTATATCTTTGTCTTTGGTAAGAATATGTTCAGGGACAGCTCCGTCGAAAGGACAGAGTCGCAACTGAGGAAAATTATACTAAGAGATGTCGGCTCTGGGGAACAGCTGCCCGAATCCGCGCACTCTCATTGCACTAGAGAACGGGATCGGAGCTCGCACCGAGTTCAACGCAACCGACGATTGCGGGGGCTCGTACAAATTTTGTTCCTAGCCCGGGTGTACAGGCTCGGGCTTCCCATATTAAACCGACCTTGTGTCACAACCTGACCTCGTGGGAAGTTGAGTAAATACAAATTATATGCAAAAAAATGTTTATTCATTAGCTGTAAATACAACAAATAAAGATTTGTATGTGTACGAATATTTGTCCCCCCCCCCGTGTGTGTGCTTGTGTATATTTACTCGTTATCTTGTGCTACCTCCTACCTCGTGGGGAGGCTGGTAAATATTTCTAGCTTGGATCTGTTACTCATGTCTTGGCTGTTGTCGAACAATCTTCCTTTGGGCAGAGAGGAACCCGAACGAGTCTATGCCGAGGGGCAGAGTCTCGTCCGGGGTGGTAGACAGACCCGAACGCGTTTAAGCGGTGTTTACTGGGAGTTTTTGGCCAAGCCTACGGGTTCGCATAATCCAACATTAAATTCTGCCTTGTGCCACATCCTACCCCGTGGGGAGATTGGTAAATATTATTAGCGGGGATCTGTTGAGTACGACTCAGACTTACGCGAGTGTGACACTATTTGGCTTGCTAGAAAGAAAGAAGAAAAAAGAGAATTAAATTTAGGTGATAAGCCATCACGAACAGGACACTAAGCGATGTAATTTTCTAACAAAGAAAAGTGGTAAAATTTTTATTTCCATTGTCGAGAAAGGAAGATACTGGATTTAATCTGATTTATGTTACGGTGCGGAGAATAAGATATAGCCAATCTGCCCATAGCAATGGTGAAAATCCCAGGTTGGTCAAATAACCTGCAAGACAGAATTCTAAAGAGATAAAAATTAATTAAGCACCCGCTGACCGAAAAACAAAATGTCGCTGGACCACAGAGTTACAAAACAAAAGACTAAACCATTAGTTATCTGCGGAAGGGTCGTTTGGAAAAAGCATCTGTTTATTGTCGGGACTGGCTATGATAGCGAAACTATTTTATCGGAACAGTTAATTAGCAACAGAATGCAAATACGTCTAATTGACCACCCACTTGTTTGGCGAAGGCCCCGGGTGATAAAGTCCAAGTGACATTTGGCTAAGATAAGAGACCAAGGGTTCGTTGTCGGGCAGAAGGAAAGAAATAGAAAGAAAAGAAAAAGAAAATAAAAGAGAAAGGAAGATCATTTTATTTTTCTTTGAGCAAGATTTTTTTAAACCGACGCTAGGCTGGCCACACCCACGCCGCTGAGCGCCCATTGGCTGAATGGTGGCGTGAGCGTCAGGCGGAGGTAATCATGTGAAGAAGGCGAGGAGGCCTGTTGCGCCCCCCTGATAGGTGTGAGATGCCACTGTGAGAGAGAGGGGAAACCCGTTGATACCCTCTGAGGATATGGTGATATACCAATATGGGAACAGAAGAAGGTGGGAGGACGAAAAGACTTCCAAAAATGGAAAATAATAAATTTTCCTGGCCGAAAACAAAGAAGTGGACTGTGGATTTAGAATTATCAAGGAACCTCAAACCCCGACAAGCCCACACCGGCTTTGGTCGGCGTCCATATAAGCAGAGTCGCAGTGAGTGAAAAGCAGTTGAGTTGAGTTCCAGTTGAGAGGCAGTTAAGTTCGCAGTTCGCAGCTGAGTTGGATTGAGATGGTCCCGCCTCGCAGATAGCTGACTTGAAAGATTCCACGCAATTCAAGACCACAATTTCTAATCAAGAACAATTTATTTTTAAAGAACGACTTAGACTCACACGACCAAAACAAATTTTACGAATATCGCCTGAAGATACACCAAGAACCAGTTTCTTAAAGAACAAACAACTTAAGATGTTAAGACTCGCCTAACAAACACAAAGTGTCACGAATCCATATGGCGGGTTGAGAAGAAGAAGCAATCCTGTATTCAGCAACCAGATATAAAATAGTGTTATCCTTTTTTTAACACATTTGAACTTTTCGAGTTATTACTTTATTTTTTTTTACATATACTTGTGCGATATCACCCTTGTTCGAACTCGACTTGCATTACGGCCCGGCGACTGATTGATTTCGTCTACCTAAGATCAATTCACAACGTGGGTAGGCTAGACTAGAAATCAAAGCAGTTACTTCGGTAACCAGACGTTGGAGACGAGTGGGAACGACAAGGCTGATGCCGAATCTAACCAGATTTCCATCCGAATCAGCAAAAGGTTAGAACGTCACATTTGGTGCCGCGACCAATACCAAGTCACATTGGTCGTCACGCGGCCAGGCAGACGTCACGATTGGCACAGCGACACCGGGGGACGTCACACGAGAACTACCGACCTTCCAATAGTAGCACTCATTACTGGATTAACATGCGAACATCGTGCGCATAATTGTTACCTTATTTCTTATTGTACTGGTTTTACAATAAACCTTTACTCATTTTATCAACCTTGTTTTTTCAAATAAATATTTTTTTATTATCACGGAATATAACAAAAAGTGACTGGATTTGGTTTGGTTTGGTTTGTTTTGCGGCATCAACCTCAATAGGTTATTTAATGCCGACAAAATTTTTTTTTGTTGGTAATATTTTTTTTTTAAAAATGTATTTCTAGTAATATTTATTTTTTTAAAAACGTTGTTGGTAATATTTTTTATTTAAAAATGTATCGCTGAAAATATTTTTTAACATTATTCCTGGTATTAAAACCTGCTTTTACATTTTCATAGTGTTTTGACCACAGTTTCGGGGTTAACTATTTGCCGATAGTTGGGACCCTAACAGGTGCTACCACCCCGAGTCATAGTGGACCTGGGAACACCAGCAATTAAGAGGTGCTTCCACGCTCCTCGAAACTTCCTGATAAAAAATTTTGCTGTTGGATGTAGTCTTACACACGACGCGGACGTAGTCTATCGTCATACCAGGACGGAAAAAAATGACTGGAGTTTTTGAGAATATTTATTTAGAACTTTCTTTCTATATATATATATATATATATATATATATATATATATATATATATATATAATTGTGTTTGCACAGAGATCCTTTTTTATACAAGTTTCTTTACAAACAAAAAGTATAGAACAAAGCGCTCATTATATGGAATCTTCGGACAATTTCTGCATAATTTATATCAAGAAAATTATAGGCCCACAAAAAAAATTAAACAAAGAAAAACAGAACTTCAGTATATTGTAAGTCTTTTTTAATGAAACTTATATATATATATATATATATATATATATATATATATATATATATATATGACTAGTCGAATGAAGTCTAATAATTTCATGTCCGTATTTAATGATCTATAGTTGTTGAATCGCGAAGTGTGACTCAGTCTTGCCTGTATCATCTCTTGATTTATTTTCATCAACCACGCAGAATCGTTTGTGTCAGAGCGCGTCTTTCCTTTAATCGAATATGGTAATGTGTAGTTAGAATTTAATGTTATTGACAGATTCATTGTTGTGATAACCAGATTTGTAGCAAATGTCCCGCATCGGCAATAAACCTTCAACGGCTAGTGGTGGCTCAGTCGGTGAAACGTCTGTATGAGACCCGTTTGGTTATTACGTAATGTTTACTCCTGTTGGTTTATTTAATGTCGAAATTAATTTTATTTTATTATTTGGGTCTATAAATATTTTGTTTTGGGACTGGTAAATAATAGATATTTATATTTGAGATTTTCTTCAGGACGAGCTAAATAGTCGTTTACATCTGCATCAGTAATAGCCCAAATCAGGAAAAGTCAAATGAAATTTATTGCACGCATAATGAGCAATGAGGGCTTCGAAAACTTAACCCTCACGCGGCATATTAAGTGATAAGGGAAGACAGCCAGCCATTCACCCGACGTGTTGTGTGAATCGATATCGGAACGGGGAAGGGAGACTAAGCAAAGCAAGAAAACCTACTTAGAGCAACACGGGATAGGAAGTTGCGGAGAGCCATGACTGCTATGTTCTGAAAGGACACGGTGCATGAAAAAGAAATACTTTCTTGGTTCGAGGATAAGAAAAATATGGTTGTTTCTATTTGTATCTGTAAACATTTACTTGATTAATGGATAGGAAATGTTGATCGTTTGTATTTGAGTCTGTAATTTGGTGATTTTTTGGTGAGTCTGTAAGCATTCGCTTGGTTCGAGGATAATAAATATTAGTGATTTTTATTTGAGTCTGTAATTTGGTGATTTTTTGGTGAGTCTGTAAGCATTCGCTTGGTTCGAGGATAATAAATATTAGTGATTTTTATTTGAGTCTGTAAGCATTTACTTGCTTCGAGGATAATAAACATTAGTGATTTTTATTTGAATCTAAGCATTTACTTGGTTCGAGGATAATAAACATTAGTGATTTTTATTTGAATCTGTAAGCATTTACTTGGTTCGAGGATAATAAACATTAGTAATTTTTATTTGAATCTGTAAGCATTTACTTGGTTCGAGGATAATAAACATTAGTGATTTTTATTTGAATCTGTAAAATTTTACTTGGTTCGAGGATAATGAACATTAGTGATTTTATTTGAATCTGTAAGCATTTACTTGGTTCGAGGATAATGAACATTAGTGATTTTTATTTGAATCTGTAAGCATTTACTTGGTTCGAGGATAATAAACATTAGTGATTTTTATTTGAATCTGTAAGCATTTACTTGGTTCGAGGATAATGAACATTAGTGATTTTTATTTGAATCTGTAAGCATTTACTTGGTTCGAGGATAATAAACATTAGTGATTTTTATTTGAATCTGTAAGCATTTACTTGGTTCGAGGATAATAAACATTAGTGATTTTTATTTGAATCTGTAAGCATTTACTTGGTTCGAGGATAATGAACATTAGTGATTTTTATTTGAATCTGTAAGCATTTACTTGGTTCGAGGATAGTAAACAGTCGTGTTTTCTCTTTAAGTCTGTTAGCATTCACCTGTAGTGAGGATATTAAACACTGGTGGTTTCTATTTGAGTTTGTAAGCATTCCCCTGGTTCTTGGTTTGTAAATGTTGTTGGGTTCTATTTGAGTCTGTTTCTATTCGTGTCCTGGTTCAAGGATAGTAAACATTAGTGGTTTTTAGTTGAGACTGTGAGCATTTATTTGATTCGGGGATAATAAATATTGGTCATTAGTATCTGAGTCTGTACAAATTTATTGGTTATGTATATACATGGTCATTAATATTTGGGACATTGTACCTTAATGTTTTCATTGATAGGTAAATATTGGTTGCTTAGATTTGAATTTTATTTTTTTTGGTTAGTTGCCCTTTTGAAGAAAGAAAGAAAGTCAGAGTATTTATTCATTGTCCGTGGAAGAACGGTGAAAAGTACATTTTATCATATTATTTTTTAAAATTAAACTAATGTCCAGACATTTATTGGTGTATGCGTGTGTATGTTTGGGTGCTTGTTTACAACAGTTTATATGCGCTTGATCTATCGAAAAATATCTTTTAATCGTTTTGATACGAGTTATATAATCCTAAGAATAGATCCCAGATGACAAATCATTCGAGATTGGCATGTCCCCATACATAAGAAAATTCTTATTTCTATTTTCGCCATTATGTATTCTAGAGGGAATCTTCCTATTTGTAACGTATTACAACAGCTCTTTGTTTGTGGATCTGTGAAGTCTGAAAAATATGCCAGGAAATATGTCAGCGATATAAAGTATTCACGCTACATTTGTCGCTGACATCAATGGTGGCCTGTCTATGTTCTGGTTTATCATGGCATGGAAAAATAACTCAACTACCTCCACTCTCTGAGCTTAGTTTTCTATTTAGCGTTGATCTGATATTTAATTGGTTAATCAAGACATACCCAGAAGTCTAATTTTAATTCTGACCTTATGACCCCCACCTTAAGTTTCAGAAAAGAGGTAACACTTTGTTTTTAAATTTCCTTAAAAAACATTTAATCACCAATTATTTACCATTGTCTGAAAAAATACATTCATAGTATCGAAACATGAAAGCTTTCGTGCAACGATTTCAACATGTTTTTATTATAATCTCTTATAATAAAATAATAATAATATATTGCTCAACTTTAAGAAATAAATAAAGTAAAACAAAGGGTCCAACAAAATTATTAAAAATATATAGATATAACAAAATTACTTAAATAAATAGTGCAACATATAGACCATATAAAATTATTAAAAATATATAGCTCATACAAAATAGAATGCAACTGTTAACTAAAGGGTCTTTTATATATTAATAAAAACAATGAATGGAAAATGTCAAAATGTCAGCCAAACGCATATACCTCTAGACTAAATATTAGCAGCAATGCTAGAAAAATAATGTATAAATTATACAACGTCGAAATTGATCTTACTGACAAAAGATACGCTTTATATGGTGCAACAAGGTTATTCTAAAATATAAGAAGAAACAATTGTAAAATTTCAAAGTCTAGCATGATTGTAGAGACAAAGGTTAATAATCTTCATTTTCTCCTGTAAACAGAGAAAACAAGGTTCATATAAGGATTTCTCTGTCCTTGTTAGTTTTTAAATTTTCCATTTAACTTTAGGATTTTTTTCATCTTTAAACTTCCAAAGATATTTTGAAAATGAAGTATTATTTCTATAAGTATTATTAGTAAAAGAAGATATATGTTGATACCAACGGTTTTTAAAAGAATTCTTAGTACTACCGATATAAAACTTTTCATCACACGGACTTTTTATTGCAAAGATAAAACAAAGATACACAAGGGATTCGGTTAAACATTAGTTAGACGATTGGCATTGGCTAGGATTCCTACAATTACATTGTTCACTAAACTTAACAATAATTTTATTGGTACTTGCATTATGATTAAAATTAGTAAATTGGTTTAGAGTTCTGATGTGGTGCAACTTTATGATTTTATCGAGATTCGTTCTCATCATATCATATTATATATATATATATATATATATATATATATATATATATATATATATAGTTTTAAAGTATTCTATGGCTTGAAGACTGCGTTCAAGCATGAAGGAGACAACCACATCTTGGTGTTGACCTAATTTTACATGTAAATATTCTTTCAAAATATGAGCGTCTCTCGTTTCGTGTGCATGTGTAGACGTGACAACATCAAGAAAACCCAGTCCGATGAAATGATAAAGGATGAAACGCGTCGTAAATTTTTTCCAATTTTCCATACAATTTTTCGAAATACTGTTTGTTGATATATAAAATTTTACAAAAGTATATACCGTTAGATTATATATATATATATATATATATATATATAAATGGACAAAGTCCGACAATTATTAGAAGACATCTTATTCCTATAAGGAACCGTCAATTAGCTTGACGTGCCTTTAACTGTCAGAGGACGAATATTTTCTGTGAAAATTTCTCGGACATTCAGGCCGGTAAATTTTGTTTAATGCTGTTTATTATGAACAGAGAATTTAAATATTTGTATCTATAAAAAGATTGTATAAACATAAAAATAAAATAAAAATAAATAAACATTAGTGATTTGGAATATATATATATATATATATATATATATAGATATATATATATATATAGATAGATAGATAGATAATTATCAATATATATATATATATATATATATATATATATATATATATATATATATAAATTCCCAAGAGGATAGAATCAATGTCCAGGACAGAGTAAGAATATAAGATAAATGGCTCAAACACTAATATTCCATGGTTTACAATTTATTACATTGAAATCGTAATCACGATCCAATTAATCAGAATTACAAATTTAATATATATATATATATATATATATATATATATATATATATATATATATATATATATATATATATATATATATATATATATATATATATATATATATATATATATATGGTGTAATAGTTATCAAGCTTGTCTCGCTAAAACAATTATGACTGAGTAGTGAGTTCGATCCTCACTGGGTGTACCTACTTTCGGCCTTGTGCCACATCTAAGCTACGCTTAGAAATTCAGGGTACCTTGACGTGGTGTAATGGTTAGAAAGCTTGTCTTGCTAGATCAATTACCACTGAATAGTGAGCAGATATGAATGTACGTGAGAGATTCATAGAAGAATGAAGTTCAAATTTGACCTCGCTAACCGAAGGTGCCTTTGTGGCCAAAGCGGTAAAGGCAAGTCAAGCTAAATGACAGTTCTGTATAGGATACAGGTTCGAATCCTTTTCTGTGAAAATTTCTCGGACATTCAGGCCGGTATATGTTGTTTAATACTGTTTATTATAAATAGAGCATTTATTTAAATATTTGTAACTATAAAAAGAATGTATAAACATACAATGTCTTTATATGTATATATCTTATGTCTCTTCCTGAAATTAACTTGAATGCCCTTGTTTTGTCGTTGCTCATATGTTCAGTTCAAGATGTCCTCAACATCCTTGCGTCCTGCGTATGACGATAAACTACATCCGGCATCAAGTCTTCTGAACAGGGGGTTTTCAGGAGCTTGGAATCATCTCTTAATTGCTACTGTTCCCAGGTCCACCCTGAACCTGTGAGGTAGCACCTGTTAGGGTCCTAGCTATTGGCAAATAGTTAACTCCAAAACTGGGGTCAAACACTATGAAAATGTAAAAATAGATTTTAATACAGCAATATATTTTTGTAAAAAAATTATTGTCAGAAATGAATTTTTGAAGAAAAAATATTACCATCAATACATTATTACTAGCAATATATTTTTGGAAAAATATCATCAGTATTACATTTTTGAAAAAAAATATTACCAGCAATAAAAGAAAAAAACTTGTCGGCATTACCATCAGTCAGCAAGATAGATGAGGAAAAATAATGGCTAAATTTTTAAAGAAAACTTTATGCAGTAATGGTTGAATTTCGTTATTATTCTTTTTATTCAGTAAGAGACTCTGTCTGACCAGGTGAATCTAATGCCAGTGTCCTTCATCTTTTGTTTCGGCCACGTCACCGGTGATTCAAGTCGTTAAACTCTTCGCCCTGGGCGTTGGCTTCAGTCTAAGAAGCCCTCCGACCAACGATGCTGTTATCAACTCACTGGATGCATACATAGCTCGAGAACGTCATCTCCACGATTGGGATATATGACCGTTGACCTCAGAAGGAGGTTTATCAGCCCTTTGATCGATATTATTTCGAATTCTGCTGCATCAACCACCATAGTAGAAAGGTCTGAAGGAGGAAATGGTTTAGCCACAAATAAGGCGTTCATGCCGTAGGTAGAACTTAAGTTCAATATCAGGAAGACTTGTAAAGTAACCTAGGTATACAGTTCACTAATATCTAAAATTCAACATTTACATATATTGAAGAAAGAAATCAAGAAAGAAAGTGAGGAGTTCCGTGATCGTTTATATACATAAAACATATTGTATTGTTTTGAAAGTTACTGGACTTAATGCGTTGAAGACATAAGAGATATAATGCTAAACACAATGGTATATGGAAGTGGGAAGAAGGTCAAACTCATCACAGAACTAATAATAAACGTTATCTTATGATGACCTTCAAAGTTTGTCAAACGCATAAGTAATGACAAACACTGATCGATAAAATGTTAACACTATCTTATGTTGAAGTGTAAACAGTATCGAAGTCATGACAGCTGTATTGCTAAACGCTATCTAAATCTGAAGTTTGAAGTATGCCCAATTCATGACAGATGTAATGCTAAACGCTATCTTAAACTGAAGTTTGGAGTATGTCCAACTCATGACAGATATAATGCTAAACGCTATCTTAAACAGAAGTTTGAAGGGTGTCGAACACATGACAGATGTAATGCTAAACACTATCCTAAACTGTAGATTGAAGCGTGTCGAACACATGACAGATGTAAGATGTAATGCTAAACGCTATCTTAAACTGAAGTTTGAAGGGTGTCGAACACATGACAGATGTAATGCTAAACACTATCCTAAACTGTAGATTGAATCGTGTCGAACACATGACAGATGTAAGATGTAATGCTAAACGCTATCTTAAACTGAAGTTTGAAACACATGACTGTAATACTAAACACTATCCTAAACTGAAGTGTCGAACACATGACAGATGTAAGATGTAATGTAAACGCTATCTTAAACTGAAGTTTGAAGGTGTCAACACATGACAGATGTAATGCTAAACACTATCCTAAACTGTAGATTGAAGCGTGTCGAACACATGACAGATGTAAAGATGTAATGCTAAACGATGTAATGTCTAAACGCTATCTTAAACTGAAGTTTGAAGGGTGTCGAACACATGACAGATGTAATGCTAAACAATCCTAAACTGTAGATTGAAGCGTGTCGATCAGATGTAAGATGTAATGCTAAACTGTATCTTAAACTGAAGTTTGAAGGGTGTCGTGACAGATGTAATGCTAAACACTATCCTAAACTGTAATTGACAACACATGACAGATGTAAGATGTAATGCTAAACGCTATCTTAAACTGAAGTTTGAAGGGTGTCGAACACATGACAGATATAATGCTAAACGCTATCTTAAACAGAAGTTTGAAGGGTGTCGAACACATGACAGATGTAATGCTAAACACTATCCTAAACTGTAGATTGAAGCGTGTCGTCAGATGTACTAAACGCTATCTTAAACTGAAGTTTGAAGGGTGTCGAACACATGACAGATGTAATGCTAAACACTATCCTAAACTGTAGATTGAAATGCGTGTCGAACACATGACAGATGTAAAGATGTAATGCTAAACGCTATCTTAAACTGAATTTTGAAACACATGACAGATGTAATGCTAAACACTATCCTAAACTGTAGATTGAAGCGTGTCGAACACATGACAGATGTAAGATGTAATGCTAAACACTATCTTAAACTGAATTTTGGAGTATGTCCAACTCATGACAGATATAATGCTAAACGCTATCTTAAACTGAAGTTTGAAGGGTGTCGAACACATGACAGATGTAATGCTAAACACTATCCTAAACTGTAGATTGAAGCGTGTCGAACACATGACAGATGTAAGATGTAATGCTAAACGCTATCTTAAACTGAATTTTGAAGGGTGTCGAACACATGACAGATGTAATGCTAAACACTATCCTAAACTGTAGATTGAAGCGTGTCGAACACATGACAGATGTAAGATGTAATGATAAACGCTATCTTAAATTAAAGTTTGAAGTGTATCGAAGCGTATCTTTCTTTCTTTCTTTCTTTCTTTCTTACTTTCTTTCTTTTTATAATCCTTACATGTTTACTATTTCTTTCTTTCTTTTTATAATTCTTACATGTTTACTATTTCTTTCTTTCTTTCTTTCTTTCTTTCTTTCTTTCTTTCTTTCAGCAATTTGAACAAGGCCGGCACTCTCAAAACCTCGGCTACGATGACTTTTGACTTCTTGCTAGCACAGCTATCGGCGTCTACCCAATTTCACTCACAAGGCGTGGTATGGTTTTCCGACACTCTCTAAACGGGCCGCACGCTGGGATCGACCCCTCCATTCCGATAACATCAGGAAGTTTCCTTCTTGAGTGATCGACCATGGTGAGATTGGAACCCGGGTCTCATGGTCAGTATGCGTATATTCTAACCCCTCGGTCACGTGGCCATAATCGATCGTATTACTCTATAATTAATTCACATGATTAGTATATTTTAACAATCAAGCCGAGGTAAAACGTCTCATCAATTAGAAAAATGAAGATTTCCATCTCAAAATATTAATACTCTTGATTATTCGAACCTCATTGTTTATGCTATTATTTTTTTTCTTGTGCCAGACTTCGATTATCTTTGTAAACAGATGTAATATCAAATGTTAATGTTGGTGAACAATGTCTTTGTTAAGATTTATTTGTATGTAAGCTGAAAGCAATATTGCTAATGCATTTACAATTAGATTTTTGTTTTCTTTCTCCGGTTGGGAAATCCTTCTGGCTATTTTTTTTTTGTCTCCTCCGTGTTGTGTTTGTCTTGGGTTCGATAGAAATCAGCTCTGTTTTCCTATTTGTTTACATGGTGCTTCTCTACAGTAGGTCCCGTTAGTAAATTGGGGATAGATACCTCGAATGACAAAAAGATCTTTCTTGGTTATTGCTAAATGATGACTTCTTTCTTTCTTTGTCTGTCTTACATTTTGCTCTCTCTCTATGTTTATTTTTTCTTTCTTTCTTTCTTTCTTTCTTTCTTTCTTTCTTTCTATAATCCTTACATGTTTACTAATTCTTTCTTTCTTTCTTTCTTTCTTTCTTTCTTTTTATAATCCTTACATGTTTATGCTTTCTTTCTTTCTTTTTATAATCCTTACATGTTTATGCTTTCTTTCTTTCTTTTTATAATCCTTACATGTTTATGCTTTCTTTCTTTCTTTCTTTCTTTCTTTCTTTCTTTCTTTCTTTCTTATTTTTTAACCTTTCTTTCTTCTTTATTATCCTCACATGTTTCGTATTTTAATATAGTCATTCATGCACTTCTTTGTTTTATATAATTACATATTTATTATTTTTCTTTCTATCTTTCTTCCTCACATATTTACTATTTCTTTCTTTCTTTCTTTCTTTCTTTCTTTCTTTCTTTCTTTCTTTCTTTCTTTCTTTAGTTCTTTCTTTCTTTCGTTCTTTCTTTATTTTTTTTCCTCACATATTTACTATTCTTTCTTTCTTTCTTTTTTTCACATATGCTTACTATTTCTCTCTTTCTTTTTTACACACATGTTTAATATTTCCTTCTTTCTTTCTTTTATCGTTGTATGTTTACTCTTTCTTTCTTTTTTTCCTTTTTCTACACATGTTTACTATTTATTAATTTGCTTCGTTATTTCTTTCTTTTTTCATTCTTTTATTCATTGCTTGATTCCATCATCCTTTAATCATTAATCCCATGAAATTGATAGGAATCGCCACCGTGACCATTTTGATTTGACTGATTTCCCGAAGAGTTAGACTTCCATTACTCAATCTAAACAAAAGACAATAAACGCCCATTATTTGCTTACAATGATTGGTTAATAATGAAACATTCAAGAAAAAAACATGCGAATATCATTAAGTAAATAACCTCTTTTTTTTACCGTTCAGTATCA
>CAHIKZ030000245.1:832500-895000 GCA_903632075.3 Acanthosepion pharaonis | reverse complement strand
GTGCCTTTTCTATAAATACTTTCATGATAACTGTTCAGGCGAGCTCGCCGCTTGTAAATAGTTTTTGTTTTCCTATTGTATATACACATTGAGGTTATTTTTTAAATTGTTTTTTTATTCCCCTGCCCGCACCACAGACAATGAATTGTACATATGGCGTCTAGTTAGGACATTCATAGAGACCATGAGGTATTATGGTGATTGTTGTAAGAAAGGTAACTGTGAGTGCGTTGTTTTGGTGTAAATAATATTGTTGTATGTTTCAGTCAGTGTTTGTGGCTAGCTAAGTTTAAAGTTAAGACAGAAGAAAACCGTCCTTCCCCCACCCCATTTTTAGCCTTGTACAACATTTTCTGTACTGGGGCGGAAATAAATATCGCTCTTCGAAATGGCACCTAGACCTTTTTGAATTTAGGCACAGTAGTAGACTGGAGTCAAGATCGCATCAATTTAGAGTTATGTTAGTTAATTTTAGCCATAAGTTCTATGCTAACGGTTTCTTTTCTCGCACTTCTTGTTTGTGGAACTCAGTTTTGGCTACATGCTTTCCAGCCAACTATAACCTTCAAATATTTAAATGCAATGTCAATCGCTATTTATTGTTCTCCTGATTAACCTTTTTGTTCTTGCCCATTAGTTTCTGTTTTCTAATTCATCCGCCCCCCCCCTTGCATCTTTGTGGCTTTTATGCCTTGCATGGCGGGGGGGGGGGGCTCGATTCTTTTTAAAAATCTTTTTAGTATAAAGTTTTCTTAAATATTTTAAGGAACAGTTCTTTGTTGTTTTTAGTAAACGTCAGTTCTGTTGCATGAAATCCCTGAAAAACGGAAGAACAATTGAAACACAAAAAAGTTAAATAAACGAAGCGGGAATTAAATATAACAAATTTGCTGAAATAAATTCTTCAGAAGACGAAATTGCGCATTAATTTCAAACGTATAAAGTACTAAGCTTCTCTAATTTCTTTCAGATTATTGCTATTGATATTTAGAAAGATTTCGCGGCAGAACACAAGAAAAAAAGCAAATTGTGGTTAGATGATTGTGTTACTTCAATTTTTCAAGTGATTAGAGCCTGCCGACCGAGGAAATCCACGTTCGAAATCCCGCCTTTAAATTTACCTTCAATAAGACTGTTGGGAAATAATTGGCCTTTTTAACGAGATTATAAATAATTTCCTTAATCATTCTGAGTTTTATTTTCACATACGCACACACATACACACACAAAAATACATAGACACACAAACACGAAGACACACAACCACACACACATATAGCCAAAACAGTATAGGTACTTTTAATCACATACATTTCGTCTATTCAATGTTGTGAACAAACAATGTATATAAAATATATTTACTATTTTCTTTGAGAAAGAAACCGTTAGAAAGATTGTGTTGTGCAATACTTTTAATTTGAGAGATTCTGGCTGACGTGAGATATAGCATAAAGTTACCTTTTCTTGGTGGGTATGTTAATATCACTAAGTATTGGTATTGATAAAATCTCAAATTTCATCTCTCTCTCTCTCTAATATATATATATATATATATATATATATGTGTGCGTGTGTATTGATATGTATATATATATATATATATTGATATATATTAATTATTTTATTAATTTTATAATATATATATATATATATATATATATATATATATATATTAATAAAAAAATTATAAAAAAGAAAAATAAAATTATTAATTTTATAATATATATATATATTTTTTGAAAAAAATATTACCAGAAATAGATTTTTGAAGGAAACAATATTACCTGCAATACATTTTTGAAAAAAAAAAAAAAAATTACCATAATACATTTTAAAAAAATATTACCAGAAATAGATTTTTTCAAGGAAAAATATTACCAGAAATCGATTTTTGAAGGTAAACATTATTACCTGCAATAAACATTTTGTCGGCATTAAATAACCCATTGAGGTTGATATGCCGTAAACCAAACCAAACCAAACCAAACCAGACCAAACTTAACTTTGGCGAGCGTAAGGAAACCGGAGATAGTGTGTTTGTAAATATGAACACTATGCACAGAGTGCAATGCATGTTATTCGTGAATTTTACACCGTGGCAGATTATCTGAAAATTCTGAAGTCTGATGCTCGCAGAAAGCGGGAAACACAAAGTCATTATTGATTTCTATGTACACAATATATATATATATATATATATATATATATATATATATATATATATATATATAAATCGACAATTATTTTAATATATTATCTGTTGAAACGTTGTTTGTATACATACAAATATTTAAGAGAATGCTCTGTTTATAATAATTTACTCTTTCTAACAAGACGCCTCCTCTGTAGCTAATTGGTATAGCACGTCAGACTATATGACGGTTCCGTGTAGGATACAGATTCGATTCCTGTCGGAGCACACAAATTTTTCTTTGAGATTTTCTTTGAGATTTCTCAGACATTCAGGCCAGTAAATGTTGTTAATACTATTTATTATAAACAGACCATTTACTTAAATATTTGTATCTAGAAAAATAACGTATAAACAGAATATATATATATATATATATATATATATATATATATATATATATATATATATATATATATATATATATATATATTATTCGGAAGTTAAAAGTAAAATTAAAATTTTGTTCCATGTGGAATAAATTGAGAAAAAATGATTTACTATAATATATATATATATATATATATATATATATATATATATATATATATATATATATATATATATATATATATATATATACACACTATTATGTAAAAGTCTCTCTATACCTGGGGTCGAACACTGATCTCTAAACTCGTCGAGAAATAGTTAACTACCTCGTAAAGCAAGCAGGCCGGCCCTAAATATTTATTTGTCTGTGTGAGTGCGTGGGCTTGCTTAAATTGAAATTCATTTCTTATGTTTGATCAACTGATTGGCTGGTCGGGTTTTTTTGCTACCGATTTTGTTTTTTTTTTGGTCGTTTCATTCACCGCTTCGTTGGTGATAAATGCAAAACTTGCTCCAGATGGTGACTTGACGTTGGAAGGCGTTGACGGGAAGAAGAAGAAGAAAAAAAAAAAACAGCGGATGTGGATGCGGAGAAGAATCTCCGCTGAATATGGATGAAGGAAAGAGAAGCCCTGGATAAGCATAATGAAAAAGAGAAGACCACACAGGGACGGAAATACACATTCAAAAAGAGGAGATGGTGTCAGCAAAAGAGAAAAAAAGAAGAAGAAGGAGGAGGAGGAGGAAGATGAAGCGTAGGAGGAGAAAATGAAGATAAATCAGTAAGCAAAAAAATAAAAACAAAAGAAGGCGAAGAATGTTGAAGAAAATACGAAATAATTAAATAAAATAATGACTATAATAATAATAATAATAATAAGAAGAAGAAGAAGAAGAAGAAGAAGAAGAAGAAGAAAAAGAAGAAGAAGAAGAAAAAGAAGAAGAAGAAGAAGAAAAAGAAGAAGAAGAAGATGAAGAAGAAGAAGAAGAAGAAGATGAAGAAGAAGAAGAAGAAGAAGAAAAAGAAGAAGAGGAGAATTAAAAGTGAAGAAAAAAGGGAAAATGAAAGATAAATGAGTAAAAATGAAAATAAAAACAAAAGACGGTGAAGGATGTGAAAGAAAATACGAAATAATTAAAAAAAAGTATGAAAATAATAATAATAAGAAGAAAAGAATGAAAATAATAATAACAATAATAATAATAATAATAATAATAATAATAAGAAGAAGAAGAAGAAGAAGAAGAAGAAGAAAGACAAATAGAAGAAAAAAAGAAGAATTTGAAAAAGAAGGAGAAAAAGAAGGCGGAAGAGAAGAATCCTGTGTTTGTCTTTTCCTTCCTTAGAACGGCAGTTACGTCCTGTCACTCCCCCATAAATATTGTACTATTCTGCGTTGCATGAATTGCAAACTTGGTTTCAGTGAGAAAATGAAAGAAAGAAGAAAGAAAGTGGAGATAGAAGTGGAAAGAGAGAATCATATGAAGCCACTAAAAACAGATACTACACTTTGATCTCAGCCAAAAGATCGAGAAGCGTTATTTTTCAACGCGCCCACGTCGCTAGCGAATGTGACACAAGGCCGAGCTTTAAAGTGTGTTTAATGACAATACCGTGCTAAAATTGCACATACCTCGTCGGCACTTCCCCTTTGGTGGACGCCTTAGGCGCTGGGCAATAAACCCATCCCTATCTCGAAGTAAAGGTACTGTCTGGAGGGAAAGAGTCCTTGGGTCTTGTGCTTAAAATTACTTGACTCTCCCCAAGCCAAAAGGCTAAGAAGCGATGGTGACCGCCATAACGCACCATTTTTCAGATGCACAATATCGAACGAGAAAAACCGAGTAAACAATCGCCAAAAATCCAATTACCAATTTTTTATTTAATAAAAAAATAAAATCGTCTGCTGAATTTTTAAATTATTATGAAGAGAAATGTTTGCCAGACGTGGATTTGGCTAGAAACAAAGAAAGAAATAAAGGAAGACAAAAATGTTTAAATTCTTCTGCCAATACCTCATAAATAATGGTCTATTCCGTTTTGATCGTGTAGATAGAGAAGAAAGGTACTACTTGATTTCAGTGTGTAACCGAAAGAAAGAAAAATAAAACGGCTGTTTAAGTTATCAATTTAAAATCTTTTCATTTGTACCCACTTCTTAAAATAACGAGTAGTAGTCATATTTATGATCGTTATTACAATATTTTGTTATAGCTCTAACATTTAACGATATTACAGGGAAATTTTTACGGATATTTTATTGCCGTAGAACTAGGCATGAGCTTATTCTATCATTATAAGTGTTTAGAATTAAGAATCATCAGAAAATTTAAATAGAAAAACCGTGACATTGTAATATGGGACTACACAATACACACAGGCTGAACAATCAAAGATAATCGTGATTAGAGACCTCAAACAAAAAAAAAATGCCCCTTTATTGATATGGCAGTCCCTGCTGACTGCAATGTATCTTTGAAGATCTTCAAAAAGCTATCAAAATACAAGGGCCTTGAAATCGAAATCTCAGAAATGTGGTACATGAGATCAACGACAATTCCTGTTGTAGTTGGAGCCCTCGGATTGATTGGAAAAGATTCCAGTAGAGTCATTGAGAGGTATCCATTGTAGTCCTTCAATAAATACAAAAAAATTGTTCTCACGAGCACAGCCCACACCTTTCAATTGATCAGTGCAAAATGTCATGACGCTATTTCTAACCTTAGGTCTCTGGTCGGGACACGGATAGAAATGAGTACACACCAGAAATCAAAGGAAATGAACTAATAATAACGACAAAAGTATTAACCTGAGACTACACCCGGCCTGCCTTTCATGGCCTCTGATCTTAATTGATTAAAAGTTTTAATATGCTTATTTTATCTTGGTGAATTAAGATGTGCTACAGTTATGGCTTTCAGTAACACAGACTTGCTTATTAGTTTCTTGACCCTATTCACTTGAGTAAATCATCTAGGGGCTGATTTACTGTGCCTCTCTATGTATGAGTGAATGTAGTGTGTGTAACGAGAGGGTTTGAAGGATGAGGTAGGTAAGGGGACCTGAGAATAAAACCTAGAACACCCTAAACAGGAGACTAGAATAGGTTACCTGAGTCCTACCTGCAAGATTACTCGCAGCTTTTAACAAAATGCGTCACCATATCGCGCACATTTGCTTGTGATGCATGTAACTCGTATCCTCTGATTGTATCTCATAATGGTTATATTGGCTTTTGTATATTTCTTCCACCAGTGTCAATCTTTGTCCCAGGTAATATCAACATACAAGTTGCACAGGAGATCGCCCTACTAGGAACAGCCTATATACTGAGAAAAGTCTCACAGACATAACAAGGTAGCGATATATGTGCACTGGAAGATATGCAAAAAATCGAAAGCACTGATAGATGATATGACCACGAAGCAGGCCCAGTTACACAAAATAACGATGTAACTATCCTCTGGGCCATGTCAATTCAAACTGACAGGGAAATAAAAGCCAACAGATCTGATATTGTCATTAAAGACAAGAAATATAGGAAGTGTATGATTATTGACATAGCAGTACCATCCGAGACACCACCATGAAAAATATCGAGAAATTATCCAAATACAAGGACCTGGAGATCGAGATTAACAGGATGTGGGGAATGAAGACTGAGACTGTACCAATAGTAATAGGAGCTGTAGGCCTTGTGAGAAAAGGGAATGGACAATTTTACTAACAGTGTCCGAGGTAACATCAACATACAAGGTACCTAGAAGATCGTCCTACTAGGAACATCCCGTAGACTAAGAAAAGTGCTATCAATTAAATGACAATTTTTCTATAGGCCCTAAAGACAATAGTTTGGACTCGGCTCTATAGAATACAAAGCAGGAAACGTAACATATACAGTAGTAGTAATAATATTAATAATAATAAACAGCTTCATGGCCAATACTCTGCCCGTACCAAACAAGCTGACGTAGACAAAACCCGTACCCATCAGTGGCTATGTAGTGCAAGGTTGAAAGCTGAAACGGAAGGTTTTATCCTTGCTGCACAGGACCAATGCTTGCTAACTAGGAATTATCAAGCACATATACTGTCAGCCCCAAATGCAGATTCTGTGATAAATATCCAGAAACAATTGATCATCTTGTATCAGGTTGCAAGATATTGGCACCCACTGAATATAAAACCCGGCATGACAGAGTGGGCTAATATCTGCACTGCAAAATCTGCAACTTCTACGGGAAGGAGACTAAAAGAAAATGGTATGAACACCACCCAGTCCCGGTTACGGAGATAGGATCTGTTACAATTCTATGGGACTACACAATACACACTGACAGAACAATCAAAGCCAACCGCCCAGATATTGTTATTAAAGACCACAAACAAAAAAGTGCCTCTTTGTTGATATGGCAGTCCCTGCTGACTGCAATGTATTTTGAAGATATTCAAAAAGCTATCAAGATACAAGGGCCTTGAAATAGAAATCTCGAAAATGTGGCATATGGGAACATCAACAACCCCTGTTGTAGTTGGAGCCCTGGGACTGGTTGGAAAAGATTGCAGTAGACTAAGTGAAGGGATTCGTGGAAGTCCATGCCTCAAGGAGATACAAAAAATTGTTCTGACAAGTACGGCCCACACTTTCCGAAGGGCTTTATCTATGTAATATTTTTTTTTTTTTGTCAGTGGAAAGTTTCATGATGTCATTTCTAACCTTAGGTCCCTGGGCGGGACTCGGAAAGAAATGTGTAAGTGCCAGAAATCAAAAGAAAATAATAATAATAATAATAATAATAATAATAATAATAATAATAATTTTCTGGGACTTTACAATACGCAGAGACAGAACAATCAAAGTTAATCACCCAGACATTGTGATAAAAGACCACAAAAACATATTGTTCTTCCTCGTCGATATGGCAGTCACAGAATAATATAATGTATCTTTGAAGATCTTCAAAAAACTATCAAAATACAAGGAAGTGGAAATCTAAAAAATGTGGCACATGAGGACATCCATAATTCCAGTTGTAGTTGAAGCCTTCGGACTGATTGGCAAATGTTCCTATCGATTCATTGAAGAGAGTCCTGGTAGCCCATACCTTAAAGAAATGAAAATGTATTCACAAATACAGTTCAGAGATTGCGAAGAGCTTTTTCTATTTAAAATGTGTATGATTATTGGGTATTTCTTTACAAAAATTATCAACAGAAAATGCCATGAAGCAATTTCGGAACTTAGGTCTATGGTTGGACCCGGAAGAAAATATGTATACAACATAAATTAAAGGAACTACTACTACTGCTACTGCTACTACTACTAATAATAATGATAATAATATAACGGACCCCGGTGTTTCTGAAAGCTACAGACTATTTGAGGGTGAGAGTTATTCCCACAGCTATTTGATTAGCAGAGAAACATGACTTAAAAAAGTCACCAGCAATAAATTTTTGAAAAAAAAAGTTGCTAAAGGTTACATGAAAGTATAATTTCGGCTTTAAATGCCCCATAAGGTGTTCATATGCCGATAACAAACAAGCCAAACCATAATAATGTTTCTTATATTCCTTCACTCTCAGTAACCCTTTGCGCCTTAGTGACTTTATTGCCTTGCTTGTGGTGAAATGATTTGAAAAATACGTAAATAATATTAATAATAGTAATAATACCAATAATAATAATTAGATGATGGTGATGATGATGATGATGACGATGATGATGTTTAAATCGTGCCGCACATTACGGAAGCCCAGAGAATGGTTCCGAAATGTTTAGGTAAACGTCCGGAGAAGCTGAAAATCTGTAGGAAAGTTATGAGAATCCAATCGACTGCTTTACTGAAATCCTCTCAAATACAAAGAAGAATGTTTGAATATTAAGTGGACTTGCTGTCACTTAATCGCGAATGTAATCCACTGGATACTACTCATTTGAATATTCGATGAATGAAAGGATTAATGAATGAATGAATCAATGAATGAATGAATAAATAATAATAATAATAATAATAGTAATAACAACAACAACAGCAACAATAATAATATTAAGAAAAGGGAGGAGGAATAAGGGATAAAGAAGAAAAGATTAAATTGAAAAATGAAAAATATAATAATAATAATAATAATGTAAGAAGAAAAATATAAAAAAGAAACTAGTAAGAAAACGAGTAAGAGGAAAACAAGAATCCTTTAATATGAAACGAAATACGAAAATGAAAAAAAAAAACGTCTGCAAAAAGAAAGAAAACAAGAAAATTGGAAGGAGAAAACCTCCAGCTGTAAAAAAGGAACGACTAGAAAAAAATATAAAAAAAAAAAAAAAAACGTACAAGAATAAATAAAAAGAGGAAAACTTCTTGAAAAATAAGTCGACAAAGGTGATCAAAAAATAAATGAAGGCGATGCTGATGTTTTTTTTTTTTTTCTGGAAAGATGGCACGAAATTTATGGGCTACGAAGACTTTGGTCGCCATTTTTCATGTCTCTTGCTCGGCATCCGATTTAGAAGCTTCCGCCCGACACAACGGAACCTTTTTTTTTGTTTTACTTATCTTGTACATATTTTATAAATTGGAAGATTCCGATTTCTTTTTTATCTAACACGTCAGTATCTTAGGTGTTTTTCCTATATTTGTTCGGTCAGTTCTTCCAATAAGTCTTTTCTATTTCCGAGTTACTCCTCTGACTTTTACTTTTACATTTTCATTATTTCTTTAGACTTTTTCGTTTCAGCTAGATTTTTTTTCTTCCTCTTTTTACCTAGATGTTTTTCGTTGACTTTATTGACTAATTTTACATAGTTTGACACAAGGACGCAAGCTGGTTCCAACTCCCATAAATCATTAGCATCTCACATTACTCACTAAACTGTGTAGCCTGGTAACTTTAACGCAAAGCCTAAAGTTGCTGACATTATCTGAAGTTTTAAAATATTCTGTAATATAAAAATAGTCTCGATCCCACTTGAACTACACATTATTATTCTCAAGTTAAAAAAAAATGCTGAACTTCAAATTAAATGAAAATTTGAACTTCGAATTAAATAAATTTCAAATTAAAATGTTACGAGGGTAAGTCAAAAATTATTCACGCTTTCGCCATAACATAACGTTTGGTTTGTCATATGGCCTTCTGCGCATGCGTGCATATTTTTGCGACGCAATATTTTTCAGGGCAAACACATTTCATCATACAACCCGAATATAGATTCATATTACTGCAGATCACTGTAAATGACGAAGTACAAATTTTCTGAGGAAACAAACAGAAATCGATTATAATTCTGTTACTCTAGTGGGTCTAAAACTGGCGGTATGGTGAAAGAAAGGAAACTAAAACGGTTGTCACAATTAATTTGCACAAGGGTGTAAGGAGGAAAAAGGGCTTGGAAAATTTGATACTCACAGGACACATTAAAGAAAAACAAAAAAAAAAAAACATGCATAACCTACCTAGCAATTTTGAGTAGAGAAATGTGAAACAAGTTTTAGGAGAGATGACAAATGACAAAATTTATTAAGAGTTAAAAAGGACAGAAATTGTGAAGAGAAATGATCATCTCTAACCTGTAAAAAAGCTATTTGCTACGGGAGGCGTCAGATCAGGCGAGAGTGGTAAGTATAAAATGTCGAAATTTCATGAAATTATCCAGTAAAAAGTCTGATTAAATTCCAAAGAAAATTATTTATATTATATTATATTTTTTACGTTATATCATTATTTACATTATATTATATCATGTTTTACATTATATTATTACTTACATTATATTTCATTATTTACATAATTTATTTATATATTCACATTATGTTATTATTTACATTATTTATATTAAATTATTATTTACATTATATCATTATTTACATTTTACTATATCACTGTTTACATTATATAATTTTTTACATTATATCATTTTTACATTCTTTCATTATTTACCTTATATCATTATATACATTATATTTACATTATTGAGATTATATCATTTATTTATCATTATATCATTATATTATTTACATTATATTATATTATTAACATTATATCATTATTTACATTATATCATTATTTACATTATATCATTATATACGTTATATTACATTATTAACATTATATCATTATTTACATTACAGTATTATTTACATTATATCATTATATACATTATTAACATTATATCATTATTTGCATTATGTCATTATTTACATTATATCATTATTTACATTATATTACATTATTAACATTATATTATCATTTACATTATATCATTATTTACATTATATCATTATATACATTATATTACATTATTAACATTATATCATTATTTACATTATATCATTATTTAAATTATATCATTATATACATTATATATATAATTATTTATATTATATCATTATTTGCATTATATCATTATTTACATTATATCATTATTTACATTATATCATTATATAGATTATATTACATTATTAACATTAAATCATTATTTACATTATATCATTATATACATTATATCATTATATACATTATATTACATTATTAACATTATATCATTATTTACATTATATCATTATTTACATTATATCATGGCACAGAATTCTATTTACTCACTTTTTACTCGTTTTTTTTCTTTTTCTTCTCTTGCTTTAAATATGCTATTTTGAATGATATCGTCTCCAAGGATTCTTTCCTCGTGTGTTGAATAGTTTAACTCCTATTGAGATACAAGTGACCGTTCTTTTTTCTCATGTCTTGTGAATTAAACGTAAAAATGGAGCTGACGGAGACATCTGAAGTTGAGATTTCTTGTTTGGTTACTGTAAATAAAACATCATAAGAAACTAGCGTGTTTCTTTGACGTAGTCTTATAAAAAGAGTAAAACACTTTCTTCTATCTAACGAGGGGTTAAGCTATACTACATATGTTCCATCCTAATATCAACTGTCACTTTAAGATTGTTAGCAGGGGTTTCTTTGTCGTTTTACGTCTTCATTTCTCATATTCACATGTAAACATTCTTTTTCATCTGCGAGGAAATTATCCAACTTCCGCTGTCATATCGCAGATGAGAGATTAACAAGAGGCTTGGCAATCTTTTTTTCTTTGATTCTTTCCTGGAAGGTAAATCAAACGGAGATAGAAGACCATTCTTTCTGATGATGAAAAAGCTAGTCTCGCTTGTGGCCGCAATAATTACCGATTGTCCAACTGAATAAATATTTAGAACTTTGTAGAAAGCTATTATTAAGGATTTTTTGATTTTTTTCTCCTCTCAGTATCTCATTATGATACCAGCTCTCACTCCAGCTCGTTAAATATTATCGCTTATTACATGTAGAACAATGTATCTCAAGGTAGTTTCATCAATTGTTAATGCTGAATCTATCCTTAATGGGTACCCGGATGTTTTGATTATACACCGCAGATACTTAGGAATGTCATCTTGAAGACCGTTGATAGTGATTTTGGGATCGTATTGAATGATTTATTGTAATAATGCTAAGCCTACCTGCGTTAAAAAAGTTCGTTAACTAGACACTATGAATTTAAGTTTACTAACAGATTGGCGGAAAAGTTTCATCATTGTGGCACCATTTACGAGGCAGAGAAAGGAAGAGAAAGAAAGGAAAGCAGAAAGAAAGGCGAGACGAATCGTAGGTGATAAGCAGTCACACACACGGCTAAGAGACAATGAAAATATTGATAAGTAACAAATGAAAAAGGGTGGTCATTACAATGACAGGGAATTTCTGAGTAAAAAGAAAGGGAAAGAAAGAAGGAATCAGATGTGTTTTGATAACGGCTGTGTTATCTAGGTGCGTAAGCGAACGGCTGGACCACTGGCCAGGGAAAAATTCAAGTGAAAATGCTATTTCGATAAGTGACGAGAAACAGGCCACTAAAAAGGACTTTGGACAGATATGAAAAATTAAATGCCACACAAGCAGTGCCGCTGACCGAATCCTTTTCGACGGAACAACTTTGGCCTGCGATAATAAAATTATGTTATCAGGAATATGTACCGAAGGAAAATGAATGGGGATCCAGAAGTGTTTTTCTTTCTTCCTTGGAGGCGACAGACTGACTGAAAACTTTGGGGATATTTCTTTTTTGAAGCCATGCTAAGAATACCACCCATCTTGATAAATTAGCGATAAAATACCTGACAAACACCACGTGTAAAACAAGAGTTGTCATATTGTCCGTTGCGACTAGAAGGGTGATAACGGCGATTGAAAGGAAGAAAAGGGAAAGAGAAGAGATAATTTTTTTTTTAGTAAAGCAAGATATTTTTTTTCCCGAAACAAAGCCACGGATTGTTCGCACCCGACTAAGACATCATTGGTCAAGTGGTGGTCACGTGACGCACGAAGGAGGAGGAAAGATACCCGACCAAGACCTCATTGGCCGAGTGGTGATCACGTGACGCACGAAGAAGGCTGCCGACGCCCCATCCAGAGTATAAGTATGAGAAGCTGCTACGAAGAAGTGGGGAGGGCAGTTCACGCCCCTCAGAGGTATGGTGAGAAAGTGGGAGTGAGGAAAGGTTCCCGAAAATGGAAAAGAGTGGAAAATCCCTAACCAGAAATAAAAGAGGTGGATATGTATTTAGAATTATCGAGGAACCCCTCGACGCCAACAGCCCCACCCCGGTTTTGGTCGGCGTCAATAAAAGCGAGGCCCCAACAGGCAGAAATCAGTTCGGGCTCCAGCAGAGAGTTGAGTTTCCAGAGTTGAAGCCGTCTCGAGATAGCTGACCAAGATTCACGCAAATTCCGGACTCCTCTTCAACCCAAGAACAATTATTTTGAAGAGCGACTTAGAACCAGACCACCGAAATAAGTTTTTTTCGACTTTCGTCCAAAGACACACCGAAACACCAATTTCTTAGAGAGCAGACAACTTGAAGCGTTAAAACTTGCCTAGCGGAAACGACGTGTCACAATCCACAGAACGGGTCGGGAGATAGATGCAGTCCTATGTATCGAACAACTAGACATAAAGTTTGTTACCTTTTTCTTTGATACTTTGAACTTTTGAGTTTTTCATTTTATTTTCTTTTATGCATATTTGTGTAGTATCACCCCCGTTGAACTCAATTTGCATTACGGCCCCAACCACTGTTTGATCTCGTCTGTCTAAGATCAATTCACAACGTGGGTAGGCAGACTGGAGATCAATGCAGTTACCTTGGTAACCAGGCGTTCGAAGCGAGATGGGAACGACGAGGCTGATATCAAATCTAACAAGATTCCCACCCGAATCACCAAAAGGTTAGAACGTCACATTTGGGTGCCGCGACCGATACCAAGCCAGTTGGTCGTCACAGGACGAGACAACACGACTGACGCGACAGGCGGACGTCACGTTTGGAGCAGAGACACCCGGACGGAGCAGCGAGGAGCGAACAGCTGGCGCCGCGGCGATGACTTCACAATTGGTGCTGTTTGGGGACGTCACAACTGGCGCCGTGGTAGATCAGGATAGAACGTCACAGTTGGCGCTGCGACCGGGGGACGACGTCACATCATCCTATATTTGAAATGGTTAGATGTAACTGTAAATTATATGCTAACCGGTTTTTCTCCCGCACCTCCCGATTGTAGAACTCTCTTCGGCTTCTTGCTTTCCAGTCAACTCTGATCTTCCAAAATTTAGTTCCTATTGTCTCTCCTTAATAATATTTTGTTTTTTTCATATTCTCTCACACTTCCGTCTTGGTGGCTTTATTGCCTTGCTTGCGGTGAAAGTATTAAAAATATAAAACATATTTAATTGTCCATTTCTCTCAGACACGTTAAGTCTGTTATTCACTGCTTTTTCTTGTTTCTCTTGTCGGCAATATGTCCTGTGTGTGTTACATTCTCCAAGCCGTCTTTCCTCATTAAATGCCCCTATAGATTTTAACGCTCCCGATCTGATTATTAACTGTAGTAGTTCCTATTCCTGTTAAAATTTCGTTATATTTTATATCCATGGTATCCTTAGCATTCTTCGCTTGAAATATATCACTTCAAGATTAATGCTTGTGATGAAAATTTGAAATTTTTCAAATAAGCAAGCGGAGTTTAAACAGTGATCGATAATTTTAAAACCTCGTAAAAATATGTTCGATTAATTAATTTGTGTCTGTAACGGCATATCAACACTTTATGTCTCTATTTACATTATTCGGACTATTGTCTTCATCTTTGTCGCCATATTTATTACAACGTTTCGGCCTTTTAGTATCTGTCTATATTTTTGAGATAAGATATTATGTACACTATTTACATTATTCGGACTATTGCCCTCATCATTGTCGCCATATTTATTACAACGTTTCGGCCTTTCAGTATCTGTCTATATTTCTGCGATGAGGTATTATGTACACTATTTACATTATTCGGACTATTGTCCTCATCTTTGTGGCCATATTTATTACATATATTTTGGCCGTTGTAAGCTCCGGCCGAAACGTTGCAATAAATATGGTGAGAAAGATGAGGACAATAGTCCGAATAATGTTAATAGTGTACATAATACCTCATGTCAGAAATATAGACAGATACCTTATGGGTCATTTAACACCGAAATTTAATTTTCTTGGGAGCTTCGAGTAAATGGTAGATGATATTCAGGTTTTATGCATAGGCATGTCTATGTGGACATAATTAATCGAGGCAGTGATATATGCGTATTATGTTGCTGTTTATGAAGTTATATTATGGAACAAAGTTTGATTTCTTTAAGAAATTTTAGGATATAAAGACTAATGTTATGAACACTTTTCATGTTGGTTGTTTGGCGTCATATCAACCTCTAAGGATTATTTAATGCCGAAATCTAAACATGTACGTAATTTTATGTTTTTAACTACAGGTAATTTGTACATAATTTTATTCTTTTAGATTAAAGGAATGTAAAATGTATTGTTGTTAAGTTTACTATAAAAAAAGTACCGTTGATTTTTCTCTGAGGGTTAACTATTTGCTGATAGATGGGACCCTAACAGGTGCTACCATCTTGGGTCAGTGTAGGCCTGGGAATAACGGCAATTAAGATGTGGTTCAACGCTCACCAGAAACTCCAATATTCCTATCAGAGGTCTTGCTGCCGGATGTAGTCTATCGTCATAGCTAGGACGATGTAAAAATTAAGTTTTTAGTTTAAAATTATTTAGTAATCATTAAGTAACCCTGTAGTGTGTCTTGCGCAAAGTAGGTCGAGCAGAGACCATCCCTATCCATCAAATATACCAAATGTATTCAAATTATATATACAGTAAAATGCCTCATATCCAGAATCTCTCCGGAATCCCTCATCCGGAACCCCGCATATCCGGACATGATTTTGATGTGTATATTTGAACTATTTGGCTGATATGTTAATGATTTGAAATTTCTGTTTTTCAGGAAATTTACTTTGAATAACTGTTTATGCATATTTCACTCTAATGGCCTGTATTTGTTGTGTAGGAAACCTACCACCCCTCTTGAAGATGAACTTGTCTACATCCAAAGACGTTAAATAGTGGCATGTCAAAAGACAGACAGAGTCGGAGAAGTTCTTGGCTGAGTTAGTTATAGAGTACTCAGGCGATTTCTGTACCTACTTACCAACCGAATAAACCGCTTTTTATTGTTACGTGTTATTTGGCGTTTGTCTTATTAACCCCAAATCAACATCATAACAGTATTGATGCAAAAGATGATGGGAATAAGAGGAAAAGATGACAACGAGACACATCTGCAACAAGATAGCAACGAGATGCGTGATTGGGATGAAACCTGGACTGAAACTGAAAAGGCTATTGAAAAGGTTGTCAGTTTTATGGAAAGAAAACCAGCATTCAACTATGACGATTTCAATAACGCACGCAGAGTTAAAAAGTGTCGTTCGTTTAAAAAATTTCAAGAACGAAATGCGGAAAAAGTTGAGAATGACATTAGAAGAGAAAGAATCATCATGCAACAGCGATTAAAAAAATCCTCGTTACATTATTTGTTTTTCAGTTCAGTTTTTATGTTTCCTATGGGACATCGATCCTGCATGGGATTTGCAAACAAGTCCATACGAGGGACATGCTGAAGGGTTGACCGTCATATGGGCTGATGTATTAGCCTGAGATTTAGTGTTAATTCTTAATTCTCTCAGATGGATGAAACGATTATTTTCAAAGTTAGTTAACCTCGGTTTTCAACAGCGAATTCGAACTCCTCTACAGGAATGTTTGCAGCGTTTACATTTTATTTAACCAAAGACAGCCTACATTACGCTTACCTTGAAAAAGTTGGCTCTACATGAGGATTTTCGGCATCCGATCATCACTCATTCTGATGACATGACCAGCCCATCTGAAGGGTAAAGTTGCTTCAGGAAGGATTCGATACCACTGATGCCATATTTAATGAAAAGATCAGGGTCAGAGGTTTTGTCCTACCATGTATAACCGCATATTGAAAGAAGACAGCGTTTATGAAAAGCATCAAGTTGATTAATATGCGTCCTGTATGGCGTCCATGATTCTGACCCATAAAGAAGTATGATGAGAATAACTGCTCGATAGACACTGATGTTCGTTTTCAGGGAATCCCACGAACTTACAATAGTCGATGCTTAAGCTTGCCTTTAATATTCGGTTAACTATCTCGTCATCCAAAGAGGCACATGAATTGACTTTGCTTCCTAAGTATGTGAACGATTTCACATATGTCAGGTTGTAGTTTCCAGTAGTAATGAAAACGACTAGAAAGGTATGTCCAGCAGGTTTTTGTTTTACACCCTTGACCTGCTTAGGTGTAGACCTTGGGGGTGGACAAATTCAGTATTTTTTGCGCTTACAGTTAATACTAATTCATTGCAACGGTGGAAAAACGATTGACGAGTGCTTGAGCTTCTTCGATTGAGGTGGCCACCATCGCAGCTTCATCAGCAAACAAAAAGCCAATAATGGTTGCTCGAGTCAGTGATTTTGCTTTAAAACTTTGATGGTTAAAGAGGCCGCTACTTGTGCGGAGTTCAAATTTCACACCCATGTCAAGATCACTAAAAGCTGGACGCAGAATGTCGGAAAAGAAGAGTGAGAAAAGTACAGGAGCCATGACACAAACTTGTTTTGTACCATTTGTTACATCGAAGGCTTCTGAAAACTCTACATAAGATAGAGCAGATGTTTTCATTCCTTCGGGAAACGAGATGATGACATTTAGTATAATTTCTGGTATGCCAAGCTTTTTGAGTACTTTACATAGGGTACCCGATTTTAGAGCTCATGGTTCTTCTTACGAACTTTCTCAGCAACCTGACAAATTGAAAAAATCATATCAATGGTTCCACGACCTGAACGATTCGGGATAGATGTCGTCAATGAGATATTTTATTATTGCTTTGAGAATAACAGGAGCGATAATTTGGCTAGTGATACTTAGAAGTGAAATGCCACGGGAATTATCACATACAACGTTTTTCCAGATGTTTTATGCAAGTATCCTTTTAGTACTGTGGAACAGAAGCAATTTTCCATATGTCTTTAAAAATCTCAAATATTTTCTTAACCAGCGTTTCCCACCATATTTTAAAATTGCATTTAAGAAATGGCGTTGTTATCGATGGCAGAGATGGAGTTAAGGAAACTTTCAAAGTGTTCCTTCCATCGTGATATATTTTCTTTCTTGTCTGTGTGAAGTGTGTTAACGTCAGACGACAGAACAGGTGAAATTACATTTTTTGTGGGCTGTACACCTGTTTAATGTTTTTGTAAGCTTTCATAGTGTTTGGTATCTTTTCTCGCAGCTGCCGCCTGAAGTTCCGCAGCCTGAGCAAATCATCAGTAATCTTTCATTTTTCTGAGAGCATTTTGAACTTCCCGCTTACACTGTTTATATAGGCGCTTTTTTGATGGACACTTTTTTTTTATTTATAAATATTTTGTGCGGATCGTGAATCTTCTCGATGAGACGTTGCACGTAAGCATCATTTACACCAACCCAGCCCGGGTGCTTCCTTATTAGAAGTCCTAAAACTTCAAGGGAACTGGAATAGATGGTATCTCTGAGAGATTTCTTGAAGGATTCAATGTCTTCTGAGATCACAACTGAATCCAGCCTCGAATCCATTGTGTCAAAGAGTTCTTTCTTCTTAACATCAGAATTCAGGGGTGATATGTTCATTCGTTTAGGAACCGTAGTGATAACGAATATTTTGTGCTTGAATCTTCTCGATGAGACGTTGCACGTAGATCATTTACACCAACCCAGGGTGATTATGTCCTAAAACTTCAAGGAACTGGAATCAGGGGTGATATGTTCATTCGTTTAGGAACCGTAGTGATAACGAATATTTTGTGCGGATCGTTCTTCTCGATGAGACGTTGCACGTAAGCATCATTTACACCAACCCAGCCTTGCTTCCTATTAGAAGTCCTAAAACTTCAAGGGAACTGGAATAGATGGTATCTCTGAGAGATTTCTTGAAGGATTCAATGTCTTCTGAGATCACAACTGAATCCAGCCTCGAATCCATTGTGTCAAAGAGTTCTTTCTTCTTAACATCAGAATTCAGGGGTGATATGTTCATTCGTTTAGGAACCGTAGTGATAACGAGAGGTTTCTTGCGTACGAGTCAAAAGGATGCTTTGCTGCGTAGCAGAGCATTGTCTGAAAGATAGCAAGTGATGTGGAAAGAGCGGGTGATATTGAAGTCTTTCGCATCTCGTTTCTTGGTGATAATGTAATCAATCATATGCCAATCTTTGGATGTGGGATGATGATTGGGCTGCTGATAACGTGTGTTGTGATGGTGAGATCCAATTTTTGGCAGAGAGAAAGAAGTCGAAGCCCATTAGAATTCATCCTCCCGACGCTGTGAGTGCCAAGGACACCAGGTCATATCTGATGGGTAGCACCAAGCCGTGCTATAATGTCTCCCATAAGGACAAGTTTGTCTCTATGTGGAGCCTTGAAAATGACTGAACGTAGTCGATCATAAAACTCATCAATTGTCTTCACAGGGGTGTTCATGGTTGGGACATAACAGCTCACAAGTGTAGCAGGAGAATTGTTGTCGAGTTATAAGACTAGGGCCATCGTTTATTCCTTTCAAAAGAGATGACAGGGGTTTAGCAGTGTCTTATTTTATGGCAAACCCTATACCTGATAGGCGGTGATCTTTGATTTTACCAATCCAGAAAAAAGGTATGTCCTGCACTAAATTCCTCAAATTGAGAGTTGCCTGCAAAACGAGTCTCATTGAGAGCACCAATGTCATAATTGTGCTTGCATAATGCATCAGTGATGAGGGTTATTTTGCGCTCTGGAGAAGAATCGTTGTCTTTGAAGGTTCTTACATTCCAAGACCCGAGGTTAACACGTTTATGATTTTTATTTCTACTAAATCGATTATTGCAACTGCATTATTGGATAACTAGACAAATGCAGCGGACTGCTGACTTGATTAAGAGTAAGCAACGTTTAGGGCACCTTTTCTAGCCACTCTCCCCACATTAGGGAAAGCAGTACCATGTTTAAATTGATCTGATTTGTCACCATCGGAGGACATGAACAGCAGAATTGCTTAGGATTTTGTCCAAGAACGGCTATCACGCGATGGTTGCCACTGTGGTAGCGCCAGTTGGAGACTTGCAGTACTATCATCTATCTGTCTTCGTCGCTTTAAGTATCTCGCCAGTGGACTTGTTGCTCAGGTGGAATAGCAAACAAGGAACGCAAAACTGAACTGTAGGCGATTCACATAGAAGATTTGTTTAGAGGGGTAAAAGCGGCTGTAGAAGCAACCCCACTTATTGAAAGTGCTTATAACAAAGAGTTGGTGCAAATATTTGCAACGAGCACAGCGAACAACACCCTACAGGTTTTATTATCACGGAGTTATACCTCTCCGCTACTTATATATATATATATATATATATATATATATATATATATATTAAGAAATGCACAAGGTCCGACAATTTATTTATTAAAGACATTTTTATGTATATATATATATATTGACCACTAATATTATCAATATATATATATATATATATATATATATATATATATATATATATATATATATATATATATATATATATATATATATATATATTAAGAAATGGGCAAAGTCCGACAATTTATTTATTATTATTATTTATTTATTCGTTAAGCATAAAAATGTCTTTAATAAATATATATATATATATATGATCCTGAATAGAATCAATCCGTTGCAGTGACCACCATATATATATATGTATATATATTGACCACTAATATTATCAATATATATATATATATATATATATATATATATATATATATATATATATATATATATATATATATGATCCGGAATAGAATCAATCCGTTGCGCCTGTATAAATTTTTATTCTTTATGCCGTGTCTCTTTAGGACGTGGGTGATCACGATTCTCCATAACTTCCTTTTCTTTCTACCTCTAAAAAACCTTTGCCCTCTCACCATCTCTTTCAGTCTCTGATCTGCCAACGATTTGCATAAACAAAGTTGGTTATTCGCTGCTCCCTTCCTGCTCGTCCTGACTTGAATAAAAACTATACTAATCTATTTTTTAAAAAAAAGTTATCCCCATTTTGAACTTAAGCGACCATCACCCTACCCTCACAGATTTTTCTTTATTATCTGCAAGTTCCCACACATTTTCCTATGGTTTTCCCTTGACTTCTCCATGGTTTTGAATTCAGTATTTCCTTCTCTTAGAATGGTCGCCACTCAAGGGTAGAGAAACCAGAATATCCTAATATTTAACAGACAGTGAGAACTGGAATTAGAACTTGGCTCGTCGATTTCATTCTCCCGCTGAAATCCATCCCACCATCCACACAACCTGTGCCAGTTGATATGGTTTGGTTTGTTTTACGGCATATCGCCCTCAATTGGTTATTTAATGCCGACAATTTTCAGTGTTGGTAATATTTTTTCTCCAAAAACTCTACTTCTGGTGATATTTTTTCCTTCAAAAATCTATTTCTGCTATTTTTTTTTCAAAAAAATATATTGCTGGTAATATTTGTTTTTCAAAAATGTATTGCTGGTAATATTTGTTTTTCAAAAATGTATTGCTGGTAATATTTGTTTTTCAAAAATGTATTGCTGGTAATTTTTTTTACAAAGTATTTCTTGTATTAAAACCTGTTTTTAAATTTTCATAGTGTTTTGATCCGAGTTTTTTTTTTTTTTTTTTTTTTGGGGGGGTTAACTATTAGCCCATAGCCGGGATCCTAACAGGTGTTACCACTCCGGGTCAGGATGGACTTGGGAACACCAGCAATTAAGAGGTGGTTCCACGCTCCTCAAAACCTCCGGATAAGAGACCTTGCTGCTGGACGTAGTTTATCGTCTTACCCAGGACGGTGAGCAAGTCGGTACTCGATAAATATTCTAGCAGAAAATATAATCACAAATCAAAGTTAAATCGTTACTAACATTATACAGTGTCACCCGGATGTAAGAGAGTTGTCGGGACCGGAGAAGAAGTCTCTTATATCCGGGTTTCTCTTATATCAGGGTTTGGTCTATTTTGTTTAGGTAAGTATGGGAACACTTTGGGACCAAAGAAAATCTCTCTTATATCCGGGTTTATCTTATATCCGGGTTACACTGTATATACAATTTACGCATTAAAACCGAAAGTGTTAATCCAGACCCCCGATCGTTTTGCGGTATATCCTATCACCGTTCATGTTGATTCTGTTTTCAGGACTTTAGATTACTTGATTGCTTTGTTGTTTTTCTTATGGTTTATCAAATCTTTGTCTGTTATTTAAAACCGAATATATATTTTACATTGTAAGAATAGTTCTTTCTGGTGAGTAAACGTTGCATTAAGAATTTACTTGGAGGCAACAGGGCTTTTTCTGGACACAAGTATTATTTAACCCATATCTAGGGGCAAGAAATGGATTCACACTCCTCCCATGTGTATTTACGCGTAACTGATTCCAACGAACTCGACTGGAATTCGAACTCAGACATCCGATTTTTTTAATATCTATCAGCAAGATGATAGACAAAGTGATGTGAACGAGTTAGTAAATTGAAAATCAAATTGTTGTTTTTACAAATAATCTTCAAAAGTCACAAGAGCCACTTGAGGTAGACGCTTACAGATCAAAAGTTAAGAGGCTCATTTTATGTGGGGGAAAATGAGAGTTAAACCTCGACTTGAACAGGTTAAGATTGTTGTGTTCGGGGAAGCATCCTCTTGGGAGTCGGATCCATAAATTATCAGTTAGTGGGAAGAAGCTGTTCGAGTGGAACTTACATCTCAGAAGTGGAATACGAATGGAATGGAAGGTTCACTTCAATGAGCTCTGCGGCTTTGGTTAGCTAACCTATCAGAACGATATGATTCGTATGTCCATTCTTATGACACTCTTGAGAATAGACGCCTATCTCAATATGTATTTCTGTTTCTCTCTTTCTCTATTTTTGAGTGCGTGTTTAGGTGCATGTGTGTGTCAATGTGTGTGTGCGTTCGCAGGTATATTTTCTGTATTTGTGTGTATAACTAAGAATGTGATTTTAACTTTGATTTTATAGAGATTCCTGCAAAACAATGACTATGTATTCGCGATAGTGTAAAAGTATTTCCAAAATGTTTGTCTTAAATGTTTTACGTTTTTCATGTATGTGAAAATATACGCATCCTCATTTGCACATGTGAGGTATTAGATTTGAAATATGCCCTTCCGAGGATTGTAACTATTTCATTCTTGCAACGACATGAAAAGAAACAATGATGGAACAAGAAATCTACGACAGTGCGATATTTTTGTGCCAACACATACCGTAATTCATGTTTCATATCCTTCTTTAGTGCCAACTTTACCAGATGGTTCCACCGAAAGAATCCGGACAAAGAACGACAACAAAGCGAAAAGACAGTCTTAGTTCGTCTTCAGAAATATGAAATATGGTAAGTATGAATCATTTCATACAATTTCTTACCAGTGCAATGTTCATTCATCCAAACCAACTTTTGATACCGGACGTCTTTGTTAGAACATTTTTTTGTCCGGATTGAAGATGAGAAAAGGAAAAAAAAATCAAGTGCCTGGTATGAAATATATAATACTGGATCTTGTATCAACGTAAAAAAACGAAGCTGAAATTCGAATCTGAATTATAAAATATTAATCCTGTCAAAACTTTCTTTGTTGTATAGAACAGTTTTGTTTTTACTTTCTTCTAATATACGATTTGATTATTCCTTACTTTTGCGCCTGTTAAATAACGTCAAGCCTCTTTGGTGACTTTGGTGACTCTTATATTGATTTGGAAGAAAACTATCCACAGTTCATTTCTTTTCGTGTTCAGTCAAATTCATTAAAAGCAAGCGGCTAGTGTTTGACCATTTGAAAGCACCAGATCGGTCGGGTGTCGGTGGCCGTAAAGGCGTAGCATTTCATTGGGGACAAAGAGAATTTAGATGTGTAGCACGAACATTGGTCCCGAGAAAGAAGAAGAGGGAAAATAATGTTTTGACATATGTGCTCCCTCCAATTTATTCTGCAAACACCGCGAATTGGCACTTGAGATTCACGGGAGGTTTGTTCAACAGTTAACGACAGAGAAACAAAAACCTGACAAATTTAATAACATAAAATTTATGAGTCTAATAGAGAAAAGACGCACAAAGGCATGCCCGAAGACGCACACATAAACAGACATACATCTCAATCTGTCTCTCTCTCTCTGTCTCTCTCTCTCTCTCTCTCTCTCTCTCTATATATATATATATATATATATATATATATATATAGTAAATGCAATAAATCCTTTGGTATATAATCCAAATGGATGCTAGTAATATCAAATATTAAGACTGATCCACAAAAAGAGCTCAATGTATTTATTATTACAAAGCAAATATACAATAAAATCCCAAATCACCACATATGGGGCATAGGCTTATTTCAATCTATAGCGGGGTTGAATAAGACTGACGAATCTCTTCGGTTGAAATAAACCTATTCCCCATATGTGATGATTTGGGATTTCATTTTGTACTATATATATATATATATATATATATATATATATATATATATATATATATATATATATATATATGCGTGTGTGTGTGTCTAAAAATGTCAGATAGAGTACATTTGTAAAAGGACGATGAATAAAGACAAAATGAAAGCTTAACTAAGCCGAAATATTACTTCCTCCGAGGGACTTTGTTTGCCTTGATAAAGCCACTCGGAGGACGAAACGCGCCGGTAAAGGTAAGTTTTCCTTTTGCCTTTATTTACAAAGACACACACAAATATATTTTTATTATTACTGGTATTTTTATTATAAGTGATTATAATATAAACATGTTGGAATTTCTACACAAAGGTTTTCATGTTTCAATACTTTGATTGTACTTCTTCAGGCGATGGTAAGAAAGTGGTGATTAAATGATTTTTATTATAATCTTTTATACTAAATATAATAATATATTGTTCTACTTTGTATTGAGCACTTTTTAAAAGTAAATGCTACGAATGGTGGAATTTTACTTTTTATTCATCGAGTCTGAAAGAAACCTCAACAGAATGCAGAATGTACTGGACGGTCGTTTCGTCCTATATTTGGGACTCATCAGCAGTGCGCATCCACTACCGAGAAATCCGGACAGTTACTTTATCCGGCAAACGTCATATCAACTCTACCAACGGACCTAGGTAATGAAGAGGTAGCGAATTATACTCGATATAGCGCCGCTCGATCACATATTCCGTGGTGGAATGGCGATGGGTATGGCGTGAACATTGAAGTCAACACTCAGAGGCGACAGGGTTTCATGCTAAATGCAATCAATAGGTCATCTGATATATATATATATATATATATATATATATATATATATATATATATATATATATGTAAATATGTATGGTTTTAATTGTATGCTATATGTATGGGATAAAGTGTACAATATCAGAGATAGAGCGTATGTAAATATAAAAGTGAATATTGAAGTGAATATTTTACCGATTGAAACACTTAAAGTGTCTTAAAATAATTTTCGGATTTTGTTCATTTCATAATGTGTGACGTCATTTGTTTACATTTGGATACGCATCGAGCAGATATGAATGTACGAGAGAAAATCATGGAGAATTGTAGTTTAAAAACAGTAAAATCGACCTTGCTAACCGAAACGCAAATAACTCTGTGATGCAATCGGTAAAAGCATGTCAGTCTATATGACAGTTCCGTATACGATACAGGTTCGATTTCTGTCGGCGGACGCATATTTTCTATGAAAATTTCTCGGACATTAATGCCGGTTAATGTCGTTAATATTGTTTATTATAATTTACTTAAATATTTTTGTCTATCGGAGAGCCATTACATTCTTACGTGCTAATACAGACCAGCTATTGGTAATTAGCAGGACAGATAGCATTAGATAGCAAGTGCTCTAGGAGAAGGACAACACTGAATTCCAAACTTGCGGAGGGGTGTTTGGGGACCTTGTATCCCTTGTATTCGACCCTTTGAAAAGTGTGGTTGGTTCTACACAAGTAAAATCAAATCGTATGTGCTGGTGTCTGGGTTTTCAGTTCCTAGGAAATATGCTGCTTACACACACACACACACACACACACACACACACACATATATGTGTGTATGTTTGACCCTGACGATCCATTTAGGTGAAACCTAGGTAAGTTTACCTGGCTCTTTAGGTTTATATTAGGTTTGTTCTATTTCGTGTATTGAGCACTTTACGCAGTTACTTTTACTCGTTTTGGAGGTTTTTTCTTTGGACTCTGAGCTTGAATTCTGGACGATTGATTTCGCCTCAATTTCATGGTCTTCATTCTTTTTTTTATCCCTTGGGCATTGGTTTGTTCATTTACAATACCTTAGGTTTTTCCAAGCAAGTACCACTATATATATATATATATATATATATATATATTTCTATTGGTTGAACTAGAATTTTCCATTACTTATTTCTGCAATATACAGAGGTTATTATTATATGGTTAATTGAGTTCGTATTCAAGGTTCGTTAAAAGTTTATAATATCAAACACTAATTTTCTGAAAGGTAAAAATACCCCCCCGACGCCGCTTTTCGAAATTTTCTAAAAGGTAAGAATCCCCACCCCCACGCCGCTTTTCGAAATTTGTGTTGTAATATCTTTCGAGTCCTCCATTTTGAACATGAGGCATTATAATAGATTACTATCGTGTGTCTGCTTCAGAGAATAATCGAGTATAAGAGAGAAAGAGAGATTGACAGAAAGAGAGTGTGAAAGGGAGACATTAAAAGAGAGAAAGAGGAAGTTACAGAAAGAGAATGGGAGTTAATAACATGTATAGAAAAATAGCGAGACAGAGAGGGTGAAATAATGAGAAAGCGAAGGAGAGAGAGATAAAAGGAGGGAGTGATAAAGAGAATGAAAGTGAGACTAAGAACGTAATACTGCGAGAGAGACAGAAAGAGAGCGAAACAAGAGTGAGTGAAAGAGAGAATGAAAGAAATAGAGAGAGAATATCGGGGAAAGAAAGGGAAAGCGAAAGAAAAGGTGACAGAAAAGGGAAAGAAAGATTAGTGTGGGAGAGGATTTTCGTGTGGATAAAAAAACAATTAGCAATGAATAATTCTCTTTAAACTAATTTTATCCCCATCATTGTTTACGATTAACTTTAAAACGCACGTATGTGTATTTCACACAGAAACACATATATACTCAAAAGCAGGAACGCGCACACACACACTCGTGCACAGACACACAAACACAGACACTTCACTCCCTTTCTGTTACAGACAAACTTTTCTTCTTCCTACACTCAAAATCACCCAAAGATATTTTCTCTCTTTGACAAAGGCACACGCGTTTCCCTCTCTCTCTCTCGCACACATACACATACACACGCACACACACAGATTCACACACTCACTCTCTCTCTCTCCGCCTCAGTGCATCTCTCTCCCTTTCTACCACAGACGTTCTTTTCTTCTTCCCACGTACAAAATCACCCAAAATATTTTCTCTCTATCACAAACGCACACACGTTTTTTTCCTCTTTCTCTCGCAAAACACACAGACACACAGACACACACAGACACACACACACACAAATTTTCCCTTTTTCTCCCCCCCCCAATCACTTTCTCTCTCTGGCGTACATTTGCCATCTCTATCTCACGCCAACAGTGACGCATTTTATCTCTCACAAGCACACAGACAGGTTCTCTCTCACTCACGCCCACGCGTAGTGCACTTTTTCTATCTCTTACGCATCTCCACTTTCTCACTCTCTCTAAATCTCTCACTATTCAAGGTTCTTCATAGATTAGTTTACTTTGTAAAATATTGAAAGTTGCTGCTGCACAATCATCCTGTTTTCATTTCCGATCTGAGCTTAAAATATAAATCCATTTAATTATTAGATCAACCAAAGTTACAGTAAATCATGGCTTGGTTTAGTTTGTTTTACGTCATATCAACACCAATGCGTTATTTAATGCCGACAAATTTTTCCTCAAAAATGTATAGCTAGTGATATTATTTAAAAAAATGTATTGCTGGTAATATTATTTTTTCAAAAATATATTGCTCCTAGTAGTTTTTTTTTCCTTGAAAAAATTATTTCCAGCAATAATTTTTTACAAAGTATTTCTGGTATTAGAACCTATTTTTACACTTTTACAAGGTTTTTTTCCCTCAGTTTCGGGTTTAACTATTTACCCATAACTGGGACCCTAACAGGTGCTACCACCCCGGGTCAGGGTGGACCTGGGAACACCAGCAATTAAGGGGTAGTTCCATACCCCTCAAAACCTCCTGATCAGAGGTCTTGCTGCTGGACGTAGTTTATCGTCTTACCCAGGAGAGACAATAAATCATATATATATATATATATATATATATATATATATATATATATATATATATGTACGTATGTATGTATATGTCTGAGATGAGGTATTATGATTACTTGCATTATTTAAATCATTCGGACTGTTATTCGCATCTTCATTGTAATATTCACAATGTTTCAGGTGATAGAAATTTCCAATCGAACCCTTTATTTCTTCCACTGGGGTAGATTGTTTTAGTTCAGTCAGATATTGAAGAAAAATTCCAATCATCTGAAGAAGGCGGAAGGGTACTACGATTGAAACAATTTCAATATGGCAATAAAAAATGAGTATAACAGTCCGAGTAATGTAAATAATGCAAGTAATCATAATACCACATTTCAGAGATATAGACAGATATTAAAGACACATTCTAATCACCTGAAGGTGTCCGGGGCCTATAACCGCCGAAACGTTGTGAATATGGCAATGAGGATGAGGATAACAGTCCGAAAAATGTAAATAGTTAAAATACATCATCGCAATATCGATATAATCGTTTCCAAAAAACATTTTCTCATTAATTTTATTCACACTTTGGCCTTGTAGCAATAGATTCTAAAGTAGGTCTTTATTTGTCCCTGTGATATCAGATATGGAACTAAATATGTGGTTGATATTTAAAAATAAGAAAAAGCAGATGTGCATTTCAACATCGTTAAAAAAAATTGAAATATAAATAAAGAATACCTAACACGTGCATTTCTTTATATTTAGCGTAGATAGAAATTTTCACACGTAAAATAGGGGATATTAAAAAGTAGAATTTGTCTTTAGATGATTTAAAAAAAGTTTTAACTGAATTCCTTCAAAAAGATCGTTATGTTTTTATTGGAACAGCTGTCATATCATAGGGCCTTAATATTTGTCGAAGTTGAACTGTATATGTTTATTGAATCTAAAATAAAAAAAAAATAAAAGATATTTTCAGTATATTATGCGATATTATTTTAAAGAAGATAAACGCAACACAAACGCCGTATATTCCTTCAGTTTATTGGTAATGTGCAGAGCAAGATTAAATTTGTCAAAAGTAGTTTACGAAATGAAATGAAATTTCACACGGAACAATGTTAACCATTGACCTGATTAATTTGAAAGCTTCTATTCGTTAAGGCTGATGGTCAAGATATTATTTGTGAATGATAATGAATATGATAAAAGTTGAGGAAAATATTTACACCATCTTGCTTATGTTAATCACTTTGATGTGTGGATTCCATTTAAGTTGAATAAAAGAGATACACGGTCATGTTTTTGTGTTTGTTTCATTAATTTATTATGTTTTATAGATAAAGTGTGCGATTAAGAGAGCATATTTTACAGTTACACAATAGATATATAGATAGATAGAAACAGACTGATATATAAAGAAACAGACTGAGGACAGGCGCAAATGGTAGATAGATAGATAGATAGATAGATAGATAGATAGATAGATGTGAACACAGCAACACTGCCTGGGTATTTGTACATATTTTGCTGAAAGTTTTATTTTAATAAAATAATAGTATCCTATTTCTAAACTTATGTAGAAACTATATGTAGCCATTATTATCCGAAACGTTTTGACTCAACAAGATATAAATACTGATCAATAGTGCATTATCTGTAGTAAGGTCTATTGTATTAACATAACTTTTATTTGTGTGGGCAGTGAGGATTGTTTGAAATTGTTCTAGAGTTTATTGAATAGGAATAATTGTAGACCCGAATGCGTTTATTTCTGGTTATTTTAAAATGTTTTTAAACTTTGACTCCTTATTTATTATTGATTAATTATTTGTTTATTATTATTATTGTTATTATACATTTGTGAACGTCCCCCGGTGTCGCTGCGCCAAATGTGACGTCTTTCTGGGTGCGCCGCCGTGCTGTCCTAGTCGCGGCGCCAATTGTGACGTCACCCCGTCTGTCTCCGCGCCGTCGCCGTCCTATCCTGTCCCGCGACGACCAATATGACTTGGTATTGGTCGCGGCACCAAATGTGACGTTTTAACCTTTTGCTGATTCGGATGGGAATCTGGTTAGATTCGGTATCAGCTTTGTCGTTCCCAGCTCGACTCCAACGTCTAGTTACCGAAGTAACTGTTTTGATTTCTAGTCTAACCTACCCACGTTGTGATTTGATATTAGGTAGACGAAATCAATCAGTCGCCAGGCCGTAATGCAAGCTGAGTCCGGCCAAGTGTAACACCACACAAGTATAGGTAAAAGAAAATAAAATAACTCGAAAAGTTCAAATGTGTTAAAAAAAGGATAACGATACTTTATATCTGGTTGCTGAATACAGGACAGCGTCTTCTTCCCAACCCGCTATATGGATTCGTGACACTTTGTGTTTGTTAGGCGAGTCTTAACATCTTAAGTTGTTTGTTCTTTAAAAACTGGTTCTTGGTGTATCTTCAGGCGATATTCATAAGACTTGTTTTGGTGGTGTGAGTCTAAGTCGTTCTTCAAAAATAAATTGTTCTTGATTAGAAGTTGAGGTCGATAATGCGCGAATCTTTCAAGTCAGCTATCTGCGAGGCGGGTCTTCATAGCTCTAAGCTCACTGCAACGGCTTGCCTGTCTATCTCCAACCTCAACTGGAACTTAACTGGAACTGGAACTGATTTTCACTCACTGCGACTCTGCTTATATGGACGCAGACCAAAGCCGGGGTGGGTTTCTTGGGGTTTGAGGTTCCTTCATAATTCTAAATCCACAATCCACTTCTTTGTTTTCCATTTTTGGAAGTCTTTTCGTCCTCCCACCTTCTTCTGTTCTCATATTGGTATATCACCATACCCTCAGAGGGTGTCAACGGGTTTCCCTGCACAGTGACAACTCACACCTATCCCTTCCGGGGGGCGCAACAGGCCTCCCCTCCTTCTTCACATGATTACCTCCGCCTAACGCTCACGCCACCATTCAGCCAATGGGCGCTCAGCGGCGTGGGTGTGGCCAGACTAGCCTCGGCTTGAAAAATCTTGCTCAAAGAAAAACAATTATCTTCCTTTTTGTTTTTTTCTTTTTCTTTTCTTTCTCTTTCTTTCCTTCTGCTCGACAACAAACCCTTGGACTCTTATCTTAGCCAAATGTCACTTGGACTTTATCACCCGGGGTTTTCGCCAAACAAGTGGGTGGTCAACTGGACGTATTTGCATTCAGTCGCTAATTAACTGTTCCAATAAAATAGTTTTGCTATCATAGCCAGCCCTGACAATAAACAGATGCTCCGCTCAATGATATTCTGCATATAGACAAACGCTTAATCTTTCCTTCATGGTGGTCAGCGGACATTTTTGTTTTTCGGTCAGCGCATGACATATTTAATTTTTATCTCTTTAGAATTCTGCGGGAGGTCGCTTGTTCAACTTGAAATGTTTGCCATTGCCATGGGCAGATTGGATATATCTTATTCGTCGCCCCGTAACATAGATCAGATTAAATCCAGTATCTTACTTTCTCGACAATGAAAATAAAATTTTAGCATTTTTCTTTGTGAAAAAGAATAACATCGCTTAGTGTCCTTTTCGTGATGGCTTCTTATCACCTAAATTTAATTCTCGCCTTTCTTTTTTCCTTCTTTCTTTCTGGCGACGTAAATAGTGTCACACATTTGAAAATTAAAAGCGAATACCTTATAAAATATCCCTATGATAAATGCAAATATATGCACAATATAAACGCAGATAATGTAAAATACATTAAACAAACAAAATACCTGAAACTGAACAACTAATATAACAAACTCCAAGAAAAAATACATAAAAATAGACAAATAGATAGATAGATAGACAGACAGATAGATAGATAGACATATAGATACGAACAGGCTGAGATAGAAAGATAGGCAGATAGCTAGATATGAGCAAGCAATGATAGATGAATAAATATGAACAGGAATAGATAGATAGATAGATAGATAGATAGATGCAGCAGCTCAATGTACTTGTTACATTTATTTTTATTAATACATTATATACATACACACACACATATATATATATATATATATATATATATATATATATATCTAATGGAATATAAATGCAGTGACAGTCTGTTTCATGCTTCAATGCAATCTTCAGGCCATGTGTGTTGTATTTGGTTCGACTATTTATATATGCTGACCAATGGTGCATCATGGGTAATAAGGTATTTTGTATTATCCTTTAGGCGATAACGGATATGATTCAAAATATTCTAGATTCAATTGATTAGTAATAATTGTAGATTCGAATATGCTTATTTGTAGCTATTTTATAGCGTTGCTCATTTTCCAGTATTTATTTATTATTGGTTACCTATTTATTTGTTGTTGATTATTATTGTCTCATTTAATTGTTTTTTTATGTGTGCATTAGTAGTTTGTTAATTTGCTAATTGTTTACTTAAATTGTTTATTTATTTATTTACGTGTGTTTGTAGGATGTTTAATATTATCCAAATCAAATGGAGATGATATGACAAAGAAGAAAGACGCATTTCGCCGTAGAAAGCTTATGTTCGCTTTGGTATCATCAGAAAGACAAATCTATGTCTTAGGAAAAAATGTCTTGGGATCTCTGAAGATCAGTTGATGACGTAAGTCACATTAATTACCCTAGCTTATCCTTTCCTGACTTGAGAATTGAAAAGAGTTTGCCTGCCTCTGTTCTTTTTTTTTTTCTATATCTGTATTTGTGTTCTTTGCTATTGTAAGATTTTAATTAGTGGACTTTTTTTTTAATTCTTTTCTGTATACACGTATATACCTACACATATATCCATAGCGATAAACACACAACACATCACACGCACAGATACAGACATACATATATATATGGAAAGAAAGAATGAAACAAAGAAAGCAGGCAATGGAAAAAAAGAAAGAAAGAAAGCAGGCAATGGAAAGAAAGAAAGAAAGCAATGGAAAGAAAGAAAGGAAGCAAGCAAGCAATAGAAATGAAGAAAGAAAGAAAGAAAGAAAGAAAGAAAGAAAGAAAGAAAGAAAGAAAGAAAGAAAGAAAAAGGAAGAAAATGTTGTAGTCATAAATTTCTGAAAATTTACAAAATTTCTGGAAATTTACAGACTCTCTAGAAATTTAAAGAGGGGAAACAAATCTTGGCAAAGAAAAATGTTAAAAATTGATCATCAGAAAAAAGAAAAGAAAGGAAGGAAGAAATGAAAAGAAAAAAAGAAAGATGAGAAAAAGGTAAGATTAAATATAAAAAGAAATGAATGCACAAGGAAAGAGAGAAAGAAAAGACAGCAAGAAAGAAAGTGAAATGATATTTAGTTAGTGGAATAATCTTAAATTTTGAGAGAATGAAAAATCAAAAGATGTAAAAACATTAACGAGAATAATGAGAAAAATAATGAGAATAATACATCATAATTGAAATTGAAAATTTCAATAAGTTGTTGAAAATATGTGACACATTTCAATTTGCCTGTCCTTCGCTTGCTTTTCGTCTGCTTTGCTTGGATAATCAGGTTCATTCTAAAAACCCGACATATAATTTTCTTTTTTTTAAATTCTTTTTAGTAATTTTCTTACTCTCCGCTTTTTCTTGATATACTGAAGTTTTTAACGGCAAAGAAATTGTTTAAATATGAATAAAGAGAGAGACAGAAGAGTAAGCCATTAGCTTAATGCAGAATAAGGAGACCATTTTGAAAATACACAGAAGTGCAAAAAATTAAATGTTTTCTGAAGAAACATGATTATAAAAAGACAAAAATAAAAATTAGTAATGCCAGAGAAAGAAATATTGATTCTATACAAAAAGGAATTCTGAAAGGGAAGAGAAGGAAAGAAAGAACAAACAGAAACAAAAGAAAGAAAGAAAGGTTTTAAGCGAAAGAATGAAAACACGAAAAGGAAAATAGACAGAAAGAAAGTAAATACAGTAGAATCCCTGACAACCGAACTAAGGTCTTCCGGATATAAGGAATTGGTTACAAAGTCCGGATATGAGGGGTTATATTTAGATTAAAATAAAAGAACTGAAATCAGATTTAACATTTATTTTTAATGTTTTATAATAAACAAAATAAGCTAATGGTGAGTGAAATATAACGGAATTGATTTTAAGGAAAAAGAAATAAACTATGTAATGTATTTACATTAGTCGGACTATTGTCCTCATCTTTGTCGCCATATTTGTCACAACGTTTCGGCCGTTGTACATATACGACAAAGATGAGGACAATAGTCCGACTAATATAAATACTATACATAATACCTCATCTCAGAAATATAGACAGAAACTATGTAACGTTAATAAAAATTCATGAAATACAATACAAATAAACTGACGAGTTTTTTGATCGCTGTTGAATGATGATTCTTTCTCTTCTAATATTCTCAGCTTTTTCCGCATTTTCTTCTGCTTTTGTTCTTGAAATTTTTAAATGAAAGATATTTTTTTAATCTCTGCGTGCGTTACTACAATCGTCATAGCTGAATGCTGGTTTTCTTTCCATAAAACTGACAACCTTTTCAATAGCTTTTTCAATTTTAGCCTAGGTTCCATCAAAATCATATTTCCTTGTTCATTGTGACAGTGTGGACGCTGGACAATAGTTTCTTTGGAAGACTTTATATCATACAATGTTGACTATCCAATGTTGAACTCAGCCATTAGATACGATGAAATTTCACCAGCATTAGACGTGTTCAAAATTAACACTGTTTACGATAACTCCAAAGTTGTTTTTTTCCTCTTATTCCCATCATCTTTTACACCAAGACAAACCATTAGGGTGAAATAAGCATATGCCATTATCCAAAGCAAATTTCCTGAAAGACAGAAATTTCAAATGAGTTGCATATCAGCCAAATAGTTCAAATATACACATCAAAATCATGTCCGGATATGAACGATTCCGGATGTAAGGCACTCCGGATATGAGAGATTCCGGATACTACTACTACTACTACTACTACACACACACACACATGTGTATGTGTGTGTGTGTGTGTGTTTTGGCTATGTTTGTGCATATCTCAGAATAAAGCCCCAATTAAAATGCGTTATAAAAGTACGTTATAAATACGTTAAATATAAATACGTTATCAATATGTTCAAAATATTTTATAAATACGCTAAATATAAATACGTTATAAATATGTTATACATACGTTAAATATAAATATGTTACAAATTCTTTGAATATAAATACGTTATAAATACGTAAAATGTAAATACGTTATAATTACATTAAATATAAATATGTTATAAATATGTTAAATATAAATACGTTATAAATACTTTACATATAAATACGTTATACATACTTTAAATATAAATACGTTAAATATAAATACGTTATAAATACTTTATATATAAATACATTATCATACGTTAAAATATGTTATAAATACGTTAAATATAAATACGTTATAAATATGTTATAAATACGTTAAATATAAATATGTTATAAATATGTTATAAATACGTTAAATATAAATAAGTTATAAATACGTTATATATAAATACGCTATAAATATGTTATAAATACGTTAAATATAAATATGTTATATGTTAAATATAAATACGTTATAAATATGTTATAAATACGTTAAATATAAATAAGTTATAAATATGTTAAATATAAATACGTTATAAATATGTTATAAATACGTTAAATATGTTATAAATACGTTAAATATCTGTTATAAATCCGTTAAATATAATTTTATTATAATTACGTTAAATTTAAATACTTTATAAATATGTTAAATATAAATACGTTATAATTACGTTAAATATGAATATGTTATGAATGTTAAATATAAATATGTTATGCATTAACTAAAAATAATGTAAATAAAAAGAGTGTGGATTCTTATAAAATGTTAAACAGAAATCAGTAATTAGATAGAAAATACAGAAAAAAAACCCATAAATTTGATGTCAAGAGAGAGAAAGAATAAAACTGGTAAAGGAGGAGACGGCAAATATCAAAGAAGAAAAAGATCGCTAGTTAAGAATGAAACAATGGAATAAAAGCACGAAAATAGAAAAAAATGAGAACGAAAAAAGGAAGAAAGAAAGAATATAGAAGATAATGAAAGAAGTTAAGAGGAATAAAAAAATGGAAATGAAAAAACGAAAAATAATATTGTATATAAAGTAAGAAGGAAAGAAGGAAAGAAGGAAGAAGAAAAAATGAAGTAAAAGAAAGAGATAAACAGTATAGAATGAAAAGCGGGTCAGAGAAAGAAGAAGACGGAAAAGAAAGAAAAAAAAACTATAGAAAGTAAAGAGAGAAAAGGAAAGCGAAGGCAAAAAAGAAAAGAAACGAAAGTGAAAAGAATATAAAAAAAAATATAAGGATTGCAGGAAAATGGCGGAATTAAAGAAAGAAGGGGGAAAAAGTGAATGAATAAAAAAAGAATGCAAGCAGATTAAAAAAAAAGGAAATGAACAGAAAGAAATCGAAATAGACAAAAAGAGAAAGAAAAAGAGAAAGAAAGTGAAAAATGAAGAAAAATCACAAAGTAAAAGTAAGAAGATTACTGAAAAATAATCGGGTCGACTATGAAGTAAAACTCGATAAATTCTGATATTTCGTCATTTGTTAGTCAGGAACTGGGTTGAGTCGAAACTTTTTAGTATCGTCTCCTATAAAAGAAATTCAGGAAATAAAAGGAAGAAAGAAAAGGGGAAGATGAAGAAAAAGAAGACACGCAGGAGAGAAAATTTGATTCGGCTTCCTTTCATAATGTAAACAGTCAATATCGATCATCGCTTATTGACTTTTGATCGAATAACGTAGATGGCTCGGATATGTTGGCCGTTTCCAATGAATCTCATTGTGGCCTTTCGAAAAGAAACTTACTTTTGCTGCTGATGCTCCAGACAATCGCGATGAGGACGAAAGTGAAATGTTCAATTTCTACAAGCGCACTCAGTGAACCTTGACCATTGCGAAAATATCAAAATCAGTGATCTAATATAAACGTTATTTCTAAAAGATGCGCATACACACACACGGTCACACACATGCACATGAACACAGACACATAATCTCTTAGTCTTTTTCCCTCACGTATGTTTGAAGTCGTTTGGCAGGAAAATGTACAGAGAAGTCGACATTTTAAATTCTATGACGTACTCTCAGAAATTACACTATATTAAACAAAATCACTCACATATATACATGCATACATACACGCATACAAACATACACATACACACAGATATATACACACACACACACACGGTCACACACATGCACATGAACACAGACACATAATCTCTTAGTCTTTTTCCCTCACGTATGTTTGAAGTCGTTTGGCAGGAAAGTGTACAGAGAAGTCGACATTTTAAATTCTATGACGTACTCTCAGAAATTACACTATATTAAACAAAATCACTACATATATACATGCATACATACACGCATACAAACATACACATACACACAGATATATACACACACACACATATATATATATATATATATATATATATATATTTATATATATATATATATGTGTGTGTGTGTGTATGTGTATGACATATTTAATTTTCTGTTGAACACTACAATTTTGGTCTCAGAAAAAACAAAGAAACTGATGATGCTAATGACGAAAGTACTCGGTATAAAATGAATATAAATCAACATGGTAATTTTCTTTCTTCCTTTAATAATATTTTAACTTTTGCGTAATTTAGGCGACGACATATCCGTCGCACCTTTACACACGCACACACACACACACACACACAAATATATATATATATATATATATATATATATATATATATATATATATATATATATCAGGCTCGTGCTGTCTGTAATTACTCAGGTTAGACACCTTGTGACATTGATATAGTAAATATTCAAGAAATTTTTTTTTTTATTTTCTGCATAATAATCAGTAACCTTTATAATTTTGTTGGATTAGGTGCATATTGTGCCATAGGGAAGAGGTTATAGTTGTTTCAAAAAGGCAAAAGTGTAAATTTTAAAAAGATAAACCGCAAAAGTTTCGGGTTTAAATGTGGAATTTAAAAAAAATATATTGAGCGCTTAGCCTTGGAGCGGGTAGAATGGAGATCAACGTGTTTTAGTGGACTCAGCAGCTTTCAATCTGCTTGTCTGAATCCTTGTTCAAGAAGCGAGATCTAAAAGGTCAGCCAATCTAACAGTGATCTCATCTCGCAATCATCACACTTGCTCTATATGTGGCCTCTTTTTTGAATCACTAGCGGGTCTTAAATGCCACAAAATCTCATAACTGAATCAACTAAGATGTCACATCCTCATACATTGAAACCGACGGGAGAGTCCATAATATATATATATATATATATATATATATGTGTGTGTGTGTGTGTGTGTGTGTGCTAAAGCTGAGGAAAATTAGAGAATTCTTCCGCAAATTCTATGCCTGTAGTGGAAATGGAATACCCTACAACTTATAGAAAAATTGTCCAAACGTTTTCAAGCAACTCCCCCTCCAGCGGACATAAAAACAAGTTATTGTACCACAAAAACATTTCTTGGCATTTGGCATTTGGATATCTCTGCGAAAAGAATGAAAAGGCATTGCAAATTTCCGCCTCCTCTCCTTCATGAATGTATAGGGGAAAATCTCTTTTAGGGTATGGGTCATCGTACCTCTTGCTAGGTAACCATTTCATAAATGTAGCTTTCATGATGGCTGGCTTACCTAGTTTTCTGGCTGTCTGGAACATTCGGACATGATTTGGAACTAAAGGCCAAACAAAATTAAATTGAGCTTTATGTAATTTGGCTTCATCTCGATGGTTGGGATATCTGGTTTCCCCGGCTGTCTGGAACATTAAGACATAATTTGGAACTCAATCCTATCAGTCAAACAAAATTAAACTGAGCTTCATGTAATTTGGCTTCATCTCGCGAATGCGTATTGATCAGCCTTTCATGAGTTAATTCAAATGTCCCTCGAATTTTTCAATGTTCCTAGTAAGGTTGGGGAAATGATAATGAAATATTTCAGAGCAGCGTTTGTGCAGTATATCGTTGGTAACTACACCACCAAGTGGCAAGCCCTCCTCAAGATCGGCATAATAATGGTGTGTGGGATTTCATCACTTCTTTCCATTATGTCCATGGAACTCCTATTACGGTTTGCAACGGACACAGCAAAGGGAGTGATGACTAAAGAACATATGGTCCTTCGTCTTTCAAGAGCGTTCATGGATGACATCACCATTCTGGTCCCGTCTAATGCCGGTGCCGATGAACTGCTTCAGCGCGACCATAAGGACTTCACCTGGGTGAGAATGAAGGCTAAGCCCAAGAAACTTAACTAGGAAGATTTGTCATGGATCTTCACTTCTGATAGTCAAAGAGTAGGCAGTGAAGAGCCTCGGGTAGCTGTATGAAGTTTCACTGACTGAGCGGCAAAGAGGTAAAGAATTGTAGAAAGTGGCACTACATGGACTTGAATCCATCAACAGAACCCATCTTTATGGCAAAGTGAAGGCAAGGTGCTACCAATGTTGGTAGCACGAAGCCTTCCCTTTGCCTCGGCTTCTGTGCTCGTTGGAGTGTATGATATTGCTCCGTCTCGCATTCAACAAACGTAGCAGTGTATCAACAAGTACCTGTGCAAGTGGCTTTCCACGCCCTGCATCTCCACAGTGGGACTCTATACTAAAGCCGGAAGCCCGCATCATCCCATCTCCTCATTGGTGTTCAAGTTCGGGAAGGTACGCCTTCACATGATGATGGGGGGACACGGACGATGTCTTCGTTCGCAGGCTACGGCCAGATATCCAAATTGGCACGAAATGGTCAGCACTAGACGCCTCCTAAGCAACTGAATGCAACCTGCGAACCAAGGAGATTATGGGCTGCCCTAAACTAATCTGGCTGGTCTGGGCAGCACATGCAACTAGTTCTTTCTCCAGACAGTGTACAAAGGGTACACGAGACGTGGTGATTGAAGAAATAAGGAAGAGCAGTCAATAGCTACGTCTGTTTCTCAGCCCAAACAATGTGCTTGGACTGCATGTAGTGATGTAGATCCAATGAAGATATCATAGAAAAAGAAACCTGTTTGCAATGGAACCATTGGCAATATCATTCTTCCTGCGATCTCTCTATGATCTACCAAATGCGAGCAAACCTAAGCTTTGTGAGTGCAATGAAGCTGATGCATGCGCGTTCTGTCAAAGTGATCGAGGCACTTTAAGTCACGTTCTATCTGCATGCCAACAATCACTGCAGTCGTACACGTGGTATCATAAGAAAATGGTGGAAGTGGTCATGGACTTAGTAATTACACGGTGTGAAGCAGCCAACCAGCGGCTTGTAACGGCCAGAGAAGCTAAGATCCGTTTTCACAAGGAAGGTGAATGCCCTATACGAAAGCCCCAAATAACTAATAGCTTGACACTACTCAGTGGAGCCCCTGATTAGAGGGTGTTAGCTGATCGTTGATAACCTCTGCAATCTCCAGTACATATCATTCAGACCGACGCACGGCCTGACATTGTAGCGTGATCTGATTCAAAGAAAATCAACCCTTCCATGTGATGAGAACAGGGAGGAGGCGCACGAGCGAAAGAAAAAAAAAAACCCGCCACTAATCTCTGCGATCTAACTGCTTGGAAAAGGGATGTACATATCATGTGATACCGAGGATTCCTTGGACGGTCATTTCTTTCCTTCCGTTTGAAGGTGGGCATAACTGGCCGGAACCTGAAATGTGCTTCACATAGTTCAACAGACATCGAGTTGGATCTGGTCAAGATCCAAAATAAATAAGGTTAAATAAAACCATGCTCGCAACACAATGCTACTTCCAGCGTGAAAAATAATCTCTTTACCTTCCATTCTACGTTATTGATAACGCTCGCTCCGAGCACGTTGTGTATTAGTTAACGATCTAAAGCAAACGCTTTTAACACAACGATAAAAATCTCAGTTTCAGTTGTAAAAAGATATCGCAAGATACGTTCATGTTTAGCCCCCCCCCCCCAAAAAAAAACAATACCCTATCCGCGGGCAAAAGCTTCTTGTGGCGTTGGGGATAGCAGTATTAACTGCCGATACTGTGCTGGCGGCTGTCGAATAATTTCACATGCTGGATGTAAAATCACAAATGTGTTTACTAATTTCTCGTAGTGACACAGTGTATATGTATGGAGAGGGAAAATACAAATATATACACGCATGCTGGCAGAAACACACAGGGGTCATTAAAACATTAAGAGATAAGACACCGATAACTAATTCTTCATTTGTCTCGGACTGGTCTTCATTGTTTTATGACCCTTCGAGCAGAACTCTTCACTGCCAGTTCAAGGAAGACATTCGGATTACTGACACAAAAACAGAGAATGTCTCATATCGAGAATATTTAACACCGAAAAACATAAAGGAGAAAAAATGAATAATAGTATGTGGAAAATCTCCACCCTTTACCTGACGACGGTCGCGAAACCAGAAACACGTGTTGTAAAATTATGGAAAATAAAGCATAACATTAAAAAACATCCACATTACAACCAAAAACGTTTGCGGTATCTCTCTTCTTTTTAATATACACACTTTTCTCTCGCTGAACTACTATATCCTCTTCGTTATATATATATATATATATATATATATATATATATATATATATATATATTTATTTGAAAAAATTATAACATAAATATCTTATAAAATCACTACAAAAATAGCGGATTTTGTTTCAACATTTCTGGTGTCTTATCAAGTGATGGTGTTGAATGTAGAATAAAGTTTTTTAAAAGGTTCGAATCAATCAAACACCCCTCGCTAGGGGAAACGCTGTTACATAAGCTGGAATGATCAATCAAAATACAAGTATATGAAAATCTTTTTAAAAATTGGCAACGAAACTTGTTTATGTTGTGGTAAACCCTCCTACAGTAGAATGAACTCTTCTTCCTCTCATAAAGACTCACTTGAGAAGTCGGTTGGAGAGTGTAAGAGCAGTGTTAACTTACCGTTCGGGCGTACACCGATATTAAAGATATTGTGATGTGGACAATTATCACATGTTACACGATTTGGAAAATTTGGCTGTTATTTATATGTTATATATATATCCATCGTTTGAAGTGTCATAAAAAGTGTTTTTGCTTGTCATGCATTTTTTCTGCATGCCTGTAAATGCTACTTTGGCTTATGCGCTGAGATTATCAAATTTAATTGCGCGTTCTAACAGTATTTATCTATTATACATTTAACGATTCAAGAAAAAAAACAAGGAGACTCCAATTGTGCATCAACAATAAAATATATATTGAAACAATAACATACAAAACAATCATGCAATGGTGTGTAATAATTAAGGGAGAAAAAGTTGCTTCCCTTTAACGGTATTCTGATTAAGATTGAATGTTCAAAAGAATTTCTCTTGAATAAGAATGTTCAGGATGCTATTCTATTCTGGTGCTAGAATAAAATACAGTTAATTAAGTAGTGTGTTGTTTTGAGAAAGTAATAGAGTTCTGGTTCATGAACTTGGCTTAGTCATAGAGAGGAAGACTATGTTTAATGCGATACAAAAATTTGTGTCAGTGTGTGCGTGGTGAGTAAAGTCGTGGATTTGTGTAGACAGGCGTAAATAGCTGGACTCTACTAACGGTTGTAGAAAATATTGCTTCTTTTAAGGCTGCCGGTAGGCTCCCAGCGAAAATGCGGGAAAGTTGATTTAGCACAAAAATGTTTGATTGGTTAAAATTCGACCAATCACTGATTTTGTAACAAAGAAACATGTGAGCAAGTTCATGGCAGTAAAAATTAAAAGTGGTGACTGCGATTGCTAAATTGTCTTATGCAAAGTCAGTATCGATTTACTAGCCAATCGCAGACGAATAAATTGTGGGCGTGGGAAGCTACATGCCTGCAAATCTTTTCCTTTCTGGACCCAATGAGTGTAATTATTGTTCAAACATTTGTTGATTCTAAGTTGTTTCAGTTAAACCATTTGCCATTGACTTACTGTACTTAGACTGATATTACAATGAGAATGTTTCCAAGTTGTGTGACTATTTCAAGGATTTTGGTTGGCTTTCAAAAAAAGTATTCAATACAGAAATCAGTATAGTATATTAAGATCAATAAAACAGAATGTTAGGAGTAGAATCTAAATTTCAAATAACCCGTAACCAAAGTAAAGAATTAGAAGTTAGATATTTCATTCCAAGACATGGAATGAAAGAAATTTTGTCAGAATCTTGGTCGTTTCCTAAACATTGTTAAGCATACAAAGTATTTATCAAAGAATTGAAAATTCTAATACAAACATAATGAAGAGACTGGAAGCAGTGATTTTCTGTGTCAACGTCTTGATTATTCTTGAGAAAGATTATGGACATAATTTGGAAATTAAGAGATTAGTCTTCGATAATTTGAACTGATAATGGCAAGTTTTATATAAGATCTTACAATTATTTATTTTATTTTTTTGGTGAGGGCATTACTTATTACCAAGAGCAATGAATACAAATGTCTGAATGTTCATGATATTTCTTAATGATGAAACCATTATATTTAAAGTAGTATTTTCTTATTTAGGTTTTGACATTTTATTTGTTCTTATTGCCTTCCATATTCCTGTAACTGATCCAATCAAGCTGTTAACAGATCGACTTCTATTCATATTGGTCCAGCATCAATATGGAAGGATGAAACAACGTTAAGGTGTTATTAATGCCTTTAACAGGCACCTATTGTAGAGAAGTTAACTAACATGGAATGAAAATGGAAAATGAAAAATTTTCACAAGTTAAGTAAATACTATAATACACAATGAAGAAAATATAGAAATTGCTGAGATTAGAAACACTGAAAACTAAAATGAGAATGCATATCAAAAATATTTCAAGAATACAAATATATATAGACAAACCCCATTATATATATATATATATATATATATATATATATATATATATGTGTGTGTTTGCCTGTATTTCTGTACACACACACACATATATATATATATATATGTCCTTTATATATATATATATATATATGTCCTTTCTCATTCGTACTTGACTGACCCGAGTGCTTTTCTTCCTGTTGGAAATTATCTACATGATATATGGACGTATTTTCTTTACTTTTTAAAAATTCTTCTTCCGTCAGTCATTCAATCGGGATTTACGGTTTTTATATAACCACTCAACTTTGCTTTTTGTCGGATTTGTCGGAAATATCAGTTTTGTTGAATGAGGTGAGGTTAACATTTAACATGTCTTACTGGAACAAGAGATCAATACAAAATGGCATGAGGGAATTAAAGATCTGAAGAAGAAGAAGAAGAAGAAGAAGAAGAAGAAGAAGAAGAAGAAGAAAAGGAAGTGAGAGCACGGACAATGATTAGAAGATGGGTGGTGAGAAAAATTGAATCGGAGTTGGAACGAAAATATAAAGAAGAAACACTTGATAAATACAAACTGAGATGGAGAAAATTGAAAAAAGGCAGAGATAAAAAATATAAACAGAATTTACTTATTATTGCCTGTTCACCAACACTCAGTATATGATCGAGAATTAATATATATTGTGTAGAATCATATCACACATGCACACACGTACACATATACACGCGTACAAACATACACACGTATATATATTTTTTTTTTGTATTAGTGATCTAAACGTCTTTCTTGACCTGGCAGTGAAAAATTCTCTCCTCTCTCTCTGTATATATATATATATATATATATATATATATATATATATATATATATATATATATATTTATCAAAAAATTATAACATAAATATGTTATAAAATCACTACAAAAATAGCCATTTTGTTTCAACACCCTCGGTGTCTTATCAAGATTATTGGTTATTGAATTCATTCCGAATATACCAATATATATATATATATATATATATATATATATATATATATATATATATATATATATTGTGATTACAAAACTACAGCAAAGAGAAAACAAAACGCAACCTTGATGTAATAATTTTCATTTCAAAATATCAATTCTCACACTCTAATGAATCATACAATAAATAAATGAAATAAAATAATAAAAAATTGATATAATAAAAAAATATGCAATTAAAAAATACATGATTAAATTAGACAGATAAATAAACAAAACAGATGACAAAATGTTTACCCATTTTTCCGATTTCCAAACCCTTTTTCAGGCATCTATATATAGATCCCGTAAATATAAGTAGTATCACACATTGTGATAATCACTTAAGGCGTAAAACAGAGACAAATCCCGAATTGCTAGTTTTTATGATCCACTATTTCTATCTATTAGATTAATGCAAAAAATCACACGCAATTAGAAGCAACATTTAAAATACATTCATTAGTCAAGTACATAAACTCTATTGATTGTAACAACTGTCTTCTGTCGTTCTACAAGCTTATTGTTGCCATTTTTCTAGAATATTTGTGTTTATTGTTGGAAGAAATTTATGAAGTAATTTTCGAATGACTGAACAGTCAACTTTTTGCCATTTACATTGTTCATTAGAGACCGGACCAAATAAAAAGTCAAAGGAACCAAATCATTTGATTACGGTGAATGCTACAGTGTCTCCTATATCGACTTTTTAATCTTCTGCAAGTCTGTTTTTCATCTTACGGCATCGCTGGGTAAATGGCGCCTTTTCGATTCACTAAAATCGGCTGTTTTTTCTAGAAAAGGCCGCATCGGCGGGTTGGTCGCAACACTTCATTGCAATTATTGTTTCGCCGACTGGAAGAAGATCAAAGTGAAGTATGCATCTGCAATGCAACCAGATTGATAGCAAGACATACACTGGATACAAACTTGTTTTAGCCAAGTGTTCTACATTTTCACAATCTTGTTTCCAGCTCCGTTTGTGGGGTGTTATCATAAACAACCCATTTTTCGTCGCGTGTGACAATATTCCCCAAGAACGGCACGGTTTGTGGCATAACATCAAAAAATCGGGGTAGAAAGACAACCGAGCTAATTTTGTTCCATCAGAAAATATGTCACACACGTGTCGAGTTTAGAAACGAAGCCAAGTCTCTTCAAATGTCAGAACGCAGTTTAGATTTTCAAACTTTTAGAATCCTCTTCTGGCGAAATCTGCGATTTCTACTCCGCGATGCCACTCAGAGGATCTTCATAGAAGTCGGAAGTTCGCTTTGAGAGTTCTGATAAAAATCAGCCTGACGAAATCTGCGAAAGCGCTCTTTGACAGTGTGAACGCCATGAGCACGATTTAATTAAATCTTCTGAATGTTTTTTTTTGTCTCAGTCCTGAAGCTTACTCCTTTCTGAAATTCACTGAGCAGACTATGGCGAAAGTGAAGTTTTTATCCTTCATCTTTAAGGGATTTATTTGTGGACAAAGCGTCATCATTTATCAAAGTCTGAATGGTGTGAGATTGACACCAAAACAAATTTTATATTAACAATGAAAATCGGATACGATCTTTTGCAATGATCTATCTATCTATCTATCTATCTATCTAAATGTAGGTACAAGGATAATTCTACAACTTATGATAAAGGAGGCACAGTGGGGTAATGGATTGCAGCTTGGATTGAGGAATCGGAGAGCCGAGTTCGAATTCCAGTTCAATCCATTACATTAACTTACATGCTAATACCCTTGGGAAAGGTGTGAATCTTCTTCTCCCTCCAGCTATGGGTAAATAGCAGGACAGACTGGCTTCTATAGCCATGGACTGCAACTGGTCTAGGAGAAGGAAAACTTTGAATTAAAAACCTGCGGAGGGCCGTTTGGGGACCTTGTGGCACATAGTGCACCAGGTTTCTGTATTCGGCCCTTCAAAAAGTGTGGATAGTCTTGCACGAAACCCTCACCACTATAATCAAATCTCGTGTCCTATGCATGCGGGTTGGTGACCGGTTGTGAATTCCAAATTCCCATGAAACTCCAATATTGGAGCAGGCTCAACCCACCCCGGGTGAATGCCGTTACAGGTATATGATAAAGCTTTCACTGTAAAAAATGAGACCTGAGTGATTAATGGAAAATCAGTGTTTTTCGTGCATAAAAATGGAGGCTGATTATGTTGAAAAATAAATATATGTCTCTCGTGGCCAAACTGGTAAGTATGTAGATGATGTTCCTTCAAAAATGGAAGTGTCAAGTGAATTTTTAATGTTACGTACCTATCATGGCTATTCTCAGATTCTTTTCTATCATTATCTGTGAATTGCTAAAGAATTTATGGAATTATGGTGGACTGGTTTCTAATAGGCTTCGGCATGGTTTTGAATTCCGAGTAATTGTTCTCCTCGACTGGATACCACCAAAGACAAGAAAAGTAGTCTTCCTCACTATTTAATCTATAGTTGCAAGTAAAAATAACACTTTCATAGATTTTTGCAGTTGTATTTGTGCATATGGGGACACGACAGAGAAGGAGGAAATTTGTAGTCAGATTCGCCATTTGAGCCATTGTAAGCAATGGGAGAGTTTTAATGAAACGAGGAACAAAATAGATGCTTGCACTTAGAAGCAAAAAGAGATAGATGTCATTTCGAGAACATACAATGAGGAAAGTGGGTTTGGAGAATTTAACACTCATAAGGCATATTATAGGTAAGAGGTAGAAAGGAAAAAGTCAGTAACCAAATTAACGTGCTTGTGCAAATGAATGGCAGAACAGGAGTTGGGTGGAATGGTTAAAAGGAGAAATATAGTTTAGAGCTTCAAACGATAAGACGCTGTGGAGAGCTTAGATCGCTCACGTCAAAAAGGAATCATTTCAGCAACGGGACAAACCCTCTTCCTTTTTTCCTTATTCCTCCCTCTTCGATAGCCTGCAACTTGCTACAAGATATCTTGTCAGCCGTTTCCAATGGTTCAAAGAAGTCTGTCTTGGAATTATCAAAAATAAATGGTGGTTCTGAAATTATTTTATTACTCGCAATGACATCAACTTTGTTTGCATGAATGAAGTTGAGGAAATACGAAAATCCACAAAAGCGTTATTTATAAAGATAACCACAAGAGAAATTCGAATATCCAATCTAAAAACACCTGGGATTGATGAAGCGCAGTACACTTTTTCTCAACATGAATTCCATTTCGCCTATCTCAGCTAAAATTAGAGGCCGATCGTCTTTTTAAACCACGTTTGTTTCTTTTGTTTGTTTTGAAATGAAGGAAAATCAATTTTTCCTTCTCTTTCAGAATATTAAACATTTACATAGCCAGATGTTTCACTATACCGTTTTTCGATTTGCTTTGATTAACTTTTTTTCATCGCTCTTTTAAAAGACTTTTTTATGTGTGAAAATGTTGATTTTTACTGAGCAAACTGCTTTTTAAAGTTATCTGTTTTACGGTTGATGATTTTTTTTTGTCGTGGATGCTTTCAAATCGATAAAAATAGCATTGTCTTTCGATATTCACTGTGCTGAACTTTGCCAGGTACAAGGCCAAATTTGTGGGAAGAATATGGTACGACTGCAATCTTCTTTCTAACATGTTCTTTCATTCTAACATTTATATGAACGTGACAAAATTCTTCCAACTTTTCTTATGTTCAATCGGAACCAGTTAATGTTTCTTAACCAATTATTACTTTTGTAAATATTGCTTGAGATCTTTTATATTATAAAATAATTAATCGTGCACTAAGATCAAGGATACAATAGCTTTCTTCTCTCGGTAATGTATGTAGACATATATAACAGTTCTTCTTTCCTGTTTTTCAATGTATAGTATGCTATATAAATGCTAAAGATTTATCAAAGATTTTTTATGAATAAAAGCAAAATTCTGGTTAGTTTGGTTTATTTTATTTTACGACATATGCGTTATTTAATGCCGACAAGATTTTTACATTTAGTTCGTATGAATAGAAAACCCATTCTTTTTAAGAAATCAGTTTTTAGATTAGGTTTCATTGAAGTGTTTTTGTAAAGAGAGTTTTTGTTGAGAGTCAAATGTATTGCTGGTAATATATATTTTTTCAAAAATGTATTGCCAGTGATATTTCTTTATGCATTGTTGATATTTTTACTATAAACATTTTTATACTTTCATTTTGTTTTGACCCCAGTTTGAGTGTCAAGTATTTGCCCATAGCTGAAACCCTAAGAGGTGCTACCACCCCGGGTTAGAATGAACCTGGGAACAACGGCAATTAAGAAGTTGCTCAATCCTACTCAAAACTTCCAATCTCCGATCAAAGACCTTGCTGCTGAATGTAGTTTATCGTCATACCCAGGACAGGAAAAATTCGGTGGTTCATTCCTAAAAAAAATCCCACATTTAGGATACATTTTACGATGGTAATTTTTGTTTATTTACAGTCTTGCGAAAGAAATTAAAATTCGTGGAAAGAAAGAAGAAAAAAAAAAAAGAAAAAAATCTTACTCAAGAAAATTCTTCTTTGAGGAGCCGACTGATTGATTTGATTTGATTTTTACGGCTTATGAACACTTTTAGAGTTATTTAAAACCCCCGTCTATGTTTTTGAGATGGTATATTGTAACTATTTACACTATTTACATTGTTGAGATTGTTGAACTCATCTTTATTGCCATATTCACGACATTTCAGCCTTTGTACGCTTCGGCCTTCTTCAAGAGATATACGATGGAATTTCCAACAGAACCCTTTATTTACACCACATGGGTAGATTGTTCCAATCACGGAACAAGTAGAAAACTGAAATTGAGATATCCAAAGGCATGGAATGTGGAGTTAGAACAATCTACCTCCGTGAACAAAAGAAAGGGTTCGGTTCGAAATTCCAAATAATATCACCTTAAGCAGGACGGAGCGTACAACGGTTGAAACATCGTGAATATGGCAATGAAGATGATTGCAACAGCCCGAACAATGTAAATAGTGTAACTCTGGGGTGGGCAACCGTTTTGAGAGTGCCTGACAAAACCGGCCAAAGCTCTGACACAAAATTTTTCACGTGCCAACAAAAAATTTTGAAACCTTAAAATTAGTACCTACCTGAAATAAAATTTATAAAAGTAGCCTGTTTTTTGTCTTGCTCAGTTCACGAGAAATTCGTTCTCTTTTTTCCTCTGCAAGTGCTTATGAACACTTTCAAACTGTCCCTTGTCAAAAGAACTCCAACAAGTGAGTGTTTCGGACAGAAAATGGATAAGGCTTTATTTTCTTTACCACATTTTGCAGTCGAGTATTCTTTCAGTTCTTTAATATCTTCTTCATTTGAATGACATCGTTTCTTAGCAAAAGATCGTGACATTTTGTACAATCTGTAAAAGGAAGAAAATAAAAATACTTGAGATAATGATCTAAAGAAGTTAGACAAAATAATATGAACACTAGCTTAAACATTTATTTATTAACTTAATTAAATGGAAAAGCACAGTAGAGGATAAAAGTTACATTTTAGCCGATTTGATGTCTACATATACCTGGATATGCAGGAATTGAAAAAATTGCTATTTTTGCAAGATCTTCATATTATATATATATATATATATATATATATATATAGAGAGAGAGAGAGAGAGATAGATAGATAGATAGATATTATGAAATTGACAAAGTCCGACAATTATTTTAAGACATTTTTATGTTTATACATTCTTTTTATAGATAAAATATTTAAGTAAATGCTCTGTTTATAATAAACAGTATTAAACCGGCCTGAACAGTATTATTTACCGGCCTGAATGTCCGAGAAATTTTCATAGAAAATATTCATCTCCGACAGGAATCGAACCTGTATCCTATACGGAACCGTCATATAGCCTGACGTGCCTTTAACCTTCCGGGGGTGCCAGCTTTGTGGTGCTCCCTACCTTCTGTGTGTAGAAATTGTATTCGCTAAGGGAGTAACGATGTCACTTTTGCTGTCGTAGTTTTATGATTTGTTGCCACAATTTGTTCTAAAGCTCGTCAGTCTCTTTCGGTTAACTTCCGTTTCCGTCCACTATTATTCTTTCTTGATGATGTTTTGTCTTGTTTTCTGTAATCTGTTATAACTGTGGACATTACAGCTCGTGATGCATCCAATAAGGCAGACATTTTGGTCACAGATGCTCCTGCTAATCGAGTACCAACTATTTGTCCTGTTAGAGAATCCGACAGTTTGCGCATTGTAATTCTTTTACTTGAAGATAAATAATGACTTAATTGAATGGAAAATCAATATAAAGGATTAAAGTGCTGAGAAGTTACCTTTTATGCCGGTTTGATGTTTATATATATCTGGAAAACAAGTCATCGGTGTGCCTTGTTTGGCACGTCTGCCAAGGGTTGCCGACCCCTGGTGTAAATTATTTAAATGCGTAGCATATTTCCAAATAAGAAAATAAAGAAAATTAAATGCTAATAAAGAATTTTTTTTTCTTTTTCAATAAGACTTTTCAATCTAGGACGGTTGTTATTAATTTCATTGTTTAAGAAAATAATAGTGCAACGTAAACACCTGTATTGAATAAAAATAACGTTTATAGTAATAAGAATTAAAGTCGGTTAAAAAATTCCTTAAAAGTAAATGTTGATAATATTCCGGGCACAAAACAGAAGCTAAGAATTATAGATTTGTACAAGTCCCAACGAGAGATGTAGCTTCCTTAAATAGGCAATTCAAACCTTGCTTTATCACGATGGACTAACTTGGCCAAATATCAGTTATAGATTCGTACAAGTCCCAACGAGAGATGTAGCTCACCTTTAATAGGCAATTCAAACCTTGCCCTATCACGATAGACTATCTTGGCCAAACAGGTGGCAGCGTTCTTTGAATAAAAAATCTTTTTTCTGATAAAAAGAAAAGATTAATTACATTGTTCGGACTGTTGTCCTCATCTTTCTTGACATATTCACGACGTTTCGGCCGTTGTAGGTTCCGGCCTTCTCCAGGTGACGGGAATTTTGAACTGAACACTTTATTTCGTCCAACGGGGTAGTCTGTTCTAGTTCCACGAGCCATGCCACTTCCGGATGTCTAAATTTACCTTTAGCTCAACGCTCCAAGTTTTTGTGCACCACTGCAGTAGCCAGGTAATTAACAAACACTTTGAGTCAAATCACTGGATCCAACCAACTATTTTATCCACTGGACCAGGTAAATTATTACAATACCTTATCTAAAAAATACAGACAGAAAAAAAGATACAGATTTGATTCCATGTTTAGAGACACCCTCCATTCACGATGAATAAGAATGAACTACTCTCAATGCACCACTGATCCGTATATATATAAATAGTCGAGAAAAAACTCAACACTCGCGTCCTGACGATTGCATCTAGCATGAATCAGTCTGGGAGTGTTGACTTCAATGTACACTTATATATATATATATATATATATATATATATATATATATATATATATATATATATATATGTGTGTGTGTGTGTGTACGTGTGCGCACGCGCGTGCGTGTGTGTACTAAATGATGATTAGCTTGACTAATTGCTAACGTCAATCCGTTGCTGAGAATCTGATTTTCACACCAGGACTTTTCAGATCAAATTACTAATTTCTACGTCTTCATGATTACCCAAGGCGGAATCCATTAAGATACAGTTCCTTAAATGGTTGACACATTTAGGTGGGTTACTTTGAAATTCATTGAACTTATCTATTATTCAAGGTAATTTTAAAATTAGTTTTCCTTACTAAATTAACATCGTCTGGCATAAGCCAGAAATGTCAGAGCCGGAACAAGCTCATTTCATTAGTCAGACTTATTACTCTATATGCTAATATCAGGTGTGTCTGGCACAAGGACAAATGCACGTACCCTGATAAACAGTTGTATTCTCAATTAATCTCTTTGCTTTGAATGTCTACTGGAATTCAAGCTACTTCTAGATTTGATGTGGAACTCGGATCTAGGAACCATCGAAAAAAATGCCGGGAAAATGGCAGCTTCCTTATACCGTTCTAGAAAATACTTGACTCCCTTTGTCATGATCTATCATTACAGGAGTCTTGTTAGATCAAACGTTTTGTACTGTTGGAATATTTGGGTTGGAGCTGCTTAATACACACATTTTCGTCTTCAGTTCAATTGTTTAAATGACGCTTTGTTTGATGAATTATAATATAACCCATTACTCACAGTCTAAACTTTGCTGACATCTCGTTACTCTATCGCTATTGTCATGGTAAAAGTTCAGACGAGCTATATTCCTTAGTTCCGCCGGTAATGACTAAGCGATAATCTTACAAGAGCCCGGAAAAAACTGAAAGATGAAAATGGGAACTGTCAAGTGATTGGTTTGAGATTTAAACTATATGTTTGCATTTGTTTGCTGCATAGATATAGGTAAATTCCGGTGAAACATGGTAATACATGCGGCTGCGAAATAAAAGTTAATATTATGGTCTCGGATATAATATAATCCTCTAACTTTTGTTTAAGCATTTCATCAAGATCAAGGTATCAGAAGATGTCGATTGACATTACATTTGAATATTACATCAGGTAAGCGAATAAGAGGAAGGGAGTTCCACAGTCAGGAAGTGAGAGATAAGCAGATGCCGGAGTAGAAGAGATGGCTACATTTAACACTGAGTGAGAACAAGACTAAAGAGGGGCGTTTGGGGAAAGGATAAAAGAAAAGACGGGGAACTACATCAAAGCCTCAGAAGCTGTCGATTGACATTATATTTGGATATTTGAAGATTACAGCTATTAGGGAAGCGAGTAAGAGGAAGGGAGTTCCACTATCGGGAAGTGCGAGATAAGCAGATTCTGGAGTAGAAGAGACAGCTATATTTAACCGTTTCAACAGTGAAAGGGTGGGAACCAGATGCCAACCTAGTAGCACGCTTAAATTCATGCAGTTGCGGTACCAGTGAAACTAGATCGTCAGAGCAGTTGACATAAATATATTTGTTGAAAAGACAGGGAATCTACGGCACGTCTGTGAGAAAGTGACTGAAGTCGAGATGCCAAATAAGGATCGATTACATTACAGGTCCTTCTTTGGATTTGGACGAGAACCTCCAGATGAACAGCTGGGTCACCAGATCAAATATAGCAACAGTATTCAATGCACGGACAAATGATAGATTTGTAGATAGTTAAGATGGAGAGAAAAACCTGGCACGACATATTGAGCCAATTTTCCTTGCAACTGATTCAGCTATTGATGGAAATATTTGTAGAAAAGACAGAGGGAAGCCACATCACGTCTGTGAGAAAAATGCCAGATCAGGACCTATCACATTGATTATCCGTCTCTGGATGTATAAAGTATATAAAGGATATACTTTATTTTTTTAAGCATTTCACCCCAGTAAAAGCGGGAGTGCCACTAGCATGCAAGGGGTTACAGAGTGTGAGAGCAAGCTGTAAAGAGGGGTGTTTGAGGAAAGGATATAGACAAGGACAGTGACTAGGATGAAAGCATCAAAATATATCGATTAACATTAAACTTGAATATTTAAAAATTATAGTTCTCAGTGAAGCAAGTAGAATAAAAGGTGTTCCATTAAAGGGGATTGGAGGAGAAGAAGCTGTTGGCGTAGAAGAGGCGGTTACATTTAACTATTTCGACAGTGAAAGGGTGGGGACCAAGATGCCAACCTATTAGCATGCTTAAATTCATGCAGTCGGGGTACCAGAGAAAGTAGCTCGCCAGAGCAGTTACCATGAAAATATTTGTAGAAAAGACAGAGGGAAGTCACAGTATGACTGCGGGAAAGTGACAGGAGACGAGATGTCAGATCAGGACCTATTCCTTTGCATATTATCTCTGGATATTGTCGTGGACCTCGAAATAAACAGCAGGGGCACAAGACCATTTTCCTGCATAAAATCTAGTAAACATTGCGTATTAGGGTAACGATAATATTATAGCCATTTCCTTAATGAAGAAGAACATAACGAATGCTGAGAATTCCATGCACTGCTCATTTGAATAACGAGGAAGTTTTTAAGGAACATGGAAACAAAAGAAAACTTATACTCAGAATCAAAAGGACATATAATGAGGAAAGAGTGCTTGGAGCATTTGACACTCACAGGGCATATTTAAGATAGGCAGAGAGAAACAGCACATAACCTGGCTATGAATCTTGTGTAAATAGATGGCCTAAGAGGTACTGGAGGTGTTCTTATAAAGATACGAATTTCTAAGGGCTACAAAGAATAGGGAGTTGTAGATGTAAATAGAATATTATTCATGACACAGCATAATCTTTCTTAACTTGTTATTCATGAGGCAAGAAATTCTGGGTAGAAATCTGTTTTCTTAGCTTGTATGGTAAATTTCTGAAGATAAAGTCCTGGATAAAACGATAGACTATACCCGGTTCGCAAGTCCCCTCATCAGGAGAGTGGAGGTTTTGAGGAACGTGGAAGCACCTGTTAATTTCTGTTGTTCCCAGATCCATCATGAACTTGGGTGGTAGAACCTGTTAGAGTCACGTTTATAGGCAAATAGTGAACCCCTCAAACAAAAACAAAACATCATAAAAGTATATATATATATATATATATATATATATATATATATATATATGTCTATATTTCTGAGGTGTAGTATTATGTATATTATTTGCATTATTCGGACTATTGTCCTTGTCTTTGTCGCCATATTTATTATAACGTTCGGCCGTTTTACGCTCCGGCCTTCTTTCTTCAGGTTCCCTGCGGAAAACTTTCAGAGGTAAATTAACAGGAGATAATTGATAACTGATATCCATTAAAAAAATATGGCATGTGGAACTATAACAGTCTACCCTAGTGAGCGAAATAAAGGGTTCAATTCGACATTCCAACCACCTGTAGAAAGCCGGCCGAAACGTTGTAAAAAATATGGCGACAAAGATGAGGGCCCTAGTCCGAATAATGTATATATATATATATATATATATATATATATATATATATATATCGCAAAATGATCAACAATATATTTTCTCTGTAGTTGAAAGCAAAGCATGCAGTTGAGTTCAAAACATTTAGATTTGGGCATAAAATAACCTGTAGAAATTGCTATCAACTAATCCTTTGCTTTTCAGTACTTGGTATTCCCTAGCGGTTACCCATCTAGATAGTGATCAGGTCCGACTTTCCTTAACTTCGCTGATAGTAGGAGAACTGTTATTTCAACGTGATATGACCGTATACTCATTATATCATAAAAGAACATTTTCAAAACTAATAATTTTTGAATAATAAAGGGTGTTTCATTAAGATTGATTATATATAAGAATGTTTCATTACGAGGGATCAAAGGCATCAGTAAATAAATATGTGATTATTTATTTCTCTATTGGATCATTTTATTGAATTCATAGCAATTATGTGTGAAAAATAATATCTCCCAAATGTCCGCCAAATCTGAAAGAAAAAGAAAACAAAAACTCATTAGACGCTTAAACTTAATTCATATTTAAAATCGATCCAAGTTATTGGAACACCCTTTATATGTTGTCATTCGAGTAACTTAATTATAGAAGAACTAATTCGTTTTAACACTTAAATTTCACCGTCTCTTTCAAGGTGCTTGCTAGAATGTATCGCTAACCATTTTATGAGATATAAAAATTATATTTAAGTATCGTTTGTCAGCAAGAATATAGACAATGTGACACCGAAATCCGAAGTTTTGCAGACCTATGCTCATCCACGTCTTGAACAGAAGCAGCACATAAATGTAGCGAGTATCAAACTTATTAAAATCGCAACAGTCAACAAAATATCTTCCTTATCATTGTTTCTCAAGAAGGTGCTTAGGAGAATTTATTGAGCGCCGTTAACTGTCTCCATAGCACACTGCATAACAACATAAGTAAATCAGCAGGAATTTAAGTCTCTACTAATAATACCCTGCGAGATTATACGGCTAACCATTGCTTCATAATAAGTTTACGAGATTCAACCTTGGCTTTTAAATAATATGACAACTGAAGCTCATGATAGCCAATCAAAATAAACAGAAACGCACAAATGCTCAAGATAATTCTTCATTGTAAGTTCTAACAACACCGCATGCGCGGATCTGCCGTATATACGCGTACACAATCAAACAGAAAGAGAATATGGAAGGAAAGAGAAGAAGGGAGAAAAAAGGTGGGTTTCTAAAAGAAAGGATGAAGAGTCAGCAGATATGATGGAGGGGAGGGAAAAGTGAACAACCATTCGATGTGTGTAGGAGAAAACCGCTCAATAATGTCGGGCATTCAGGCAATATGAAGACATATTTTGCGAGTCTCCCCAGCGCGAAACGACAGGAGAGAAAGTCAACGCGGGCACAGACCCTTTGTGAATGTCAATATGCTGCAAGGAGATTCTTTATTTTTTTGCGAAATAACAACGTGAAGCGAAGGAGAGTTCAACAGTGGGTTGGGGGATGGATTTAGAGCGGTTAGTGAGCTTAGCTATCGAAGACGACAGCTGCGCTGTGTTGACATTAGTTATCGTACATAAGAATTACACAAAAGAAAATATTTGCAAGCTGTGGTAAAAGATGGCTACCGAAGTTTCAAAGATTTATTTTTTGAGTCGGTAGATGGGATATTTGAACCTGTAGCAAAGATGTTTCAAATGGCCGGCAAAAAAGAAATTTGTCAAAAGCCCATTCACGGAGAACACACGCACACATACACGCACCCCTATATATATATATATATATATATATATATATATATATATATATATATATATATATATATATATATATATATATATTTACATATGCATACATATGTATCAATATAACTTGGTACATGTAATAACTTATAATAAATAAATAACTATTGCTCTACTCTTTACTCTGAGCCCTCTTTTAAATTAAGGTTAAGAACTTTTGAATTTATATTCTTATCGCTCAGATTACATTTGTGTGTATATATATATATATATATATATATATATATATATATATATATAAGTGGGGGAAATAAATATTCGTACACATGAAAAATTGTATTTTTATAAATGTAAAAGCCTTAACTAAAACAAATTTTGATACATTTTATGTGCAAAGATACATTTTATTAAAAAATCGTAATAAACTTAATTAATTCTTATTCAAACTGAAATTAATGCATTTTTTTTCATTTTACTGATGAAAAAAGTATTCGTACAAAATAAAAAAGCATATTAACTTAATTTAATACTTTGTGGAATATCCTTTATGAGTTTAACAGCTACCAGTCTATTCCTGTACGTCTCAACTAATTTGCACACATTGAGTGGTATTTTGCTCCATTTTTCTTGGCATATTGTCTTCAAATTCTTGATATTTGTTGGTGCTCTTTTCCCAATTTGAATTTTCAAATATCGCCATAAATTCTCGATTGGGTTCAAGTCTAGGGACTGACTTGGCCATTGCAAGACATCAACGTTACTTTCAGCTAACCATTTCCTTGTATATCTGGTGGCATGCTTAGGATCATTATCCAGTTGGTAAACCCGATCAGGAGGTAGCCGAAGTCTCTCAACAGAACGCATTAAACTGTCTTGCAGGATTTTCTGGGAGCTTTCGGCATTCATCTTGCCATCTATTATTGATATTCTGCCAACATCTTTTGCAGAAAAACTGCCCCAGATCATGATACTGCCACCACCAAACTTTACAGTTGGCGACGTGTTCTTCCCCGTCCTTCCTCCACACATGATTTCGATAATTATGACCAAACAACTCTATTTTAGTTTCATCTGTCCATAGTACTTTTTCCCAAAATGAATATTCTTTATCCTTATGCTCTCTAACGAATTTTAGCCTAGCATCTCTGTGTCGTTTCAAGAGGAGTGGAGTCTTCCTTGGGTTGCGTGATTTCAGACTGTTTTTGTGTAGTTCATTACTTATTGTACGCTTGGTTACTTTAATCCCTAATGCACGCTGATGTTCCTGCAGCTCTTCTCGGGTAACCTGTGGATTTTTTTGGATCTGGCATCCTAATATCCTTGCTGATCCTAGAGAAATCTTCCTCGGAGCACCTGTTCGTCTTTGGTTTTCGACGCTGTTACGAGTTTTAAACCTTGCAATGAACGAAGCAATTGTAGTAAAAGGAATATTCAGGTTGTTAGAAATCGTTCTGTAACTGTCCCCATCTTTCCAAAGAGACAAAATGTGTTGTTTTTGTGAAATAGTCAATTATTTACCTTTAGGCATTATTAGAACCTTCTCGTAAGACTAGAAATTGCAGAATGCTCTGATAATGACTAATAGCTTTTACTATAATTACTAATAACATTACTGGAACATTTTACAATATACTTTTTTCATAATTAATTGATTATTTCATTCTAATAATTGATTTGTACGAATAATTTTTTCACCAGTTAGAATTTTAAAAAATGCATTAATTTCCGTTAGAATAAGAATTAATTAAGTTTATTATTATTTTTTAATAGTATGTGTTATTATACATAAAATGTGCCAAGATTTGTTTTATTTAAAGCTTTTACATTTATAAAAATACAATTTTTCAAGTGTACGAATATTTATTTCCCCCACTATATATATATATATATATATATATATATATATATATATATATATATATATATAATGGTTGTTGATTGTGCAACGAAAAAGAGTTCTCCTCTCGATATATAGTGAATAGTCATTAACACAACGACATCTGATAATAAAATCATGTACCCAAAAATCAGAATTTGAGAGGAGAAATTTGAGACATGACTCACTGAATAATTTGGAAACGTTTTGGCTATTTATTTTCAAAAGGCTCCTCTCATATTCACGGACTGGCCTCTTAGTATCTTTATTAAAGGAAGAGAGAAAATTACCATTCTATTATCGCTCCATCACTTTCTTAGTTATTTAGCACTCTACCACGAAGCCTTCTTGTATTAAATGCCTCCTCATCCTCAAAGAACAGCTAAACCAGCAATTCTGGATTCAAAAACAGAATTTCAAAACCACACACACACACATATATATATATATATATATAGTATTACACAGCAAAATACAAAATTGTTTGTACACCGGGGTTGAATAAGACTGACGTATTTTCGTTGGTTGAAATAGATCTATCCCCTCATATGATGTTATTTTTTTTTGTTGTGTAAAACTATTCATTGGCTCTGTTATAATAAACACATTGGGGTCTTTTTGTGGATCAGATTTAATATTCTATATTACTAGGATCCACTTGGATTATATAACAACGGATTTATTACCTGTACTATATATATATATATATATATATATATATATATATATTCTCTCTGGGTAAATAGCAGGACAGACTGGGTTCTATAGCCTTGGATGGCAACTGGTCCAGGAGAAGGCCAACTCTGAATTCAAAACCTGTGAAGGGTCGTTTAGGGCCCTTGTGGCACGTAGTGCACCAGCTCTCTGTATTGTGTGCTGTTGTCGGGCTGTCGGTTTCCTAGGAACTGATCTGCTTGACCCTCAGACGTCGAATTCGAAGGGGAGAGTCAGTATATATATATATATATATATATATATATATATATATATATATATATATTTATATATATATATATTTGGTTGGATTGATGTGAGTTTGTGACTCTGGGTTTCACGGTTTTGCGATAGTCAGACAAACTGATTAACACACACACACACACATATATATATATATATATATATATATTAATTTTCATATATATTAATTTTTTTATTTTCATACATATATATATATATATATAATATAAAGATATATATATATATATTATTTTTTTATATATTATTATATTAATATATATATATAACTATATATAACTATATATATATATATGTATATACATATATTAATTTTTACACATATATATATATATATATTAATTTTTAACTTTTCACATATAGATACATACATACATATATATATATATATATATATATATATATATATATATATAACTATGGTCTTAAATTGAGTAAAAAATGAATGCTTCTTTCATTCAATAAATGTTAAAATATGAGGCTAGTTTAATTAAAAATGCTGTAAATATATTTGAAATACAACTCGGGACTATAATCAACGCTGACATTTTTGAGAAGTAGATATTAATATTTCTTAATAAAACAAAGGATTCTATAAATTACTATAAAAGCCCCAATGAGGTTGTAAGAAGAAGGTAGCCATAACTGTCGTAAATGTTATTGTTAAACATCACTTTATAAGCCATAAAGCCTAAATTAAATATAACTTCTGCAGAGTTTTTCGTATGTCGCAAAATTAAGAACGCCCGTTCTTTCTTATTACCTATGGGAATTCGACAATTGTTTACAAAGTGGGAGAAGAATAAATATTATTGTTACCGCATTCATTTGTTAATCTCCATTAAAATTCTGTCTCTCGCTTCGTTAGTTATTTAGTTCCTTATTTACTTCACACGACCGTTACGTCCTGCCAATAGCTCATAAATAATATAGTATTCTGTTGTAACCGCGTGTAAACACATATCAGAGACGCTACTTGATTTCAGAGAAAATCGCAAGTGAAAATTGAAACTTTTGTTTAAACAAAAATGAAAATGTTATCAATTTAATAATTTTTCATTTTGTACACTCTTACGTTTAAATAAACAAATGAAAATATTTTTAATGTTCCATTTTTATGACCATATGACATATTACGACAAAGGATATTGTTCTGCATAGCATCCATTTTGAAAATCTAATCACTGAGCTGTAAGCACCCGACAACTACTGTTTGATTTGTTTTGTTTTACGGCATATCAATCTCAACTGGTCATTTAATACCGATAACTTTTTTTTCCTGGTAATATTTTTGTTTTCTCAAAAATCTATTTCTGGTAATATTTTTTACCTCGAGATTGTATAACTGGTAATATATTTTTTTCAAAAACTTATTGCTGGTAATAATTTTTTTCTTCAAAAATTTATTTCTGGTAATAATTTTTTACAAAGTATTTCTGGTATTAAAACCTATTTTTACACTTTCATCATGCTTTTTTCTTCAGTTTCGGGGTTAACTATTTGCCCATAGCTGGGACCCTAACAGGTGCTACCACTCCGGGTCAAGGTGAATCTGGGAACACCAGCAATTAAGAGGTGGTTTCATGATCCTTAAAGCCTCCTGATCAGAGGCCGTGCTGTTGGACGTAGCTTATCATCTTACCCTGGACGCGGATGTAGTTTAACGTCATATCCAGGACAAATGTGCTGTTATATTTTTAAAAAAAGAATCAGGTATTT
>CAHIKZ030000245.1:752500-830000 GCA_903632075.3 Acanthosepion pharaonis | reverse complement strand
AGATTCATACAGATTATTCAATCTAGGCACCCCCACCAAAAAAACCCCAAAAAAACAAAAACAAAAAGAAAACCTACTAAAATCGAATCTTGTAGTCCACAACAAATATAATCTTGGCAGAGGAATGTCACATTGGACGGCAATGAAGTAACTTCTCTAAAATTCCGAGGAGATACCGTCTTTGAGAATACGACATTAAATGTTGCCATGTTTGTTTGTGGACGATCAGATAGACATAAATTTAGCCCAGTTCTCACGGACGGAGCCCAAGGACGATTACGCGGCCATGTGAGTAATGAATTATTTTCTCCAACCCTTTGCCGATAAACAAAACGTCGTTAATTCTCACTACTTTATCGCTATTACTGCGGCAAATGTTCAACCGAGTTATATTCCGTAGTTCCACCAATTCAGGCGTCCACGTCTTGCCACCTACACGCCGTCACTCACTACATATTTTGGGGCCAAGAGGAAATTTGGTTCTTCACCAGAAGTTTTACTCCAGAGAGGATGACTCCTTAACCACTACAATCTCAAGCTAGTTGGTTTCACTCTTTTGCTAGATCTCGAAGAAAGCTTCAGGCGTAATTCTTTCGTTCTTGCCGAACGGATGAAGAAGTTGTGAATCATGTAGATGACATTAACCTTGCACCTTCTTTGTTAAATATTTTCCACATATGAATTGGAACGATTATATCGAGCCAATTGCTATGTCTGCTGCTAAGAAATATGGTTCAGTATATGTCAACCTCGATAATTTTCCTCACTTGAAACTCTCTTGTAACTTTATAAGCATATACCATTCGTCTGTTTAATCAATACGGGTGCCACACCTGTTTCTTTTTTGTCAAAGTATCTGAAATGTTATCAGGCATCCCGGTCTTAATCCTTTTCTTATGGCCATTTACTTAGTTCTCTGGAAATTTTCTATAAATATTTTCATAGCACTTTTTTTCATCTATAGTCTCTCGACTTAATGAATGAAAAGCATAGAACGAGATTGGCAGCTAGATTTTATCATGTTAATGTTGAAATTGTTAGATGTTACCTTAAGTTCAATCCCAATAGTTTTTTTTCTCTCATTTCTCACCTCAGGAACTCTCTTCTAGGTTCTTGTATTCCTTTCAACTGTATTCTTCCAAAATTTAAATGCAACGTCAATCTTCATCTTCTGTCTCCTGTTCCATATACTGCTTTTTCATCCCATTAACTTCTTCTCACTTTCCTTCACTCTCGTCTTGCATCTTAGTGACTTTATCGCCATTCTAGATTTTTCAATTATATATATATATATATATATATATATATAAATAACTAATGAGAAAAAAAAAATAACAGCACACGTGGCCTGTAAGGGAGGAGGAGGATGTAAGAAGGAGGAGGAAACAGACAAGTCGCCTCTAAGTCAACATAAATAGAGGCGACAGTCTGTTTCATGCTATATGCAATCGTCAGGCTTTTATATTTTTCACATTGTCGCCTCTATCTCTGATATTTTACGCACGCTCTCTCTGCACTTTATCCCATAAATATAGCACACCATAAGACTATATTTCTTCATATATATATATATATATATATATATATATATATATAATATATTTTTTATATCGTAAATGTATCGGTGGGAGTTAATTGAAATGTACAATTCTTTTTGTTTTTTTTTTATCTAGCCTCATATGTGCTTAAGAGGAATTTTATAATGTGTAAATGGACAGGACTTTAAGACTTTTATTTATTCCTAGTTCAAAAGGTTCTTTGGATCCGGAAATGTCATAATTGGTAATTTTTCCTGTTGGCAGGAGTTGCAAATATTATTGTGGTTCTTGTAAGGCTTTATATATATTTTTTTATATCATTGTAAAAAAGATTCCATCTAGCCTCATTGTGCTTATAATCTGATACTTGTTGTTCTTTTTTTGGATCCGGAAATGTCTTTTTTTTCCTGTTGGCAAATTCCACACAATGTTAACTAGTTTTGTAGAGTATTAAAGAGTTGCTAGCTTAAATGACTAACTATGATTGTACCATCTACGTTTGAAAGTACCTTCCGTACATCCTATTTACTTTTTAATTCTGACCAATTGCCTCACAGATGAAGAGAGAACTGGAAGCAATCAAAATGTGGTTTCACAGAAGGATATTGAGAATGGACGGAGCAAGCAAGCAAGCAACAAAGAAGTGTTAATAAACAAAAAGGACACTTATACACAGAAAGAGACAGCTGGAATTTCTGGAAAACATAATGCACAAAGAAGGCCTGGAGTATTTGTCAGTTACAGGACATATTGTAGGGACAGCCGGTGACCCATCTGACGAGCTTGTCTGAATGGATGGTTGGGCGGAAAATTGTGACGTATACCAACAGCTACAACTGATAAGAGATTATGGAGAGTCATGACTGCCCGTTTTCTGAAAGGGCATCGTACATAAAAGAAGAACTTCTAAAGACACAGGCAACATTTTCTTGATTGCAAGCCTTAAATGTTACAGTTGGCTTGCCGCTTAATTGAAATATAGTTCTTGCCGGGCGTCTTCTCTGACAGCAAATGGGCTAACGGCATTGTTTGTTTTATTTTTATGAGGATATATTGTCAGTGAGAATTGCTCGATTAACTATTGTTCTCATCTTTCATTATTTTATGTTATTATAGATTTATAAAGAGCCGTTGAGGCATTGAACAAGCATTAATACAGACATTTATTGCTAACTGTTTAATCAGCTAAATGAAACATTATGTCCAAAGTGCAGTGATTTGGTAAAGCGAAAAGGTGTTACATTCCAGCATGACATTCAATGAGCAGACTCTGCTCAAGAAATCCCGAAAAGAGACGACGGTTCAAACGGGAGATTCTGCCAAAAGATTTTCAATGATCAGGTTTAGCAAATAAAGTTCATTATTTGTTTTGATAGCAAAAAATTCATAATGTTGAATATTGAGAAACAAAGAAGTTTTGAAAAACAAAAATTTGTTTTAATTATAATATGGAATTAGAAAATGCGTTTAGTTTGTGCATACACTTATTAAAATTGGTCATTACATTTTTGATAAATAATATTTAAATAAATTTAACTTACATTTGTTTTTATATCCGTACTCTTAAAACATAATTACTTTCCAAACGCGCGCGCGCCACACGCGCGTGCGCGCACACACACACACACACACACAAACACACACAAACACACACACACACACACACACACACACATAATGCAAAGCTCTTCAGCAAAATGAATTGGAGCCCTCTGACTGATTGGCGCTTGTTTACGTACGTAAAAACAATACGCTAGAATTAGCCATTTCTATTTGCTGAAGGATGATAGCTCAGTGATAAAAACTCTGACTAACACCAACTCGGTTGGGTTTCGATCCTGGCTTGAAGAATTCGGATCTCTCGTCGCACTTATAAGCACAGTATAAGAAAGTACTGTCTTTGTATGACATTTACATTGTTTTTTGTTTTTTTAAAACATTTAAAATGTAGGAAGTATTTCTGCCGAACTTTGGATATATAAAAAAAAATGTGTGTGTGTGCCAAAAATAAAGGTGTAATTTAGATACCGTAGACAGATAGAAATGTGCTGGAAATACCTTTATGCTCCCAATGTTCGAATGGATTTATAGATAGTACTTTATGTCTTATACTGTTTCCAATTAAAGAGAAACAGTTACATAAAATTTAGTGTACGTATATACTGTGTATAAATGTTGATAGAAACAATGCTTACGGAGAGACGCAGTTAGTCTGCATATACAGTACCGCGCAAAAATTTACAAAAAATGATTTTTTAGCTAGTTCTTATAGAGTTACATTAATTAAACTTTTACTGCTCGTAGAATATGTGTTTAGGTATTCATTCAAACAATTAGATATTTTAAAACACTTCAAATGAGTTTTCCACAAAGAAAAAACGATATCTAGTAACTGAACTTTACAACAATTTTTTTTTATTTACAACAGTTTTTAGGCCTGACGATTGCATCTAGCATGAAACAGACTGTCGCCTCTCAGTGTTGACTTCTATGTTCACTTTTATATCTATCTATCTCTCTCTCTCTCTCTCTCTCTCTCTCTCTATATATATATATATATCTATATATATATATATATATATATTAAGACATTTTTTATGTTTATACGTTCTTTTAAAAGAATGTCTTAAAATAACTGTCGGATTTTGTTTATTTCATACACACACACATATATATATATATACACAGAGAGAGAGAGAGAGAGAGAGAGAGAGAGAGAGAGAGAGAAGAAGGTAGGGCCAACGCGTACTACCACCGAGCCCCACGACCAGGCGGGCCCAAACCTTTTTGGACGACCCGGGCAGCGATTTGTGATCTTCATTATCTTATCAAAATTTGCTTTTTTTTTTCTAGCTAATACGACACGAATCAAATTAAGTACAGCTGAATATTAAAGGATGAAAACATTTCGAAGATTTTGACGTCATTACGGGTTTTTTCTTTTAATTTTCGCCCAAATCTGTGATTTTTTTTTTTTTTGCTTAAGATAAGTCTTGACAGAAAAAAAAAAAAAAAAAAAACGCTACATAAAATTCTTTAGTTTTTATCCATAATGTTGACTGTGATAAATTCTTCAAATTCTTCAAAAATTCAAAATTTTTCTCGTTGACTTGTTCACCTATATTGCATTTGATCCATTATTATAGACATTTAGTTTACAATAAAATTAGTGTTTTACTACCTCGAAAAATTGAGCTGTAGTAGCAATCAAAGCATTGAAACATGAAATCTTTTGTGTAGCGATTTCAACACGTTTTTATTATAATTTTTTAATAATAATAATAAAAATAATAATAATAATAATAATAATAATAATGTTTTGGTACACTTTGTATTGAGCACTTTTAAATTGTAAATGCAACGAACAGTGGAAATTTACTCCATCCGTTCTTTCTCTCATTTGAATATATATATATATATATATATATATATATATATATATATATATATATAGAGAGAGAGAGAGAGAGAGAGAGAGAGAGAGAGATGTACGTGCGTCTGTGTGTTTAGGCATCTAATTCTTTTTTTCCTCCGCAAGACACTTCGATAATTATAAAATGTCACGAAAGTTTGAAATCTTTGGATGTTCTAAACTGAGCATACGATTTATCATTTACATTATTTTTATTGCTAAGCCTCCGTGTATAAATTTTCGTCTTTTATTATTTTTGGCATTTCTTTGAAGTTTTATGTTGCTCTCTTATGATCGACCAATCTTTTTTTATTTTGTGCTCCGTTCAAAATAATACTTTTTTTCAAAACTCAACAACAATCTTTTTGTACATCACACATTCCCTTTCAAAGGTCAACAACCGTCTATCGTTATTTCCATGGGTAAACCTTCAGATGAGCTTCATTCTTTAGTCCCACCAGTTCAGACCTTTACAGCCGAAATGCGACACGTTACTTTCATGGATATATATATATATATATATATATATATATATATATATATATATATATATATATATCAATTTGGGTCTGTTTAATGAAAATAAACACTGAGCAATCTTTTATGAGTCAGTTGTAACATTTAATATGACTCGCTTGGATTATACCAAGGGATTACTACATCTGTATATATATATATATATATATATATATATATATATATATATATATATATATATATATATACACACATTGGATTATACTAATGGATTACTATATATATATATATATATATATATATGTTATAGGATATTACATTGGAACATGTACAAAAATGCATTCATTTTTCGATGTGTATTGTCACATCTCATCAGGCGGTAGTAAATGAGAATTATTACATTTATTAGAATTTACTTACACTCAACCACTTTTCCCGCGAAAACAGAAGAAAGGAAAGAAGAAGAGCAAGCAATGAAGAAAGACACGTGATATAGTTTCTTCTATAGAGAAAAGGAAGAAGAGAAGGAAAGAAAATATAAGGAAAGTATAGAAATGTAGAGTAAATTTGCATATATATATATATATATATATATATATATATATATGTGTGTGTGTGTGTGTGTGTACGTGTGTGTGCGTGTGCGCCCGCGCGCGTGCGTGTAGTACACAATAAGATCCAAATTCACCTCATATGAGGAATACGCTTATTTACCAACGAAAACTTCGTCAGTCTTATTCAACCCACGTATAGACTAAGTTCGTGTCGGAATGAGAAATTTACCTGTGAAACGTCGAGTACAGAATTTATCTATTTCAATATATATAAAATATAATATAAAATAAATAATACATTTAGAAATAAAAATGAGATTAATATATATATATATATATATATATATATATATATATATATATATATGAAGACTACGATCATAACCTCGTCAATTCAACGGTCTAACTTTTTAGCTTTCATCTGATCGTATAAACTTCGCATCCCAACACGTAATTTTTCAATCGGATCTCATAGCTCGTCTGTCATTTTTATTTGCCTCGTCAGATTGAGACTGTCATATGGGCGCTATGCACAACGCCGAACTAGTTTCGAAATATCTAGACTGTCAGCTTTATACAACCGCGTTCTAAGATTAATTGTTAAAATGGCTTTGAGCGAGTGGAGCTTCTAAGTCTCACTGAATACCCCCCCTTGTTTGGATCTTGTGGACTGGCGCTACAGAATCACAAACAACTGTACCATATCGCATGGGGACTTTCAACAGCAGCAAAAGTGAAAATGGATATGTGTAACTTGAAGAGAAAATAATGAAATAATAAAGATGCTGAAATTCCACTCGACTCCGAACAAAAAGCAAGGAAGGAAACCTGCGTCAATACTGGAAAGGGTATTAAGAGCGACTGGACTATTTTCAGAAAAAAGTTATTTAAGAGAAAAAAATATATAAATTTCAATCTATAGCAAGTCTACATAGTCGTTCAATGAATACTGAATTTTTCCTGTAGATCAAACAGCTAATATTACCACAAACATTTGGACATATTTATCCGGCATTCACGGTCTCTGTTGGAATCCTGGTCTCGGCACCAATTGTAATATCAGACTTTCATTAACAAATCAATTGATATTCGTCTTATTCTCGTATAAGAACTGTCGAAAGACTTCTCGAAATTGCATCGTTTTTTGTAACTTCTTAATTTATTCAGATGTTGTTTGGCAGGAATATGAATGGTTGAGCAAGTGATAAACTTTCTTCACTCAAAAAAGTTATCTATTTCATTGCGCAACTCTGCTCGGAAATGCAGGAATGTAATGACAAACTTTTACTCTAACTTACTAATGGGCGGGATTATTTATCTGCTTGCAGTGATCTTCATCTACATTTTAATGCTTAACAATGTTTAATTTTGATGTCGACAAATATCTCTGCTTACTTTCAACCATGTATAAAAAGGCATATTCTTTGTACCAGGTATCGCCAAACTTTTGCTAATTATATGGCAACTTAGGGGTTAAAATCGTTTAGGGTGCCAACATTCTGAGACTCGGATTCGAATCTCGCCATGGTCGATTTGTCAAAAAGAAGACTTCGTGATGTTATCAGACTGGAGGGGTCAATTCCAGCCTGCGACATCTTTGGAAAGTGCATGAAAAACTTACCACGGGTTGACAAAAGCCTTGTGATTGAAATTGGGTAGACATAACCCTTGGGAGCCGTAGATAGCTGTGCTAGCACGAAGTTACAAATCGTTGTGGCTGAGGGCTTGAGTCTTCTGGCCGTTTTCAAATTGTTGATTACGCGAGATAACACGTCCTTTCCCAGAAAATGTAACTAAGGTATGGTCAGCATAGTTGCAGTATAAACCATAGGGTTGGTTTATGTGGGTGTTGAATAAACACAAATATGCCTGTACAAGCGTCTGCAATAGGGATTGTTGTAGCCGCCCAAGTAGACGTGTATCCTCGAATACGAATGGCTAGCTATACAGACATATAGGATATATACTTTTAGTACAAAAATTTTCTCAGAGTTAACCTGTAGAAAAAGACAATATTTATAAATATAAATGACAATAGGAAAACTGTAATTGTTGCCGACTCGTTTCGTCCAATGTGGACTTTTTCAAGGCAAAAAAAAAAAAAAAAATAACGAAATGAATTTATTTAAAGAAAGTAACTAATAATAACAAAACAAGATGTCCTTAGCAACTGTAAGAATTTAGAGAACGCTATTTTCATACTGTTAACTGAAATTACACCATTTACTGTCACGGGTGGAGATATTGTTTTTATTGTTGTGTTGACGGATTCAACCATTTTCTTTTGATTTTTTGATACTGTTCTTTACGTGTATTTGGGAGAGGAGTAATTCTGTTAAGAAAGGTGAAATAGGGAAAAAGCCTGGGTGTAGTTTCTTCCAGTTGCCGTGGAAATTTCATTTTGTTATTAGTTACTTTTGTTCAATAAATTCATTTCGTTTTTGCCTTGAGAAAGTCCACATTGGATGAAACGCGTCGGCAACTATTACAATTTTCCTATTGTCTTTTACATTTATAAATACTTTAGTATATATTAAAATTGAAACAGTGAAATATCTTCTTTGCGCTGTAGTAGTTATTGGTTTGGACTTCGTGATGTCATTTGCGGCTGCGTGTCATTGGAAATTGTTTGGTGTGCCACCTGTGGCACACATGCTATAGGTTGCCGACCCGTGCTGCTAGTATTCTGAATTTCTGAATTACCATTTACAACATATCTCTTTGTGTCTGGATCACACATGCAATATTGAAAATACTTTTTTCTCATTTTCTAACTACGCTATTTTCTATCCAATGTGTAATGTCTCACTTTCCCCATAATGCTGAAATACCATTTCTTTCTCGGTGTTTGACAGTGAATACATTATTTTATATCAATTATCACAAAAAAACAAAACAATTCTCTTATCTTTCAAAGTCTCTCTTTCTTATTCAAACTTATCTTTCAACAGAATTTCTCTTTCGATATTTAGCAATTGTCTCCCTTCTCAAAGTAAAAATACACCTGATCTCTCGATTCCCAGCATATGCCTTTATCCCCCAGCGTTAAATAATTTTCTCTATATTTAACCCCGTGACCAGGATCCATATTATTCTTCTAATTTTCCGAAAGTCTTCTTTTCCACTTAAACCCTCATTATCGCCATTCATGTTTCATGTTACTTCACTTTTACAACGCATCGCATCCCACTTTCTTTTCCTCATATGGCATCTCTCATTTTTTACAACACTTAACGTCTCCTGTCCTTTTCAACTTTCAAATTATCACATTTTTCCCTTTTCAAAATTTCTGTTATCGCCGATCGAAATTATATTTCTTTTCAACGTCTTACATTTTTTACTTCTCAGTGTTTAAATTTTGTCCTTTACCATTTTTCAAAATTTTATTTTTTCGTTTAATCAATTCAACACAAACAAAGTCTACATTTTTTAAATCGCTATCACCCCATGCAAGGCACTATATCCACTAGAACGGAGCGTGTGGAGGATTTACGAACAGAAACATTAGTAATGTGGAGAAAGTCAAGAGCAGTCACGAGGGCAGTAGAGAGCGATTATCTTTGCATTTAAATGTTTGCAGATTGTCTGGAAATTATGTAACCGAGAGGGTGTTTCCCAAGCGAGAAGTGAATAATAAGAAATTGTTAGCATAGAAGTTCCAGCTACATCTAGCTAACTCAACTGTAAATTGATGTGATCTCGACGCCAGTCTAGTAAGGCGCTTCAATTCATACAATGTAGGTACCAAAGCGAAGAACTCATCCGAATAATTACCATTAAAATATTTATAGAAAAGGATATTCAGGGGAAACCTTACGGCGCTGGGCAAGCGACTGAAGCTGAGCCGCCGGATAAGAAACAGTAATATTGCTGATTCTTGTTTAGACCTTATCGGGCACCAGACCATATATGGCAGCAATATTAAAAGAGTGGAGGAATGCTAGATTCCGGAGAGAAAAATTGTCTTGTTCGACACAGTAAACCGACATTTTTGGCAGGTGATAGATTCGATGTAGTTTTTCAATCTCATGTCAGATGAGACCGTTAACCCGAGAAGCCGCAGTGTCTCACTTTCTTAAAGGATAGCATCAGCAATGTTAATGGAAGACAGAATGGGGGGCCCTAAGATGATTATGGGAGGGAAGTATAGTTTTTAGAAAAGCCATAGAGAGTCAACCTTACGGCGGTGAACAAGTGATTGAAGCCGAGACGCCAGATCAGACCCAATAATATTACTGGTATTTGTTTGGGCCTTATCAAGAGATCCGGCAAAATAACAGGGGCACCGAACCATATATGCCAGCAATATTTAAAGCATGGACAAATGGTAGTGTTATAGATATGCAAGACAGATTTCGGAGAGAAAAATTGTCTTGATTGGCACAGTGAACCAACTTTCTTGGCAGCTGATGTAGCGATAAATTCCATGTAGTCTTTCCACCTCATGTTAGCTGAGAACGATAGCCCGATAGCGCGCTATGGAAGGTAGCAAGGGTTTCTCTCAGATGATTAATGGAGAGAAGCTTAGATTTGGAGGCGTTAGAATTGGCAAGCCATTCCACCCCCACCCGCGCCCAACACCAGTTAACGACGGTTTTGAGGTTGTTTTTGAGGGAAAGAGCAAGAACAGGCTTTGAGAGGAACCGAAAATCTAATCCTAAACCGGAACCATGGATCAGAATTCTACACCTGTTCAAAAGACCGCGGAGGAGTGTAAACCGGGTAACAAGCAAACCTATCTAATCCTTTCTATTCAAGATTCCATATATATTTTCTTTTATATATCTGTAGCTTTATGATAGCAATTTTCTTTCTTTTCAGAAATGTACGACTCAATCGCTAATATCTTGTTTTCCATCTATTCTCTATTTTCTCTTTTTATTTTTTTTTCTCGCTTTGCTCTTTCGTTTTTTTTAATTTCATTCTATCTCTTTTTATTTATTCATTGTTTCTCGTTTCTCTTTTACCTTTTTCCTATTTTATCGCTTTTCTCTCTTTCGTCTAGTTTCTCTTTTTATGCGATTTATCATTTTTCTACCAAATTCTTTTTTTCTCTTTACTTTATAACACTTTTCTCACTTTACATCTTTTTAAATTTTCCTCTCCTTTCTATTTATGTCTCTTTATATCTTTTACTTATTTTAGCTTTCTTTCTTTCCTCTTTCTGTCACTGTTTCCTCTTTCCTCATATGTAATCTCTTTTCTCTCTTGCTTCTCTCTTGTCTTCATCAATCTTTTCTGTCTTATTTTATCTCTCTTCTCTCTCTAGTCTTCATATGTCTTTTTCTCTCTTTTCTCATTTTATCTCTTTGACTCTCTTTTGTCTTCAATATCCTTTCTCTGTTATTTTATCTCTTTTCTCTTTCTTGTTTTCTTATATATTTTTCTCTCTTATTTTATCTTTTCTCTCTTGTCTCTCTCTCTTGTCTTCATATCTCCTTTTCTCTCTTTTCTTATTTTATCTTTTTTCTCTGGCTTCTCTCTTGTCTTCATGTATTTTTTCTTTCTTTTCTCATTTTATCACTTTTCTCTCTTGCCTCTCTGTTGTCTTCATGCATCTTTTTTTCTCTTTTCTCATTTTATCTCTTTGACTCTCTTTTGTCTTCAATATCCTTTCTCTCTTTTCTCTCTCTTATTTTCATATAACTTTTTCTCTCTTGTTTTATCTTTTCTTTCTTGTCTCTCTCTCTTGTCTTCATATATCCTTTTCCCTCTTTTCTCATTTTATCTCTTTTCTCTTGCTTCTCTCTTGTTTTCATGCATCTTTTTCTTTCTTTTCTTTCTTGCCTGTCTCTTTTCTTGTTATATATTTTTCTATATCTGTCTATTTCTTTCAGATGAGGCATTATGATTAATTACATTATGTACATTATTCGGACTGTTATCTTCGTCTTCAATACCATATACAAAACGTTCCGGCCTTCTTCAGGTGATTGGATTGATATTGCGTTTTTCTATTATAGACGAGACCTAAAGAGTCGTAATTTCAATATCACGCCGCAGCAGTGAACCAAAAATTGTAAAGGGGAAATAACTGAGACAATCTACCCATGTGGACGAAATATAGTGTTCGGTTCGTTGTGAATATGGCAATGAAGATGAGGATAACAGTCGAAATAATGCAAGTAAACATAATACCTCATCTCAGAGATCCAATCATCAGAAAAAAGATCAGAGCGTACAACGGTCGAAACGTTGTGAATATCACAATGAAGATGAGGAAAACAGTCCGAATAATGTAAGTATATTTTTCTCATGTCTCTATATATATATTTCTTCTCTTTTTTCTTTTTGTGTTTTTTTTAACTGATTTCTCTTTAAATCACTTTTCTCTCTTTTTTCTCCTTACTCTCTTTTTCAAAATACTTCTCCTTTAATATTCAGTATCTGTCATTCTTCTCAATCGTCTATATAATTCTTTTCTCTCAATTCATGAAGAATTTCCCTCTTTGAGTCAAATCGTCTCTACGAAACGCTCAGCAATTCTCTTTGATCATTGTCATCAACGACATTTTCTTTTTCCCTAAGCTTACAATCATTTCATCTCAAACGTCAAGACAATTACCGAAACATCAGCAAAACCTTCTTGTTTGCTGTATTTTGTAACCAAATAGTTATTGTTCTTCATTTCTATAGAGTTATACTGATATACAGTTGTACTGTTGAGTGTGTGTATGCCTTATCGATATTGGAGGAGGGGGAATGTATGGTTCTTATTCAACGCTTTAACCGAGAAAATTCATTTGATCAAATATTAATGTATGTTTGCCAGAAATGCATATATATATATATATATATATATATATATATATATATATATATATATATATATATATATATATATATCCGTTTCATTAAATAATATAGACAAGTGTTGTCTATTTATTTTATGTAAAATTTTTCGTATCTTCTGATAAGTTTGGTAACATTATCATTAACCGAAAAAAGAAATTCACAATATTTATCCATTATTTTTTATTAAATCTAAGCTTTCGGCTTACTCAAGCCATTATCAAAGATGTAATTACAAACATATCAAACAATATACGGACACGACAGCGATGATAGTCTGTCATTGTTTTGTTTACATAGTGGATCACTAAGCAACGATGAACACGCGCATATAAGACGCTAGAAGCGAAAATCGCACCGCATCTCATGACGTCACACATGACTACACGAGAGTGAATTGTAGAATGAAATAAGGAAAGCCGTTGGTATAAACCAATGGCTTAAGTTACTAATTATAGTGGTATATATATATATCTATATGTATATATATATATATATATATATATATATATATATATATATATATATATATATATATATATATATATATGAAGACAAATATACAGAAAAAACAAACAAAAATCTTAATATGCAATTATGCTGTATTAATGTAAATATAAAGTCAACGTCGGACGTTTCGGTCTATTTTAGACCATCATCAGGACATATTCATTAAACATAATTAACATTAGAACATATAAAATTCAACATGAAAAGACGATGGACATAAGAGCACAACTAATCCAAACAGATAACTGAAATTTTTATATAAGATCAGCGGTCCGTTTAAATATGATTACGTCGTCGTCACGTGGGCGATGTTGTGAAAACGTATTCGAAGATGATTAATACAGCATAATTATATATTAAGATTTTTGTTTGTTTTTTCTGTATATTTTTCTTCATACTGTCGGATCTATATCCATATATTTGCTTATATATATATATATATATATATATTTTTATATTTTATATAAATTCAAATAATTATCAGACTTTGTCCATTTCAAAATGTGTGACGTCATTTGTTTACATTTGTATACGCATTGAGCATATATGAATGTACGTGAGAGAATCATGGAAGATTGTAGTTTAAATGCAGTAGAATCGACCATGGTAACCGAACGAACCTCTGTGTCCCAATCGTTAAGTCAGTCAGGCTGTATAACGGTTCCATATAGTATACTGGTTCTATTCCTGTTGGAGGACGAATATTTTCTATGAAAATTAAATGCTAATCGAAATATGTTTGTATCGAACGAGGAAGTGAATGACAAAAGTTTGTATCTGTTAATAATAACACATATAAAAAAAAAACATATTTCGATTCGTATTTAATATTTTCGTCTGGAATGCTACCTGGATTTTACTAAAAGCAAAACAATTTCCATGCCTGAGGATGACTGAATGTATAGTTGAAAGTACTTACATATTAAAAAAAGACCTTATACAGCTTATAATTATTAAACACAAGGATCATAGCATTGATCGAGTGATTAATGAAAGTTTAAAATTTTGTTTGCGAAAGGATTTCGGCATTTTCTATCATTAAATTTACTAATCTACTTTTTATATGAATGAATCGTTGTAATATAAATTGAACTCTACCACATATTTGATATAGCACCGAATAATATATTATTATATTATATATAATATTATATATATATATAATATTATATATTATAATATATAATACATACGTTATATATATATATATATATATATATATATATATATATATATATATATAATGGAAGCCTTATTAATAAAAACAAAAAAAAACAAACAATATTCAATGATATCAACTATGAACATGAACACAATATCTTAACCGTGTTTTGAAAATGATACATTATATAAATACATACATAAAACAATCGATTTCTTGTTAACAGGTAATATATTTCTAACTTGAACATGACTAAATGTATAGCCGAAAGCGATCGGAAAAAAAAACGACAATTAGGCAGTTTTTATATAATTTATCTACGGAAAAAAATTATATGATCACATGAAAAATTTTAAAAATACTTACTAAAAAAGCACCTTTCATATTCAATGAAACTTGCATGAAAGAAGGATTGCTGCCTAAATACACAATTTATACATACATATATATATATATATATATATATATATATATATATATATATATATATATATATTTAGGACTCTCCTGTCGTTGATCGACGCGAGCTTTTGACTTGCGCTTACTCGGGACACTTTTACGGCGTATGAATGTCAGGCCACACATTTCCTAGGTACCAACAGCCAGACAACCTGCACATATGATTTGATTATAGTGATGAAGGCTTCGTGTAGAACCAACCACACTTTTTGAGGAGCTGAATACAGAGACCTGGTGCACTGTGTGCAACAAGATTCCCAAACAACCTTTTGAATTCACAGTTGTCCTTGTAGACCAGTTGCCATCCAATGCTATAGAACCCAGTCTGCCCTGCTATTTATTTTAGGGGAGAGGAAGAGGCACGGTGGAGTAATGAAAAGTGGCTCGGATTGAAGAATCTGAGAGCCGAGTTCGAATTACAGTAGAATTCGTTACATTTACTTACGAAAAGGTATGAACATCTATCTATCTATCTATCTATCTATCTATCTATCTATCTATCTGTATATATATATATATATATATATATATATATATATATATATATATATATAGGGTGTATCAAAAATACTTTTACGAACTTTGAGGCGTCTTCCTCACAACAACACAAGATAATGTATGCACATAAAGATAATTGTAAAAGGCCAATATTGTACTTCAATACAGCAAATCATAACAAATGTTTAAAATATCCTCCGCCTTCTCCTGCACACGCATGCACCCCTCTGATGGAGGACATTTTCAAATACTCCCACACGGATAGAATAGTTTTACACGCTTCTGTGACACGTTTATGAAGCGTTTTTGCGTTATTAATGTCTGCTGCATAAACCAATTGTTTTAGGTAGACACACAAATAAAACATCCAAAGGATTGAAGTCGGCGGAATATACAGACCACGGAACCGGTTCTCCACTACCTCTCTGCTTTTCATGACAGCTAGTTCATCGCGAAAAATATGACTAAAATGTGGTGGTGCATCATTATGCATGAACCACGTGCGTCTTCGTATTAGCAGGGGTACATCCTCTAGCAGGTCTGGAAGTGTAACTGAAATAAAGTCCCTGTAGTCAGCTCCTGTAAAACGTGCTGGGGAGAAAAAAATGAACCTACCAGTTTTTCACTTACTGTTATGGTCCAGGTTAGGACCAAGGAAGAACAACACGAACACAAGAGTAGAAATAACTAAGGTATATTACACGAAATAATAATACAAGATGTGGAAGGTGTTAGTATGACTGTCAGTCTGGTTTGGAGTGAACTACTATCGGCTCGACTCGATTCGGTATCTAGCCATACTCCCACGAGGGTTGTATGTGGCACAAGGCCGAGTTTAACGTGGGTTTCCCGAGCCCGTAGGCTCTGCCAAAAAATGTCCGTAGAACCCGTATAAACGGGATCCAGTTGGTCAACCTCCCCGAACGAGACTCTGCCCTTCGGCGGAGCCTCGTCCGGGTTACTCTCTGCTCAAAGGCAGAGAGTTCGACCGTCAAGCCGAGAAACTCGGCTTGATTCGACCCTCTCTCTTGAGAGGCGTAGTATACATAGTGTTAGGAAGAGTTCATTCTGTAGTTATAGTTAAGGACCCATGGCACTTAAAATTCCAGCACACACGTTAATCATAAAATGATATTGGTTGTGTAAGTATATTATTTCATCACTTCCAAATGTTGCCTCACCCATAACCAAGACTGAAAAAACAAACAACAGATTGGCAGTTTGTGCAACAAACCATTGACAAAAATTATCCATTGGTGACTAATCAGTGAGAGAATAACCCTGCAGACCTTGCAAATAATACAGATAAAGGAGCTGATCTTGAAGTACCCTCCATGCGGTAAAATGAGATATATGACATGCTAGGGCCACTGTGCTGATAACTGGATCGTCTCCGACAGCCCGTAAAATGTGTTCTTCGTGGTCAGGTGTACGAGCGGATCTCAGTTTTCCTCGATCCATAGTTTGTGGTTCCACGGATATAAAGCAACGCGGCGATAAACAGCAGCAAGGGTTGGGTGACTTGGCTGCTGTCGGTCTGGAAACTCAATTTGATACAGCCGTGCAGCCTCACATCCATTACCACTCGCGCTGCCGTATGTAAAAATCATATCTGCCTGTTCACGACATGAATAACTTGCCACTGCTAAACAGAACACTTCACTCACTACTACACATATTAAACATTGAATAGAGACTAGCCACAAAGGAACACGAATGACAAATTTAACCTAGTCTAAAATGCAACACTGTGCCACCTACTTAAACTTTCTTTAAACTTAATAAATTGAAAACGAAGGATTTGATGACATATGTTTATATGGGCCTTTTTTCTTGGTTTGGTGTGAGAAACCCGCCCCCAAAATACTTTTGATATTACCCTGTATATCGTTTTTTTTTTCACGTGCGAAGAGACTACATTTATCATCCGCCAGCAGCTGTAGTCAAGGTATTTTCGGGAGATCACTAATAAGATTTTTAAGCTTCACGCGAATAGCAAAAATTGTATATTTCACGTCGAGTGAAACAAAGCGCGTGCACACGCACACAGAAACACAATCACACGCTATAATTCATATCTATCTTAGTGTGTACACACACACACACACACACACACACACACACATATATATATATATATATATATATATATATATATATATATATATATATACTAATAATCTAATAAATATAAGAAATTATACTCGTCCGGAAAACCTTGGGTGCCTTGATTTGTAAACAAACAGATCAATAATCAAGGGGGAAAAAAGGTACCAAAAAAAAAGAAAGAACAGAGAACATGTACGTCAGCCGAAGACAATCGTCTAGCATCCAAGTTCAGAGTCCAAAGAAAAAAAAAACCAATACGAGTAAGTAAAATAACTAAGTAAAGTGCTCAATACGCTAAGTAGAGCAAACCTAATTAAACCTAAAGAGCCAGATAAACCTACCAATACTCCAGTATTCCCTGAAGATCCGCGTAGGTGAAACCTTGGTAGGTTTATCTGGTCCTTTAGGTTTAATTATATATCTATAGATAGATAGATAGATAGATAATGTGTAATTTAAACTATGGGTAGAAGAAGAAGAAGAAGAAGAAGAAGAAGAAGAAGAAGAAGAAGAAGAAGAAGAAGAAGAAGATTTCTTCGTAATATAATTAATGATTTTCCCTGGAATTGATGCTTTTCAAGACTAGATATGACCAAATACATAAAAAGTCGAAAAGATCTGTAGCCAACCGACAAATAAAATATGAATAAGTAATAAAAAATGCAATTAAATACGTTATGAAAAATACACTAAAAAAAGCCACTGAAACATCAGCGCCATTAATGAATATAACAAAAATATCTAAGAAAACACAAAATCACAAAATAAATCTATAAAAAAAACTAGGTACAAAAATGTCAGGTGACAGCATGAAATTCTTTAAAACAAACCAACTAATTAAAATAAACAAGATCATCGAATAGTATTTATTGATAAAATCAACCAGTATCTACAACAGCAAAAGAATTATAAAGCGACCATATTTTTTTTAAATCAAAAAATAGACTAAATTTGGGAGAAATTCATGTTCGCACTTTGATCATATCCGATGTCAATGTGTTATTTACCCAGCGATGATAAAACTGACACACGAACTTCCATTTCTCCTAAACTGTTCATACAATCAGCAGGAACCAGTTTTAATTGCTGTTAAACTTACCAACTATTTCTGAACACACATATACTCATATACACACAGACACATATCTAATGCCATAAACAATATGGCGGCTAATGTGTTTGAGGTTAAAATATGGCTGACAACAGCTGCAAAGAATGGCGTTTGTTATTGCATATTTTGTGCTGACAAAATCGTGGTCGAGTTTACGAATTTTTTAAATAACGGAGAAAATTTTGATTTGTTTTTTACAAAGATATTTTCTTTTACTTATTCAATAATTCTTTATCGTTAGTTTGTTTTCTTTGTGTTTTTTCCAAGTTGATTTGATTTTTATAAAAAAATGTTCGAACATTGGCATCAATTGTCTATTTTTTCGCCATTTTCTGAAGTCATTCTTTAATATTTTATTGATGGTATTAGCTTTTTTATTTTATTTTCTTTCATTTATTTACATTTATAATTTTATATTTCAAAACACAGTTATTACTTATAATATTCATTGATTTTTGATTCAATATTTATTTCTATGCGTTTTTTCTTCGATTCCTTCATTCATTTGTGTTCTTATTTCATTTTTTCTTTGTTTTTTTTTTTTTTTTTTGCATTCATTTCTTTATTAATTCCTTCACTTTTGCTAACTTTTTTCACTTTCATAATTCGTTTTTATTTTCACATCTACTATAGTTTTCTTTCTTGCCTCTTCCTGTTCTTTCAAAACAATATTTCTCTTACTCTTTCTTTCTTTCTTTCTTTCTTTCTTTCTTTCTTTCTTTCATTCTTATTTACGTTCTTGCTTGTTTGCTTATTTGCTTTCCTCAATGTATTACCATTTTCTCTTTCTTTCTTTCTTTCTTTTTTTCTTTCTTGTTCTTGTTGTTTGCTTATTTGCTTTCCTCAATGTATTACCATTTTCTCTTTCTTTCTTTCTTTTTTTTTTTTTCTTTCGTTTCTTTCTTTCTTTCTTACTTATTTACGTTCTTGCTTGGTTGCTTATTTGCTTTCCTCAATGTATTACCGTTTTCTCTTTCTTTCTTTCTTTTTTCTTTCGTTTCTTTCTTTCTTTCTTACTTATTTACGTTCTTGCTTGGTTGCTTATTTGCTTCTCTCAGTGTATTACCATTTTTTTCTCTTTTTCTCTCTCTCTCTCTTTCTTATTTACGTTCTTGCTTGACTGTTTATTTGCTTCCCTTAGTGTATTACCATTTTTCCTTTTTTCTTTCTTTCTTTCTTTCTTTCTTTTTTTCTTTCTTTCTTTCTTGCTTGCTTGGTTGCTTATTTGTTTCTCTCAGTGTATTACCATTTTCTCTCTTTCACTCTCTCTCTCTTTCTTTTTTTCTTTCTTATTTACGTTCTTGTTTGGTTGCTTATTTGCTTCCCTCAGTGTATTACCATTTTCTCTTTCTTTCTTTCTTTCTTTCTTTCTTTCTTTCTTTCTTTCTTTCTGTTTGTGTTTTAACCTTTCTTTCCATTCTCCTGTCATTTGCATTTTTTTTCATTATGTATTTATTTATGTTTAGGTGTTTTTCTAATCCAATTTATTTATTATTTCATATTTGAATATATATTTTTATCTGTTATTTTTCTTGCTTTAAATATATATATTTTTTTCCTTTCTCGGTTTTAGTTTTAATCAAATCCAAATCAGCTCCGGGTAGATTGACCCCCAGTCGAAAGAGTAAACTATGAGGAAAAACCCATAATGATAAAAAGTAAGGAAATATGCCTGAACACACAGAAACTCACACAACACACACACATACATACATACGTATATATATATATATATATATATATATATATATATATATATATATATATATATATATAAAACGTAAAAAATAAACTTTGATGGCGGGCAAATAGAAATTAAAGGTAAAATGAACTGTAACCAAATGTTCAGGCGAGAATAAAAAGAAAGAAAGTAATAAATGCAGAAGATTAAAATCGATACAAATATAAAAAAAAACAAAAGAAATTCTGGAAAAAAAATGAAAACTATTAAAACAAAAAGCAAATAAATAAAGTGAAGGGGAAATCGACAAATAACAACGCAGTCACGCATATTAAATATATCAGCAAAGAAATAAACCAAAGAGAAACATCTTTACTCGAGAAAAAAAAAGTATTTTCGATGAAGGAGAAAAATACACTTATTCAGAGAAGCGAAGTTAGAAGGAAGCAGAGAAGAAAGTGATAAGGTCCAGAGCTTTTAAAGAAAAAAATAGAAATCCCGATACAAAGATTGAAATAACGACTGGCGTAGAAACGATGCGATAATCTCCTCTTTTTGAGAGAATGGCACAATTCATCAGCGCATGCGCAGGTCTCTCATCCCAGTTAATTCAATAAGAACGCTAGCGACGATATTGAGCGTTAACGCAAGACTCATCAATCATCTCAAAGGTTGCCACGAAAGGCAGAATCTGAAAAGACCGGGTTTAATTCTTATTACAAACATTGGCTGGTGGAATAACGTAGTTCGATACTCAGAAAGTTCATCTCACAGAACAATTTTCCGTACCATATTGCATAACATGGTTTATTAGTTTGGGAGTTTTCTGAATACTTCTTTCAAGTAACTACGAGTTTATGGTTTTAATCATAAGATTTGTGCAAATTACAACAGTTATTTAGTACGGGAAATTAAATGAAACCTCTATTTACATTATTCGGACTTTTGTCCTCATCTTTGTCGCCATAATTATCACAACGTTTCGGCCTTTCAGTATCTGTCTATACTTCTAAGATGAGATATTATGTACACTATTTACATTATTCGGACTATTGTCCTCATCTTTGTCGCCATATTTATTACAACGTTTCGGCCTTTCAGTATCTGTCTATACTGCTAAGATGAGGTATTATGTATACTATTTATATTATTCGGACTATTGTCCTCGTATTTGTTGCAATATTTATTAAAACGTTTCGGCCTTTCACTATCTGTCTATATTTCTAAGATGAGGTATTATGTACACTATTTACATTATTCGGACTATTGTTCTCATCTTTGTCGCCATATTTATCACAATATTTCGGCCGTTGTACGCTCCGGCATTCTTCAGGTGGTCGGAATGTCGAACTGAACCCTTTATTTCACTCACTGGGGTAGACTGTTCTAGTTCCACGTGTCATGTTTAATGGACGTCAATTATTAGTTATCTCCTGTTAATTCCGGCCGAAACGTTGTGATAAATATTGCGACAAAGATGAGGACAATAGTCCGTCTAATGTAAATAGTATACATAATACCTCATCTCAGAAATATAGACAGATACTAAATGAAACCTATTTTTGTGTATTTTAATTTTAACTTAAAAAATTATAAATTAATGTTTTAATGTTGGCTTTTTAATTCTTCCTGAACCAAGTTTTCCATTTTTAATTTATCCTAAAAATTAGAATGGACACCTAAGACAACCTTTTATTTGTAGTACCCCTTCATGTGATTCGGGTATGCCAACACTTCAAATCTGGTATGAAACTAGCCACAGTGAATCCATTTAATAGTTGTGATAAAAACACTATATTAGATTATTGGCGCCATTTTGTTATTAAATAATGTTTTCGTTCATTAGCTAGTCATCTTTTTCTGAATTCATGCAAAAATCCTAAAATTCTGCGCTACCTGTACATGTATGCATGTATGTATGTATATATATATATATATATATATATATATATATATATATATATATATATATATATCAGAAAAAAATTAAAAATAAAGGAAGCCTTAATAATAAAGAAAAAGCCAACACTCAGTAATATTAATTACGAACACGGCCACAATGTACTGCGTTCGTAAAATAAAACATCCATATAACTCTAGAAATTCACACACAACCCATGAACACAATTAATAAAAAATCATTCTTGATAATTTCTAAAAGTATAGCCAAAAGCGTTCGGAATTACAGGGCATTTAGACAGTTTCTACACTCTCACTATCCAAAAAAGAAAACATTTCTTCGAACACAAGAAAAAAATAAATAAAAGTACCTTGTCTGTCGTCTTTATTGAAACATGTATAAATGAAGTATTGCTGCCCAAATACACAATATCTATTTATCTCTCCCTCTATTTCTTTCTTTCTCTCTCTCTCTCTATATATATATATATATATATATATATATATATATATATATAGAGAGAGAGAGAGAGAGAGAGATTTAATGTATTGCTGGTAATGTTTTTTAGCTATGAAAATGTATTGCTGGTATTTTTACTATAAAAATGCATTTTTTAACTTCATAGTTTTTTGACACTAGTTTAGGGGTTAACTATTTTCGCATATCTGGGACCCTAACAGCTGCTACAATCCTAGGCCAGGGTGGACCTGGGAACAATAGGAATTAAGATGTGGTTCAGTGTTCCTCAAAACTTACCGATCAGTGGACTTGCTGCCGGATGTTGTTTATCAACCTACCCAGCACACACACACAAACACACACACACACACACACACACACACACACACACACACACACACACACACACACTATATATATATATATATATATATATATATATATATATACCTCCAAAGAAAAGCGATACCTAAGTTTAAAGATGAATTAATTTTTAAATATGAAAAATATTTCTTGCAGATTATATTTTAATTTGAAGCTAATAGATTAAATTTGATATTTTCAATAAGCGAAATATTTGCTGTATTTTAAAACGAATTTAAATTGATTGGAATGTTTTTTTCATTGCTAAAAATGCATGATTTCATTCATTTTTAGTCGTATTCATGAACTTCTAAGTACAACGTAATTCTCTTTAATAAAACTGTTTTCAAAAATAAAATTTACTTTCCTAATAAATTATTTGCAGAAGATTAGCTGATTTAATGTTCAATTAATTTGCTTTAAAATTCTTTTACTTAATTTTAGTTTCAAATATCACAGAAAAGCATTTTTTTTTACATGGAAGTGGATGTTTGTATTAGGTGTTGACAACTATTTCGGTAGTCTTATATTTGGGAAATTTTTGTACGGTGAAGGGGGCATATCTGTACATATTACTTGACGAATATAACGTGAGTGTCTTTTTATATAATGCTTTATTAACTACCTAATAAAATAAAACATATAGAAAAAAATAAGTACTCTAATGGTTTCCCTGAAATTTATCTACTTTGGCTTTAACCTTACGCTATTAACCGTTCTTATTTTCCGATGATGTCGCCTATGGACATCCGTATTGCAAATATCAGCATGTTTATACACACACACACACACACACACGCACACACACACACACACTATTCAAAATTCTTTTTAGAATACTGGGGTCGCTGAATTATTGAAAGCGTCTCTATATATGATTAGTGAATAAAGTTTTTACTTAATAATATCACCTCACCGGTACAAAATAATTCAGAATTTTAAAAGATTTAAACATTTATAAATTATTCTAATTAAAATTTTCAAAAACATTTTATATTTAATACTAATATAATATATATGCACATTAATTAAATAATATGCAGTTCAAGATATCGTCTCCTCGGGTGAATATTTTATTTAATATAGACTGTGTATTTTGTATTATAATAGCTTCTAGGGCTTGGCTTGGCTTGGCTTGGCTTGGCTTGGCTTGGTTTGGTTTGGTTTGGTTTGTTTTACGGCACATCAACCTCAATGGGTTATTTAATGCTGACATTTTTTTTTTTTTTGCTGGTAATATTCTGTTTTGTCAAAAATCTGTTTCTGGTAATATTTTTCATTCAAAAATATATTCTTGGTAATTTTGTTTTTCAAAAACGTATTGTTGCTAATATTTTTTTTGTAAAAATGTATTGCTGGTAATAGTTAACTATTTGCCCATAGCTTGGACCCTAACAGGTGCTACCACCCCAGATCAGGGCGGACCAGGGAACACAGGCAATTAAGAGGTGGTTCCCCGCTACTCAAAACCTTCAGATCAGAGGCCTTGCTGTTGGACGCATTTTATCGTCTTACACAGGATGCGGATGTAGTTTATCCTCATGCCCAGGACGGAGCTTTTAGGGTTAAAATAAAATTAAATAAATCTCATTATTTTTTGAGGCCTCGTTCCCAGTAACCATTAAACATGGCGCCATACTAGACTACTTTATTCATTTACCTTCCCAAAATATACCAGCATATAGACAAGGGAATTACAACTCCCACACATACACCACATTGATTCTTGATAATGACTGCGATAGCTGACAGTACTTGTGCCATAATAACAAAATATGTACTTCGGACGGTTTGTCCACAACTTCAAGCACAAATCACCGAAAATTAGAAAAATATGATAAAAAAATAAACAGACAAACATTATCGATTTATTTTAATCAATAATTCCGAAACAATAACTTTGCTGACTCCAGCAAAGCCCTCATAAGACGTTGGGACTAGCTTCAGCTATTATTTATTTTTTGCCCACTGGATCATTACAGTTCAGTAAAGAATCATCACTATTTCACGACAAAATGTGAGAAACTCATTGTCAAAGTCATATCAATCAAACCTCGTCAGGGATGTTATCAAGTTCAGAAAGCCTTTCCACGCTTTATTTTCTTCTTTGCAGATGTCAGTTCGGCCATGTTGAGCATTCCCTTCTTGATGACGAGTTCTTGTTCAGTTAAGAATGAAACGCCTGTATTTACTCCATCCTCCTATCTCAGTTTCGCTAGCTGCTCACTCCTGGAGAAGAAGTAAATAAGAACCTGTGAGTGACACCCCCCTATGAAACCCATCGCGCGGCAAAAGAACGGTTGGAAGACATGACAATTACATTGACTAACTTGTAGATTACTCTGGATACTATCTGGAGGAACTGTAGACAGCGATGTCTGACAGAGATGGTTGGAGGGAACGAGTCAGGAGAATCGGAGAAGAATTCTCAACCTGATGATGATAATTATTTTATTATATCAGTTACATAAAACCTAAAATAAAATTGATAAATATTTTAAATTGATAAACGGTTGGACTTTATATGGGAACTGAAAAAAGGTATTACCATCAATATGAGTTCAAATCAAAGAGTTTATCAAGTGATGGAGATTACCTTGAACCAAGCCGAATGCAAGGAGAGTCTTCTTGAAGATAACTCTATTACTATTATTTGATTTGATTTATTTTTATCTGGGGTGTCCGAGATCGTCTGAGCACCATCTGGAAGTCCTTCCTCTGTGACAATCTTAAGAGAGACTTTTTAAGGCTACAGTATAATTTGTCTTGCTCTACGGCTCAACAACATAGACACTGACAAAACACCAAAAGCATCACTTGGCGGAACATACACAAAGATGTTATTATCTGGAGACATCAGCTGGAAGAAACACGAACTTCTGTATGGACACCTTCCACCTGATTTCAGATGAGAAAAGCTTCAACTGGTTACTTAGAAGTAAGTTAGAAATTGTGAGAGACACCCTAAACCGATCGCGCAGCAAAAGAACGGTTGGAAGACTTCAAACATAAAAGATGACTGGATACCATCTAGGGATGTCGACAGCGATGTCCGAGAGAGTTAGGTGGAAGGAACGAGCCAGGAGAATCTGAGAAGAATTCTTGACCTGATGTTTCGACAGCATTAGGCTTTTTTATTCTACTTTCTGATTTATCAAGGCTGTCTTATATATCCACTGGTGATCATTATATCAAGACTTCAGCGGGAATGGTAAAACAGCATAATCATTTGTCAGGATATCTAGCAAACATAGAAAAAATATCTATTCATTATGTATACCACACACAATGAACTGACTAAACAAGAAAATAAAACAGAAATAATAATTTGTATCAACCATTCGCCCTTGGATGGAGTATTGCTGCCATATATAGTCGGTAGCCCTTCTGTTTGTTTCAAGGTCCTTGATAAAATCCAAAGACGGATATGCAATGTAATTGACCCAATTCTGGCATCTTTCCTGCAGTCACTCTCTCACAGACGTTCCGTTGCCTCTCTCTGTCTTTTTTTACAAATACTTTCATGATAACTGCTTCGATGAGTTGCTTTCGCTGGTTCCCAGACTTCATGAGTTTAAAGGTTCAACTAGGCTGGTATCTCGCTCTCACACTTTCAATGTCGAAACTGTAAAATGTAGTCGTCTTTTCTACTGCAATAGCTCCATGTCTCGATCCTCTCGCCTATGAATCCCCCCCATTTCTTGTTTCCCTGATAGCTATAATCTCCAGCTATGTAAAGTCAATTGAAGTCTCCGGATGTCCTGATCTATCCCCTATCCTTCTCTTCATCCTTTCCTCTATCACTCCTCTTTGCTCTCGCTCCAACTCTATGTAACCCCTTGCATGCTAGTGGCTTCCCGCCTTTCTTTGAGTTGGATACTTAAAAAAATAAGTATAATTAACGAGAAATGAAAAGGAACCACATTGGTGAGGGAGGGTATTCAGAAAGTTGTGCAACTCCAAGTCTTTTTGAACAGGAGTAGAGGTTTATCTATTGTTTCTTGTTTAGGACCGGATTTTTGTCTCCTTTTAAACACTGATTTAATTCTACAGGTCTAAGCTCTCCGCTCTAAACTCTGAAATTTATACTATTATTGAGTTTCAAGTTCCCTCTAAAGTTTTTTCCTTCCTTTTCACTCCTAGTAGCCCCCTAGTGTCTTAGTGGCATTATCGCCTTGCTTGGAGTGAACTGATTAAAAAAAAACAAACTCGGCTTCCCCTCTCCATCAGCCGAATGTTTATCTCGTGAGATAATTGAGCTTGTTGTTTAATATATGGATGGCATTGTTATCTACTGCAAGCACGTTGATATTTATATGTTTGTGTGTGTGTTTGTGTTCGCGCGCGCGCCTATGCGTGTGTATGTGTGCATGCGTGTGTGCTGTGTGTTGTAGTTGAATATTTGCCACAGGTGCAACATTTGATGGTGTTCGAGAACAACTAACAAATAGAAAAACCTTTTATAATAATTTCTGTAGTTTGGGACTAGAAAATCTTCCGATCTTTCCGCTCAAATTCATATATTTATTTCTGTGTGTGCAAGTTGTATATGTATATGAATATTCAAGTGTATGCGAGTTTATGTGTGTGTGTGTGTGTGTGTGATGGTATGTATAGGAAAGGTTGTTAGACTGAATATATGATGTCATATATTTGTGTGTGTGAGAGTGTCTGTTAGCATGTGATAGTGAGTATGCGTGTAGCGATGGTGTGTATCCGTGTTCGCGTGCGACTGAGTATGAGTGCGTATTGGCGTGTATACGCAGATGTGTATGCATGTGTATATGCATATATGTGCAGGTTAATGTATATGTGTGTGCGTAAGTGTGTATATATTCATCTTTGACGTACTTACTGACATATTCTGCAGGCGAAATTTAAGTAGACAAGACACAAAATGAGATTAATCATTTATCAGGCTGAAAGGTTGGAATATTTGGAATCCGGAGAAAAAGGAGAAAAGCCCAAAATAATAATAATAATAATAATAGTAATAATAATAATAAAGAATGGCATTCAATAATCTATTGTTGCACCCACGAGAATCTGGGACAAACGGCAATATCCCTAAAGGACAAAATCCTTAGGTCAGGTCCGATAACTCTTACCACTTATGTATGGCCGATCAAGTGACCAGGAACATATCAGGTTGATCTCATGATTGACTTTTTCAACTTAAGTCGCTACTCAATATGGACAAGAAGAAGGATATTGATTTTTGACAGTTTTTTTTTTTGGCTAAAGCTGGATTCTTCGGGAATAAAAAATATCTAGAATAAAAAATTCTGTCAATAGAAGTTTGGAAAATAATATATAAAAATATATATTGGTTATCACAATTAAGAATGGAAGTAAAGCAGGAGAAAAAGAGTTGACAGTATTAATGAACGCTTATAAGAAAAGAATAGGAAAAAGAAGACGGATAGAATATTAAAAGGAAGAGAAACAAAACGAGAAGAAAAAAGGAAAAGAAAAGGTAACTTAACAGAACGATTAGGAAAGAAAAAAAATCAAGAGAACGAGAAGAAAGATAAGTTAGATTAGAAATAAGGAATATATGAGATGCAAAGTAAAATGAAAAATAAGAAGGCATACTAGGGGGGGGTTGAAGAAATGCCTTTTTTTTCTTAAAAATATGACGAAAAGAGAGGAGAAAATAATCAAACAAAATCGGAATGGCCACTAAGAAGATGAAGAGTAATGGTATGGAAAAGTAGCAAAAAACGGGCAAAAAAAGGTAAGAAGAAAAAGAAGAAAGGGAAAAGAAAAAAGAAAGAGATACAAAAGAGCAAAAGGAAAACGAGAAAGAGAAAAAGTAGGACGAGAAAAAAAAAAGGATGAGAGCAAAAAATGAACAAAGAGAAGATAAGAGAGGAGAACAATTTATGAGGAGCGTCAAGAAGAAAATGAAGAAACATACAAGATGCAAGATCAAAGAGAAAAAGTCTGTTTTATAAAACGATAAAAAATACTTGACAGAAAATATGTATGAAGGACTTGAATTCATCGTATATATTTCAATAAGTGCAGATCTTCTTTCTGTTGATCGGGTACGAATTATTCCAAAATACTGCAGCGCAACTCCTCCAAATTACGTAGGAGACAATCTCAAAACCACTCCAGTAATTCACCATTTAGTTCTGCGCATGCCCGGAAACATCTTCAGTTAAACTCTTCCGCCATATTTTTTTTTCAGTCCTACATGTTTTTTTTTTCTTTGTTGTCTTTTACAGGCTCGTTTCCATCTGTTTTCGCTTGCACCTAACTCCTAGAGATCGATCTATCAATAGCATCTTTGCAATAGACAACTAATCCATTGATATTATCTAAAAATATTCCCCTGCATCTGCAAGGCATTATCTATCTATCTATCTATCTATCTATCTATCTATCTATCTATATATATATATATATATATATATATATATATATATATATATATATATTGTAAGGTATGTATTTCGTATAATAGTTTTATGTACCGTGTACGTATTTGTGACGACTTATAGGTGGTTCTTATGTTTCATCGACTAATTTTTTTATCAGTATGAATCATTTTCAGGCAAAACACTCAATATATAGATCACCGCTTGACACTGGATCAATTCTATCGGGCGTACGATGCAGCGTAACGTTTATCAATAAGAATCTGTAAATCATATAGGAATTTTGGGTGAAACAGAGACCCTTGGAAAAGGCATTCTGTATCATTTAGCCTGTAATATGGAAGACACTTCTTTGAAAAGGTATGTTTCGCTGTTCCAGTGAAACTTCGGATTTCGGTGTCACATTTTTCGTCTCTTGTTAAAATATTTTCAAGCTATTGAAATTTTCCTCTTTTCTTGGTTTTGGAATCATCAATTCCTCCTTTGCATCTTGGGTTGTTCCGATCTCCGAAAAGGATACATTCTGTCTTCTTACAATTGTTTTTTCGATTTATATTTTTATTTTCTTTTACTAACTACCTAAGATGTTCCTTTAGTTTCATTTCTGTGACTGGTAATAGTTCTTTGCTTCATTGCTGTTATATAGTCTTGTGTATCAGACACGAGACAATATACTAATGCTGCAACTTTCGCCTCAGTACTGGGTTTGGTTTGGTTTCGTTTATTGTGTCTCAAGGCATATCAAACTTAATGGGTTATTTAATGCCGACAACGTTTTTAGGATAGATTCGCATGAAAAGAATATGTATTCTTTGGTTTAGATTGTTTTGTTTTACGGCATATCAACCTCTATGGGTTATTTAATGCCGACAATATTTTTAGGATAGATTCGTATGAATAGAATATGTATTCTTTGGTTTAGATTGGTTTGGTTTATTTTGTTTTACGCATATCAACCTCAATGGGTTATTTAATGCTGATAAAAAAAATTATTCCTGGTAATATTTTGTTTTGTCAAAAATCTCTTTCTTGTAATATATTTCCTTCAAAATGCTATTGATGGTAATACTTTTTCTCAAAAAAGTATTGCTGGTAATAGTTAACTATTTTCCCATAGCTGGGACACTAACAGGTGATGCTAACCCGGGTCAGGGTGGACCTGGGGACACCAGCAATTAAGAGTTTGTTCAAGGCTCCTCAAAATCTCCTGTGCAGAGGCCTTGCCGCTGGACGTAGTTTAACGTCTTACCCAGGACGCGGATGTAGTTTAACGTCTTGCCCAGGCCGAGCCTCAGTACTGGGAGGCTTTATATATATTAGCCATTTTTTTTAACTATACTAAGACTAATACAAGTGATATTCATCGATGTGAAAAGAAGGGTTAGTAAAGGAAAATATAGAGAGAAGGAGAAGAATGTAAAGGAAGATAGACAAAAAGGAAAAGAGAAGGAATATATTAGAAGTAGAGTAAAAAAAATAAGAAAGTAGAGAAGAGGAAAATTAAAAGAAAAGTCAATAAAAAAGAGAGGAGAAAATAAACAAGCAAAAGAGGGGAAAGGGTGGCGATTAACTTGAAAACAAAGAGACGCAGAATGGAAAACGAAGGAAAAGAAGAAAGATTAAAGAAATAAAGAGAAGAGAAAAAAGAAGAAATGTCAAGAATGAGTGTAAAGCATAAACAAAGAGAAGAGGGAGAAAAAGAGTACAATATATGAGGAGATGTCAAGAAGAAGATGAAAAAGAAGGACTATTGTCCTCATCTTTGTCGGCATATTTATTACAATAGGCCGCCCCATTAAGGTAAGGCTTCAAGAACACCAGTAAGCTGTATCACGAGGGCAAATGGAAAACTCAGGCGTGGCAGACCACATATGGAGAGAGAAGAGAGTTCACCGCTCTCTGTGGGATCAGGTTGAGATCATAAACAAGGAACACCATTGGAAAATTCGTAAACAAGGAATCAGTACATATGCTATGGCACAAAAATCACCTGAGTCGACCAAGCATAGAAATGAATACAATATGGGACCCAGTAATAAGAAGTGCCAGAGAAAAGAGATAACAACAACAAATTGCAATATGACCTCTGGTAAAAAAATGCAATGATAACAGCAAAAATTGCAATATGAGCACAGATAAAAAATGGTTGCTGAAGACATTAGGTTTATAATACCCCAAAATTCATAAACAGATGTCCTCAAGGACACATGGCACAGTGGATAAAGGCGTTAGTTAGATCCAGTGATAAAATCCAATGAGTGTAAGTTCAATACCCAATTAAGGCAGTGGAGATCTTGGAGAGGGGTAATAACAGGAGTGTGACACTATTTAGGGTTGCGTGAAAAGAAAAAAAGGGGCGAGAATTAATTTAGGTGATAAGAAGCTATCACGAAAAGACACTGAGCGATGTTATTTTTTCTAACAAAGAAAATTGGTAAAGATTTTATTTTCATTAGCGAAGAAAGTAAGATACCGCATTTAATTTGATTTATGTTACGACGAGGCGAAAGAAGATAGCAATCTGCCCATGGCAATAATGAAAATTTCAGGTTGGTCAAGTGGCCTACGAAACAGAAACTGGGAGATAATGATAATCAGGTCAAGCGCTCTGACCGAGAAAAATGTCCGCTGGACCACCCACAAGTTAGAAAGAAAGAAAGATTAAACCATTAACTATCGTCGGAGATAACATTGGTTTGAAAGAAAATCACCTGTTTTATTGTCCAAACCTGGACATGATAAAAATGATTTCATCAGAACAGATAATTAGCGAAAATCTCGTTGACGAACTCCTGATGAAATTCGGTTAAGATAGAGATTAGAGATCATCCTAAGAGTCGTGTGAGGTCTCCTCGAAGAAAAGAAAGAAAAGAAAAAAAAAGGGAAGATAATTTTTTCTTCCTTTGAGTGATAATTGCAAACGCCCACGCTGTTGAGCGTTCATTGGCTGAAGGGTAGCGTGAGCGGTAGGCGAAGGTAAACTATGAAGAAGGAGGGGAGGCCTGTTGACGCCCCCTGAAGGGATTGGCGTGAGTTACCAATATGAGAAAGGAAGAATTTGGGAGGACGATTCCCTTAAACTAGAAATTAAGGACTTCCAAAAATGGAAAGTAATTTTTCCTGACCGAAACCAAAGAAAACCCTTAATGCGGATGTAGAATTATCAAGGAACCTCAAACCCCGACAAGCCCATCGCGGTTTTGGTCGGCGTCCATATAAGCAGAGTCGCAGCGAGTGGACGGCAGTTGGGGTTGAAGAGACAGGCAGGCAGTTGCAGTTGAGCTGTGAGATTTGAGATCCGCCTCGCAGGAAGCTGACTGAAAGATCCACGCATTCTCGACGTCAACTTCTAACCAAGAACAATTTATTTTTGAAGAACGACTTAGACTCACACCACCAAAACAAGTTTTACGAATCTCACCTGAAGATAAACCAAAAACCAGTTATCGAAAAACAACTTAAGATGTTAAGACTCGCCTAACAAACGCAAAGTGTCACGTAACCATATTAGCGGTTTGGGAGAAAGATGCAGTCCTGTATGCAACCAGATATAAAATATTGTTATCCTTTTTTAACACATTTGAACTTTTCGAGTTGTTACTTTATTTTCTTTTACATATACTTGGGCGGTATTACCCTTGTCCGGACTCGACTTGCATTACGTCCCGGCGACTGATTGATTTCGTCTACCTAAGATCAAATCAAAACGTGGGTAGGTTAGACTAGAAATCAAAAAAGTTACTTCGGTAACCAGACGTTGGAGGCGAGCTGGGAGGGATAAGGCTGATACCGAATCTAACCAGATTCCCATCCGAATCAGCAAAAGGTAGAACGTCACATTTGATGCCGCGAACAATACCAAGTCACATTGGTCGTCGCAGGACAGGACGGGGCGCGGAGACAGACGGGGTGACGTCACAATTGGTGCCGTGACCAGGATAGCAAGGCGGGCGCGGCCAGGCAGACGTCACGATTGGCGCAGTGACCCCGGGATGACGTCACAGGAGATAACTGACAACTTAAATGCATTAAAACATGACACGTGGAACTAGAACAGTCTAACCCGGTGAGCGAAATAAAGGGTTCTGTTCGACATTCCAACCACCTGAAGAAGCTCGTTGTAATGATTATGGCAACATATGTAAAGAAAATAGTTCGAATAATGTAAATACAAAAAAAACAGGGACTTTAAAAATATCTATGCAGGTATACAAATATTAATATGAACTTATAATCAAGACAATACATTTTGTGTGCATGTTTTGTTTTTTATTACGGTATACCTACGTGCGTATACTCCTTTATTGATTACTTGTTGACACTGGATCAATTAGATCGGATGTACGATATAGCGTAATGATTTTCAGCTGAAATTTGTAAACCGGATTTTGATTGGAAAAGGCATCCTATAACATTTAGGAGAGATCATTAATTTATTGCACAAAATTACTGTAAATGCAATGTATGGTTTAAAATACTCAACATGAATGAAACGAAACTAAATTACAGTTGCACTGATGATAACCTATATATGACTGGATTATGAATATGACTAATAATATGAGCCCGTCTTATGAAGTGAAAATTCTTTACTGAGAATATAATTAACCAAGCCAGTGTGAGAGCTGACGGTGTGAACATATAGTACATATAGGATGCACAGAACGGCCGTGAACAGTAGAAAAAAAAAACAGCTTTTTCTCCGAAGATTTACTGGGCCAATGTAGCGTTTTAAACCTCGTCATTTTAATATATATATATATATATATATATATATATATATATATATATATATATATATATATATATATAAATGAACATTGAAATCAACACTCAGAGGAGACAGTCTGTTTCATATTAGACGCAATATTGCTTCTAGCATGAAACAGACTGTCGCCTCTGAGTGTTGACTTCAATGTTCACTTTTATATTTATATTTACATTCACTCTATCTCTGATATTGAGGACTTTATCCCATAAATATAGCACACCTTAAAACTATATTTCTTCATATATATATATATATATATATATATATATATATAGAGAGAGAGAGAGAGAGACAGAGAGAGACAGAGACAGAGACAGAGAGAGACAGAGACAGAGAGAAAAAGAGAGAAGGCACGGTGGAGTAGTGGATAGCGGCTTGGATTGAGGAATCGGAGAGCCGAGTTCGAATTCCACTCGAATCTATTACATTCACTTACATGCTAATATCCCTGAGTATGAATCCTCTTCTCCCTCCAGGTATGGGTAAATAGCGGGATATACTTGGTTCTATAGCCTTGGATGGCAACTGGTCTAGGAGAAGGCCAACTCTGAATTCAAGACCTGGAGTCGTTTGAGGACCTTGTGTCACGTAGTATTCAGTCCTTCACAAAGTGTGGTTGGTTCTGCACAAAGCCTTCACCACTATAATCAAATCTCATGTGCTGGTGTCGCGCTGTCAGTTTCTTGGAACTGAAATACTTGACCATCATACGTTGAATACGACGGGAGAGTCCCATATATATATATATATATATATATATATATATATATATATATATATATATATACCGAACGTATCAAAAGAATGGAATGAAGCAGTTTTAGAAAGAGGAATTTAATTTCACTAAACAATCGGATGAAAAAGGTGTAAGTCATGTGCGAGGCGGAAGAAATATTACGCTCATTACACAAAACTATCGAATTTTATATTACATCACAAGGGTAGATTAAATCGATTGAAAGCGAATATTAAAAGGAAATACCAACGCGTGTATAGTTGGTTTAAGGATGTGTGGTTTGTGTCAGGAGAAGAGATTGAAAATTATTAACTTATATTAAATTCTGAATAAAATTTTAAGTCTCTTCACCTCTGAGCAAATTGGTCATCATTCACAGCCATATAAGAGATTACATATTACATAATAGTTCATCACTCTTTTCTTTGTTTATAACATTTTCATATCTCTTAATACTTTGCTTAGTTTCTGAAAGGCAATTTCTGTGTTACATATTCAGCCATCTGTTACGATACTGCCCAAGTCAGATTAGCAAACAGATGATTCTTTTCTGTTGCGAATGCAAAATTCAAAAAAATCCTATCCTTTCTATTGAAATGCTTTTTCTTTCATTAATTGAATTTTTCTACTGACAAGACGTGGAACAATTATATTGACTTAACTGCCGAAATAAAACTTGCTTGAATCCATCGTGATAGACTAATTTTCTACACAGAACCTTACACCATTATAAATCTATAATTCGTCCATGCATCGAATATTCCTGCCTTGTCTGGTGCTTCTGCTATGAATCTTGACAAAATCGATAGAATAATCTGCAATGTTAATGGCCTTAGCATGGCATCTACGCTTCAGTAACTTTTCTGCAAATTAGTTTTTCTCTCTCTTTTCTATAAATATTTTCATTATTTACATTGCTCGGATTATCCTCCTCATCTTTGTTGCCATAACGTTTCGGCCGCTGTACGCTCCGGCCTTCTTCAGGTGGTTGGAATGTCGAACCCTTTATTTCGCTCACTGGTTTAGACCGTTCCAGATCCACGTGCCATTTATTGAATTCACACTCTTTGGGTCCTGTCACTGGATCTAACTAACGCCTTTATCTACTGCACCATGTGTCCTTGAGGACATCTGTGTATGAATTTCAGTGTATTATAAACCTAATGTCTTCAGCAACCGTTTTATAGCAGTACTAATATGGCAATTTTTGCTGTTATTATTTATTTTTTTTTACCAGAGCTCATATTACAATTTTCGTTGTTATTTCTTTTCTCTGGCACTCCTTATTACTGGTTCCCATATTGTATTCATTTCTATGCTTGGTCGGCTCAGGATATAGTTGTGGCCTAGCATATGTGCTGATTCATTAAGTTTACGAATTTCAAATGATGTTCTTTGTTTATGATTTCAATCAGATTCCATAGAAGGCAGTGATTTCTCTTTTCTCTCCATATGTCGTCAGCCACGACTGATTTTTCCACTTCCCCTCGTGTTACAGATTTTTGGTGTTCTTGAAGCCTTACTTTAAGGAGGCAGCCTGTCTCTCTTTTATATTTTTCCACAGCTGCACGGGATGGCATACACACAATCTTTAGTCATGTTCTCCTCTATGGAGGTGGTGGGGGGGTCTTACTCAGGAAAGTGTCGCCTAGCTTTTGAAGGTTGTCATGATGTTATATGGACCGCAGATCTTTTGTATTTTTTCCGATAACCCCTTCACATTAGGCAGGCAGACTGTTTTCTGAGTGTTTTTGTCCCTCTTGTACCCGCCAATCCCAGTTTATTGGTTGTGCTGCCATGTACCCAGGGTAGTTGTTACGTTGTAGGGTACTGTTTATAATGACCAATTCTTTATCTAATATCTCTGGGTCGCCTCTGATGATTTTTTTCTCGCTGTTGTAAGCTGTTGTTTCTTTATGCTCTATGTATAGTGGGACTTGAAAATGAGGTACTGTCCGGTGAATGTAGGTTTGTGGTAAATATGCACTAAACATTTTTCACTTTTTTGCTAGTTTGAACCTTTGTCATAACGAAAATTAAGTCTATTCTTATTTTTCTATGTGCTGTGTCTCTTCAGGGCTTGGATGGCCATGGTTACTCACAATGACGCAAACAGTTTCAAACGAGAGATTTGTAAATAAAGTGCTTACTTTTCATAATATTGTGAAAGTCAACTATCAGTTTAACACGGTATCGATGTTTTAAAAAGGGGAACATCCTAAAATATAATTATTTTTCGATTCAGGAAAGTGTTTTAACCCAAAGAATGTGTACAGAATGCTACCTTACAAAAATTATCCACCGAAAATTTTTCTGTATTTTTACGAATAGACCAGTTTATAGTTACTTAGCCTGATACCATATTCAGTTAAAGCTCATTAAATATTATATGGCATGTATTAATTGCGATCTTGTACCCGACTAGGCTTAGCTGATTAAATAAGAAAGATTAATCAGTGTGGTATACCTGGGTGTATGACAGAGAGAGTGCAGGGTCTAGTTTTATAAAACAGCTTCCACTTGATGTGTACGCACCAGTATGCGTTCTTGATAGACAAGGCCATTTTTCCTAACTTTTTAAACCTTCGTCGCATAGGTGAATGTAGGATGAGTTTTGTTCTTCAAGAATATAGATAATAAAACAGTTACTACATTTCTGTAAATATTCCTTTTTAAAATATTTTACCTGCCTTTCACTCGCAGTGATTCTGTACTTAACTTAATAAATAAATAAAAAATATTTCACTCCTGAGTCTTGGATTTTCGAAACCGATTTTTATTGAATATTTTAATACTTTAGAAAAGAAATACACCGAAAACAAAACACTTTTTCTTCCGAAATTTGTTAGATTGCATCTTTTAATGTTTGAATTTTTTTTTTTTAAATATCCTTAATTGTCCTTTTACTTTTATCTCCGTCCATGTTATTTTAGCTTTTATTTTTCAAACTTTTCATTAAATCGTTTTCGAACTCCTGATATCCTAAGGAATATTCGAAAGGCTTTTTGAAGATCAAACTTTAATTTTGTTATGAGAAAATTCAATAAATATCGTTCTAAGTAAAAGAAAGAGAAATAAAAAAATTAAATAGAAAACAGAATTAAACACAAACGTTGACATTTTCAGCGTTTATTTAATTACTAGTGGCTGGATACCTCTTTTGGAATTCTCCCGAAGCAAATTTCCCTCCAGTAATTACAGACTTGATCTTCTGGTTGCTCTGAAGATTTCAGGGTCAATGTAGCGTTTTGAACCTCGTCATTGTAGGATATATATATATATATATATATATATATATATATATATATATATATGACATATCAAAAGAATGGAATGGAGCCGTTTTAGGAACAGGAATTTAATTTCACTAAACAATGGGATGAAAAAGGGTGTAAGGCGTGTTCGTGATGGGAGTGGGAGGACTGAACATCAAAATGGTAAGAAGCGTATGAAAATAGATAGTGAGAGAATTGCGAGTCGTAGAAAAACAATTTCCTTTTGAAGAAATAGAAGAAGATTAAAGATTTGGAAAGATAGTGTTCCGCCGAGGGTAGTTGGGGGTGACATTTTTATGTTAATTTACTCTGAAGATAACTTTCTCTTCATTTGTTGTTCTTTTAGTTTTTTTTCTCTCCTTCTTTGTCTCTTTCTGGAATTCTTTTCTTTAGTTTGATTTCTTTTATTTCAAAATTTATTACTTCATTTTGGCTTTGAAAAAAAAAATTCTGTCAGTTCAAATGGGATCTTTCTTTAATTCGTTCGTTCTTTCTTTCTTTTTTTCTTTCTTTCTTTCTTTCTTTCTTTCTTTCTTTATTTATTTATTTGTTTATTTTCCAAACACTTAGCAAAAGATACAATCCGAATATATATCCTTATATATTGTGTTCCTTCCGGGAGTCGGCACTCATTCCTCTCCACATCTTTCTATCTTTTGACCCAATACTTTCGCAATTTTCTATTTAATATCGTTATAAATATTTATTAATGTCGTTACACACACACACACGGACATCCATATATATATATATATATATATATATATATATATATATATATATACAGTATAAAAATATATGTATTTGGAAAAGTTTTCTTCAGGAATTCATCTTCTAAAATTCATCGGACTATATATATATATATATATATATATATATATATATATATATATATATATGTGTGTGTGTGTGTGTGTGTGTGTGTGTGTGTGTGTGTGTCTGTCTATATTTCTGAGATAAGGTATTAAATACCCCATTTATATTATTAAAACTATTTTCCTCATCATTATCTTCATATTTATTACAAAGTTTCGGCCGTTGTACGCTCCGGCCTTCCTCAGGAGGTTGGAATGTCGAACTGAACCTTTTAATTTACAAGTCTATTAATTTATTTCCCAGAATAAACTTGATTAGACTGGGACGGGACCGGTTGTTTTTAGCTATTAAATTTACACTGATATGCCTTTTAAATTACGTTATTAATTTTCTACAACAAAACTTGTTTATATATATACTCTCTCTCTCTCTCTCTCTCTCTCACACACACACACACACACACATATATATATATATATATACTCATTTTTTCGAAAATTATAACATAAAATGTTATAAAATCACTACAAAAAATAGCCATTTTGTTTCAAAACTTCTGGTGTCTTATCATCTGATGGTTTTGATTGTAGAATAAAGGGTTTTTATTCTACATTCAATACCATCACTTGATAAGACACCAGAAGTGTTGAAACAAAATGTCTACTTTTGTAGTGATTTTATAACATTTTTATGTCATAATTTTCGAATAAATGATTATATTTTCTCTACTCTGTATTGAGCACTCTTTTAAGAATAGTATTTGTTGGTTATTGGAATTTATTCCGTATACATCAATCCTATAGTTGGGTATATATATATATATATATATATATATATATATATATATATATATATATATGATGACAATGTGTCTTTGAATTATGCTATATTTAATGAATTAGTTTGCTCAGTATAGGAGATAGATCATATGTTAATATAAACTATGCTCTATCCCTGATAAAGATCTTTTTAATTCATAAATATAGCATACGTTAAAACTATATTTTTACCATATTTAGCTACTGATAAGTAATAGAGCACTTTTTATACATTCATGATCTATCATGGACATAGAAAATTTAGCCTCAACTACTCCCTAAAAAAAATACCTGTCTCATCATCATCCATCACTATCTTGAATTAATATAAAATAAATAAAAATAATTAGACGGAAATTTTGTAAACCAAGAACTTAACATAAATACAACCCTCAAGCAAAAATACGGGTTAAATAAAAAAAAAATAAAATTGGCTCTCACAACACAAGGCAACTTCAAGAAAGATTTGATTTTCTTAGAAACATCAAACTTCATAAAAAATTAGATGCTTTGCAGAAAAAAAATATTAAAAGATGATATAATCAAAAGAAGCATTTTACTTAATTATCGCAGCGGACAAAGTTAGAAATTTATACGAATTAATCTCCCGAAAAGACAACAAATTTCTCAATGACAACATAATTAAAACATACAGAAAGCACCAACATCAACGGAATATGATATTAATATGGAAATTAAAACAATCACCGAAAGATTATGCCTAGACGACCGAATAAATTCCATCAAAAATTGCATCGCTAAATCCCAAGTATTTGTCACACTAAAAGACCACAAATGAAATTTAAGAACACAGCCAATACGCAGCCTAATAAACCGAACCAAAAGTGAACAAAGTAAAATAAGTTAAATAATACTAGAAAGAATTAATTCAAAACAAAGGAACATTGAAAAAGAAAAAAAAATACACTATACTCTGGTACCGCAACCTAAAATGCAAATACAATTGTTAAATTGTACAACGAGATATAAAAGATTTCTACCTTTCTATAACCGAACCCATGATAGGCAAGGCCATCTTCTGAGCTCAAGAAGAAATACAAATAAACACAAACGAAATAAAAATCATTAAACAATTCCAAAACTCATGATTATTTTAGAACGAAGAATCGTGGATAAAGAAAGAAGGGAACTTTGACATTACAATGAGAAGCTTTGATGGAGCACATCCTATGAGCTCATAGGTATATATTTGCTACACGAACAAAGTAAAATAATTGATAACAATTATATAGCCCCATACAGGGACAGCCGTTTAATAATATATCTTGTGCCCTACGAGTTGGGTAACCAACGAAACTTAAGTCGCACACCAAACGTAGATATATGTGTATTTATTAATATTTATATATAACCTCCGTAACGTATCTTCTTTTTGCTTTTCCTATAAATATTTTTACAGTAATTGTTCTGATGAGCTCTTCTCGTTGGTATCTCGACTTCAGGTATTCATGCTCTATATTATTTACGTCTCATAATTTCAGTATTGATATTTTTTAGTTGTAAGCGTAACTTCTAGGTTCGTTGCATTCCGCTTAACGACTATCTTCAAACTTTCCCATTAACATCTTGCACCTTATTGTTTTTTTTTTATTGCATTGCCCAGAACATTTTTATTGCTGGTAATAATTTTTTCAAAAATGTATTGAGACAAATACATTTTTTTCAAAACTGTATTGCTGGTAACTTTTTTCCTTAAAAACTGTATTGTTAGCAATATTTTTTCTTAAAAAATTTATTGCTGGTAATATTTTTTCCTTCAAAAATGAATTGCTGGTAATATTTTTTCCCTTAAAAATGTATTGCTGGTAATATTTTTTTCCTTCAAAAATGTATTGCTGGTAATATTTTTTCCTTCAAAAATGTATTGCTGGTAACATTTTTTCCTTCAAAAATGAATTGCTGCTAATATATTCAAAAATCTTCAAAAATCTACTGCTGGTAATATGTTTGCTTCAAAAATCTATTGCTGGTAATATTTCATCTTCAAAGTTGTATTGCTAGTAATATTTTTTCCTTTAGAAAGGTATTGCTGGCAATATTTTTTCCCTTAAAATGTATTGATGGTAATATTTTATCTTCAAAGCTGTATTGCTGGTGATATTTTTTTCTTCAAAATTGTTTTACTAGTAACATTTTTCCTTCAAAAATATATTACTGGTAATGATGTATTTCTGGTAATCATTTTTCTTTAAAAATTTATTGGTTGTAATAATTTTTACAAAATGTGTTGCTGGTATTAAAACCATTTCTTACACTTTCATAGTGTTTTGATCCCAGCTTCGGGGAGGGTTAACTATTTGTTCATAGTTGGGACGCTAAAAGGTGGTGGCACTCCGGATTAGGGTGAACCTGGGAACACCAGCAGTTAAGAGAAAACCTCATCATCAGAGGCCTTGCTCTTGGGTGTAGTTTACCAGGATGACATTTCCTTGTTCTGGCACACAGACTTTGAATCAATGGAAATAGGGTGAACACTAACTGGCCATTTCTAAAATTCCAAAATATTTTAGTACGAGATATGGACAGAGAAATGGGAACAATCTAACTCCGTCGAATAAAAAATGATTTAGTTAAACATTCCCTGGGGTTTACCGGGATATACAGAGACTTGAGGAAGGCCATAAGTCACAACGTACTAAATTTTATAATACCAACAAAGATAAGACAATTGAATATCAGGCAGCAATGATTTCTCTTGTCCTTAAACAAAAGAAAATATTAATTATTTTTTTATCTTTTGCCTTTAGTTTAAACGAAAAATTACTGCCTAAATACACATTATGTATTGGTTTGGGCAAAAATTCGTTCTGTGTTTGATGTTATATGACATGAGGAGAATTTAATTTTAACGAACTTCATTCAAATGAATCTCTTTTTATACTCAAGCGACAGCTGTCATATCAGCGTTGATTTTTTTCTTTTTTAAATGTGTTTTTGTTTATTGATTTCAGAAACGAGGATGAAAGAAGGAAAGGAAGCAAGAAGAATTTTTGACATCTTAGATTTCTTTTATTGAAAGAAAAGTGAAAAATGCAACTCATACACACACACAAAAATTATTTGTGCAGATTACGTTTAAAAATCTGTGGATGATCAAACGTGTCAAAATTGAAAAATTAAAAAAAAACACAAAATTCATGGGGAAAACGAATGAAAAAAGAGGCTATATTTGGACATTAATAAACTGAAGACAAAAAATAGAGAGGTCACTAAGTTTCAATATGTGAACATTTATTATGTATGTAAGAGAACGGGTGCTCATTGATTTTGGATGCACTTGACACTATTAAAGGAGACAAATTTCAGATATGATCCTCTAAATCGAGACATGTCCTGGTTTATTCTTTATATCCATCCATATTTGGACTAATGTACAGCAGAATTTCAACAGTAATATTTTACGTTAAAATCAACTGGGAATAGATTCTTCTTCTTCTATGCTCCGTGTTCCTTTAAAACTTGGGCAATCATGGCTCTCCACAATTTCATTTTCCTTGTAACTCAAAGTCTCCTCTTTTTGTAATCTCTCCAAATCCATGTTCTGCCAGCTATTTACGAAAGCTCTTTACGTTTTCTTTAAGAAAGTATAGCTACTAACAACTAAGGGGTTATAGGGTGTGGAGAAATTTGGAATGAGTATAAACAGAAAAGAGCAATCAGGACAGTAGACATCCCTTGACATTGCATTTAAACTTTTGCAGATTAAAGTTGGCCGAAAAGCACGTGAAAGCCTGGGACTGGAAGGGAGCTCAACAAGTGAGAAGTGCGAGAAATGAAACTGTTAGCATAGAAGTTACAGCTATATCTAGCTAGCTGAGCTTTAAACTGATGAGATCTAGCCGGCAGTCTAGTATTGCGCTTAAATGCATACAGTCTGGGTACCATAGAAAAAAAGGGCTCATAAAAACAATTACCATGAAAGCATTTATAAAAAAAAAGGCCCAGAGAGGCAACCTTACGGCGGTGGGAAAATGTCAGAAGCTGAACCACCAGGTCTGGTCCGCTAATATTACTGATTCTTCTTTGGATCTTATCAAGGAGCTCCAGGTAAACAGCAGGGTTAACGGACCATACATGGTAGCAATATTCTAAGCATAGACGAGTGGTACTTAGGATATTTGCCGCTTTCCTCTGTCCCTCTTCTCTTCAATATATCCTGAGTTTTAAATTCCCCAAGCCCTATTTTCTCTGTATGTGCCAGGGAAGGTGTCCTTTCTGCTTCTGTAGTTGATTACACTTTTTAAAAACGTGCAAGAAATGCAAGAAAAGAAAAATGGTTGGCAGTAAAAGTTCTTTTGAGTGAAAAGATTTAAAATAGATGTACTGATGTCTTCCAATTTATCTCCAAAATTCAAATTAACTGATAAACCTTATCAGTAATACACTTTAGTATACCTGATAATTAAGGTGACATCAAAAAAATGAAACCCTAAAATCTTCTGTTTGATATTCATAAATTTATCCTATCACTTTTATCCATTCACTAGGGAAGGAAACCAAGCATTTTGTTTTCACAATTGGAAAGAAACGTCAACTAAAGACATCCCAACTGAATGTAACTATTCCATTGTACATGATACTGCTGGAGTATAAAACAGGACTTAAATAGTACTGAACATGACAATCAAGAAAGAGAACATTTTTACCATAGTTCTTATGTACACGAAGCTTTTATTTCTGATAGGATTTGATGAAAATACTTATTGGTCTTGGTATATTCAATTTTCACAGTTGAAAAGAAACTCCAGTTAAAGACATAATATTGAATGCACCTATTCCATTGTACCCAAACAGGAACTTATTTAGTGGAAATCACAATGAAGTCTGTACATAGATTAAGTAGAATGGTAGCAGATGGCGAAAAGTGATACAGACAAATCCAATGACGTAGATATGAGAATGGCGAAAGAAGCTTTTCAGAAATTGAGAGAATATTAAGGTATAGGAAAATGTTATTTTGTTTGTTTTGTTTTACGGCATATCAACCTCAATGGATCATTTAATGTCGACAACTTTTTTTTTCTGGTATCAAAAATCCATTTCTGCTAATATTTTTTTTTCTCAAAAATGTATAGCTGGTAATATTTTTTTTTCAAAAACGTATAGTTGGTAATATTATTATTATTATTATTTTCTTTCTTTCAAAAACATACAGCTGGCAACATTATTTTTTCAAAAACGTATCATCAGAGGCCTTGCTGTTGGATGTAGTTTATCGTCATACGCAAGACGCGGATGTAGTTTATCGTCATACCCAGAACGCGAAGTTCTTTTAAATGAAAGAAAAAAAAAAAAAAGATTGTTGAAATGCTATGTGATAATTAGCCTCGTATAAGGCAGTGAATACTGAACAACCTCTTCACAGATGAAGTTATCCTACTCGACGAATGGACGGTTGTACGGGAAAGGAGGGTTTGAGTAAAGAGTCAGAATTTAGTTAAATAAAATACACGAATTTGTGAAAAGACATGAACGCCGGCCGACGACCTGATAGAATATGGCATATAAAATATGTACAGTATAATACTCCCAGTCTAGGATATGGGCGTGTGGCTGAGGGGTTAGAACTTTCGTTTTCTGACCATGAGCCTAAGGTTCATGTGCCTTAAAACAAAACAAAACAAACCAAACCAGAATTTGACATTTTCACCGGATTGTGTGAAATTATGTAGAATGTGTTAAAAATCAATAAATCAAATTTTGTTTTAAATTAAAGATGACAATTACAATTATTTTTTTTATCTGCCCCTGTTAAGATATTAGATTTTTATGCTATTGGCTCAATAGCAGGTAATGTTTAAAAAACATTCACTGACCATCTCTGTTCGACATGAGCAAGCATGACATATCAATAAAAAAATATTGGAACCATCATTGCAGACTTCGAAGAAATAGATTTCCATCTTCAAAAAAGACAACATTACGAAGTGAATATTAAAAGCCTTGGGCATAATTTGAATCAAACTATATCAGGTAAACGAACTGATAATTTGAGGTCACCTTGAGTTTTGAAATATTAAATTTTGACACAGGGAATACTTTGACAGATAGCACATTTATCTCCAATTATCCGCGTAAAAATATCAGAAAGCGCGTATAGGATCGAACCTGTCGTACGAATTTCCTATGTATGCATGCATATCAATGATAATTTCATGTGCGACTAGTATGAAGGTTATCGTAGCGTAATTTGTAATCGATGAGCTGAATTCAAATTCCGGCCAATTTGGTTTCGTTCACTTCCAGCTGATGTCCTTGAAAAGGGTATAAATCAATTTTCCTCCAAATAAGGGTTAAATAGCAGAACAGATAATGGTCTATTTTGTGGGTGGCAGAGAGCATAGACAGAAAACTTTGAATTCAAACCTGACGAATCCTGATTGATAATTCATGGAACACTCAACCATATATACATTGTCAGTTCTTGTGAGAAATATGGCTGTTTCTCTACGAGAATTCATCATATTTTGTGAGTAATCTAGCTGTCCGGTTCTTGAACTTTCATAAGTCGGAATGGACAGGAAGGTCCGAATGTATACTTTCACCCTTGTGCAATTTAATTGAAGCGAAACGAACAATTCCGTTATTATTTACTTTTTATTCGTATTTTTCCAATCAGACACAACGCAATGAACATATTAGTACTTTGTATATCTATTCCACGAAAAGATTGACCACAGATTCTCGATTGGATTCAAATTAGGAGAGTTTCCGCGCCAGTCGATAGTACTTTGATTTGTTCACTGGTAATACTTGCCATTGCGCTCGCGTAACGTAACAATTTACGTACGCTTCCTTTGAGTAACATCCAGTGCAGACAATAGCCATAGGATAACTAATCGACAGTCCTGACAGTAGTGTCTGGACATGATGAAAATCTGATTTAAACACGGATGACGTAATATTTTTAAAGGTAAAACAAATTTCATTCTACAGTCCGAAAATGTATTCGTATTACTGCACAGCACTGGAAATGACCCAATGAGAGGAAAAAGTAGAAATTTATAACATACTGTCACACCAGTGGGTCTAAATCTGATGGTATGATGAAAGAAAGGAAACTAAAATGGTTGTTTTAATTAATTTGCAATAGGGTGTATATAATGTCTTGGTGTTGTCTGTAACGCTACTATGAAGCAACGTCATTCGCAGACAATGACCGTGGAACAACTAAACGACAGTCGAGACAATAGTGCTTGGGTGTGAGGAAAATCTGATGCAATCGTGAATGACGTAGTATTTTTCTAGGTCAAACATATTTCATCATACACCCCGAAAATAGATTCATATTACTGCACACCGCTGCAAATGACCTAATTTGAGGAAGAAATAGAAATCGATTACAATCTGTCATTCCAGTGTCTCTAAATCTAACTGTACGGTGAAAGAAAGGAACCTAAAATGGTTGTTTCAATTAATTCGCACAAGGGTGTATATAATATCCCGGTGTTGTCTGTAACACTACCTTGGAGTACGTCATTCGCAGAAAATAGCCGTAGGACAACTAATCGAAAGTCGAGACAATAGACAATAATTTGCACAAGGGTGTATATATAAAGCATATAATCATAAATAAGAACAATTATGACGTTGTATTGTGTTGAAAGTTGTGTGACAGATAGAAGATTAGTTTTATACATATCAAGATTTTTAATAGATATAATAAATAATCATAAAATATAATCTTATTAGACTGACAATGTGAAAAATTTGTTTCCTTAATTTTTTTTCTTAAACTAAGAACGTTACAGCTACTCTTTGTCAAACCCTGCTTTGCAAGCACCATTACTATCAACCTTTGTTACCATTATTAAGGTTCTCTTGTCTGGAAATGGCTAACAATTTAGGAGAAAGAAAACAGCCTGATGAGGGATGGGCTCCGTCAGACTTCAGGGAGTTCCTCGACTTACGTCGGAGATCCGTTCCTACAGCGCGATGTAACTTAATTTTCGATATCGATCGGAATTGACGTACATAAAGCATCCACGAGTCGGCCATATGCTTGGGAGCCATAATGAAGGATAGAAAGTTCCCCACAAAACGACAGCGAATGTAGCACAATCCAATATGGCGTATAGCACAGCGTGACGACGTGTTATATTATATGGGATGGCGCCGAAACCACGAATTGCCATACGTCGGGTCCGGCGTAACTCGAGGACCTTCTGTATATTGCTTTAAGCAAATAAAACCAGTCTCTGTCTATATCTCTGAGATGAGATAATTACTTGCATCAGTTACTTTATTCAGTAGTTAGATTGTTCTAGTTCCACGTGTCATGACTCTTCCGAACACATGAACCAGTGGACAAAGACGTTGTTAAGATCCAGTGACTAGACCCAAAGAGTTGTGAGATCAATACTAGGCTACAGCAATGGGAAACCAAAACATGGAGAGTTGAGTTAAAGGGAAATAGCTGATACACCCGGAAGAGGCATGGCACGGGGAACTAGAACAATCTACTCCGGTGGACGAGATAAATGTTCGGTTCGAAATTCCAATCATCAGAAGAAGGCCGGATCGTAAAAAGGCTGAAACGTTGTGAATATGGCGATAAAGATGAGATAACAGTCCGAATAATCTAAATAATGCAAGAGATCATAATTCTTCATCTCGGAGATCCAATCACCTGAAGAATGCCGGAGCGCACAACGACCGAAACGTTGTGAATATGGCAATGAAGATGAGGATAACAGTCCGAATAATGTAAATAATGCAAGTAATCATAATACCTTATCTCAGAGATATAGACAGACACATAGAAAGACATAGACAAAAAGGCCGGAGCGTACAACGGCCGAAACGTTGGGAATATGGCAATGAAGATGAGGATAACTGTCTGAATAATGGCCGGAGCGTACAACGGCCGAAACGTTGTGAATATGGCAATGAAGATGAGGATAACTGTCTGAATAATGTAAATAATGCAAGTAATCATAATACCTCATCTCAGAGATCCAATCGCCTGAAGAAGGCCGGAGCGTACAACGGTCGAAACGTTGTGAATATGGTAATGAAGATGAGGATAACTAATAATGTAAATAATGCAAGTGAGATCCAATCGCCTGAAGAAGGCCGGAGCGCAACGGTCGAAACGTTGTGAATATGGTAAAAGATGAGGATAACTGTCAATAATGTAAATAATCAAGTAATCACCTCATCTCAGAGATCCAATCGCCTGAAGAAGGCCGAAACGTTGGGAATATGGCAACGAAGTCGGAATAATGAAATATGGTAATGGAAGATGAGGATAACTGTCTGAATAATGTAAATAATGCAAGTAATCGTACCTCATCTCAGAGATCCAATCGCCTGAAGCAACGGTCGAAACGTTGTGAATATGGTAATGAAGATGAGGATAACTGTCTGAATAATGTAAATAATGCAAGTAATCATAATACCTCATCTCAGAGATCCAATCGCCTGAAGAAGGCCGGAGCGTACAACGGTCGAAACGTTGTGAATATGGTAATGAAGATGAGGATAACTGTCTGAATAATGTAAATAATGCAAGTAATCATAATACCTCATCTCAGAGATCCAATCGCCTGAAGAGGATAACTGTCTGAATAATGGCAAGTAATCATAATACCTCATCTCAGAGATCCACAGACACATAGAAAGACCTGAAGAAGGCCGGAGCGTACAACGGTCGAAACGTTGTGAATATGGCAATGAAGATGAGGATAACTGTCTGAATAATGGAGATCCAATCGCCTGAAGAAGGCCGGAGCGTACAACGGTCGAAACGTTGTGAATATGGTAATGAAGATGAGGATAACAGTCCGCATAATGTAAACAATACATCACAGCAGCTAAGCATGCAATGCATGTGTGATGCAACCAGAACTCTGGTACTGTGAGATTTGTAGCGACAATTATAATTTAAAACTTATGAATGGTTTATTTCTTCGCTTGACCGTGGTTAACCGAAACCACGGAAAGCTATATCGCGGATAACGAAACCCCTTGCAGACGTTATACAGTAAATGGATGACATACTTGTTTTTCTTATTTAGTGTCTGTGTATATTTGTTTATAGTTGTACATGGTTATAGCTATTTGCCAACCCATGTATGTGTGCCTGAATGAGTACACGGGTTTTATATTTTATGCGTACGTGTGTGTTGGTCACTGTCGATTTGTATATGTATATGTTAATTAGTGTGCTAGCGCGTATAAGTCGCTGCATCTGTGTACACGTTTGTGTGCAGTTCATTTTCATTTGAGTGTTTATGCGTTTGTGTGTGTGTGTGTGTGTGTGTTGTGTACCTTTGCGTTTGTCTCTACATACGAGAGAAGACTCAGTACCGGAAACAGATGTGTTCAAATTGACAAATAATTACCGAAGAAATATTTTCTTCACCAATTTTATTTCTTCTGTAATTAAGAATGAAGAAAAAAAAGAAAGAAAAAACTTAGCTCTTTGTACAGGGTCATCGAAATATGAGCAAAATAGTGAAAGAAAAATCAAAAATCAAAAGGAAAGATATTAAGAAAACACTAAACTTACCATTAAAAGAACTGAATTACTTCAAAAGAGTAAAACAAAGAGTAACAAATACAGGAAGTTGCGGAGAGCCGTGATCAGGCACATTACATAAAAGAAGAAATCTAACATCTTTATAGGTCTGTTACGATATTCTGACAGCTATACCTTCTTTAGGACTCTTAAACTCAGTAATATTTCTACCTGTGATCTTTTCTTCCACGATACACCGTGTCCCTTCAGGACGTGGGCGATCATGGCTTTCCACATCTTCCTATCCGTCGTGGTTCGTAACAACGTTTAACCAAGCCTCCTGGCCCTTGTGCCGTCATCCATTCCCAGAATCTCGTCAGGTAGTTCGCCAGCTGCCTTCCCCTATATTTCTGGCCCTTGATATGGTCTGTGACATCCATTAAACATGGCTCGTGGAACTAGAACAGTCTACCCCAGTGAGCAAAATAAAGGGTTCAGTTCGATATTACAAACACCTGAAGAAGGCAGGAGCGTACAACTACCGAAACGTTGTAATAAATATGGCGACAAAGATGAGGACAATAGTCCGAATAATGTGAATAGGTGTGAGCTGGTTGAACATTTGCCATGGAAAAGGTGATAGAGTACCGATGGGCTTGCGGTGTTGCGTCCTTGGAAAGAGGCTGCAGAGTGGAGAATAAATCTTCCCCCACTCCAACCAAGACCTTGTAAACGATTTTCAAATTCAGTCAAGGTTAGAAAGTAAGGACTGAGCAACTTCAGCATAACAATCCGATCACAAGTAAAACAACGTTCATTTATTTAATATATATATATATATATATATATATATATATATATATATATATATATATATATTATCTTGAAGAATATTAATCGCTTACTTTTGTCTTACCAGACTTTGGATAATATCACTTCATTTCTTTCATGCTTTGTTTGACCTTTCAACAATCTGAGGAATATTCGTGAATATTCGTGAATGTTCTTGAATATTCGTGAATGTTCTCGAATGAATATGTCTTGATAAAGCAATGTCATACTTGCTCTTTTATATAAAAACGTGCGACAAAATAAATCTTACATTTTCCTTGATAAAGTCTCTCAGAGGACGAACCGCGTCGGCCAACAATACTTTTTCCTCTTGTCTTTATATATATATATATATATATATATATATATATATATATATATATATATATATATAGTTTATGAAAAACTAGGTAATCCGTTTTGGTAAACCTAAGGAGGATAAAATCCAGAGAGCTCAATTTAAATCCAGAGCAAATAATTTAAATAAAAACAGACCACTTTATGTAATAAATTATTTCATTCACAGCCCTTTTTTGAAGACTGCGGATCATCAGATTTTTTTTCTTTGAAGTAAAGTCTGATGATCCGCAGTCCTTTGAAAAGGGCTGTAATGAAATAATTTATACCATGGAACCTTAAAGTGGTCTGTTTTTATTTAATATATATATATATATATATATATATATATATATATATATTTTTATTTTTGATTATGTTGAAATCGCTAGGCAAATAATTTCATGTTTCAGTACTATGATTGTATTCAGGCGATGGTAAGTAACTGGTAAATAATGTTTTTTTCAATCACTACTTCCTCATTTAATCACCAGTTACTTACCATCGCCTGAAGAAGTACAATCCTTATTTTGAAACATGAAAGCTTTTGTGTATCGATTTCAAAATGCTTTTATTATAATTTCTTATAATAAAAAAAAAATAATATATTGCTCTACTTCGTATTGAGCATTTATTTTAAAAGTAAATGCTACGAACTGGAAATTTACCCCAAATCTGTTCTTTCTTTTATATTTATATATATATATATATATATATATATATATATATATATATATATATATATATACAACCATGGACGAAATTATGCGGCAGGTGTATAAAAAATAATGTTAGAAATATAATTGAAACTCATTTATTTTATCGTTTAAAGAAAAATAACGCAGCATTTAAAGTAAATTTAACCTATATTTAATACTTGGTGTAGGCGCCTTTTGCATTTATAATTGCCTTTCTCCGCATTTGCATATTGGAGACCAGCTTAGCACAAGTAAATGGCTCGATCTTCTTCCATTCTTCATGAAGTTTGGCTTTTAAATTACATTTTGAAGAATATTTGTGCAACCTCACTCTTGTATCTAAGCATAACCACAGATGTTCAATGGGATTCAGGTCAGTAGATTGAGGAGGCCCTCACTTCTTTCTTTTCAAACCAAACCTTCAAAACTCTGGATGTATGGCATGGTGCGTTGTCTTGGAGGATTACTGCATATGTTATTGTTGAAAATTTTCTCTAATAAACGTTAGTAACATTAGTCTAACATGCTGGTGTAAGTGTTGGAATTCATTCTACCCTCACATGTGAATAAAATTCCTGTCCTGGAAGACGACATGCAGACCCAAACCATTACGCTCCCACCTCCAAATTTTACAGTTTGGGCAATACATTGAGCAGCATATGCTTCTCTAACACTTCAACGAATATAACTCCAGGGGTTCCAAAAATCTGATAAAAACAAAAATAAAAAATTAGGAATAATTTCTATTCAATCAAAATACATTATTAATAGGCGTAATAAAATCAATTATGCTCAATAAATTAGCTTCAATTAAAGGAAATTACTTCAAAGTTGCTTTCATCAGACCAGACAACTTTGGCCCAATCCTCAGCCGTCCAATTGTCATGTTCTTTTGCAAAAGAAAGTAACCTTTTCTTATTAATCTCAGACAGCAATGGTTTTTCTGGCTTTACATCCTTTGAGGACAGCTTCTACTAACTTTCTTCTCACTGCGCGAGTCGATATGCCTTTGTTGCCTCTCAAAATTCATTAGTCACGTTACAAGAGATTTTTCCTATAACCTAGAGATATCCTTGTCAGCAGTCTGACTTCCTATGAGTTTGTACACCTTTTCCAAACTTAACCATTAATTTTTTGAAAGAATTGGTTTTGTTATATCTTTTAATGGTTGTTTGTACACCATTTCTTGAACATTTCACTTTTCTTGCAATGTTGACATGGGTTAAATCTTCTTTTAGTTTCAGGAATGTTTTTTTAGGAAACATTTTCAACAAATATGAAGCCCTTATAAATTGATACTAAAGTTGTTACTAAAAAATTAGAAAAGATTTAGCGCTACAGATTAAATTTTAGCACTACAGATTAAATTTCAAATAAATTATTTTGCTACTTATGCTAAATAAGTTAAAAAAAAAAAAACGGAAGACGATATGCAGTCCGAAACCATTACGTTCCACCTCCAAATTTTACAGTTGATACATTGTAGATCATATGCTTCCCCAACTCTTCGACGAACATAACTCCAGGGGTTCCAAATGTCTGATAACAAAATAAAATAAAAAAAAATTAGGAATAATTTTCTATTCAATAAAAATGCAGTATTAATAAGCGTAATAAAATCATTTATGCTCAATAAATTAGATTCAACTAATAAAGGAAATAAATTGATACTAAGCTTCTTACTAAAAAATGAGAATAAAATTTAGCATTACAGCTTAAATTTTAGCACTACAGATTGAATTTCAAATAAATGATTTTGCCACTTATGTTAAATAAGTAAAAACGGACACAAATCATTATTGGGACCCGCCCTTACCATGCCAGTGAAACGTCAATTCAAGAATGCTTATACTCTTGAAACTGGTACATATATTAACTTAAAAAAGTTAATATATGTACCAGTTTCTATCATTATTTACATTATTCGGACCATTTTCCTCATCTTTGTCGCCATATTTATCACAACGTTTCGGCCGTTGTACGCTCCGGTCTTCTTCCGGTGGTTTTGACAATTATAATTTAAAACTTATGAATGTGAAACTGAACCCTTTATTTCGCTCACTGGGTTTGAATTTACTGTGTATATTTGTTTCCCACGTGCCATGTTTGATGGATGCCAGTTATCAGTTATCTCCTGCTAATTTCCCTCTTGGTTAGATCCAGTGACAGGACCCAAAGAGTGTGAGTTCAATACCCGGTTAAGGCAGTGGAGAACTTTCAGAGGGAAATTAGCAGGAGATAACTGATAACTGATATCCATCAAACATGCCACGTGTAACTAGAACGGTCTACCCCAGTGATCGAAATAAAGGGACGGGGTCAGTTCAAAATTCCAACCACCTGAAGAAGGCCGGAGCGTACAACGGCCGAAACGTTGTAATAAATATGGCAACAAAGATGAGGACAATAGTCCGAATAATGTAAATACTGTACATAATACCTCATCTCAGAAATATAGACAGTTTCTATCATATATTTAACTTTTCTACAGCTGCCCTATAATTTTGTCCATGGGTGTATAACGGCAGACCTAGAGTCTTTGGAAATATACAAATGAAAGTACTGAGCAGAAACCTCGTCTACAGTCTCTTTCTCACAGACGTGATGTTGCTTCCCTCTGTCTTTTCTACATGGCAACTGCTCTGATGAGCTACTTTCACTGGTGCCCCAACTGAATGAATTTAAGCATGCTACTAGTTTGGCATCTCGGTCTCACGCTTTCATTGTCGAAACAGTTAAAATTAACCGCCTCTTTTACTCCAACAACTTCTTGCACTTCCCGACTATGGAACTCCCTTCCTCTTACTTGCTTCCCTGATAGCTATAACCTTCAAATATTCAAATGTAGTGTCAATCGACATCTTCTAATGCCTTGATCCTGATCCCCGTCCTTCTCTATATCCTTTCCTCAAACGCCCCTCTTTATTCTTGCTCTCACTCTCTGTAATCCCTTGTCATAATCCAGGTTACACAAAACGAGACATCAGAGGAACTCCGTGCATTTAACAGAAACGTTATAATTTGAAAATACTTGTATATATGAATCATTACGATGGTTGGGTGTCTAATGTTTTAACGAGAAAATGTATGGTCCACCTTTCTATCTTCTATTCTTTGCTCAAATCCAAAAATAACGACGTTTTTTTTTTCGAAAAGAACGATTCCAGGCGACTGAGTAATGAGTTAATTAGAATAATGAAGGGCGAGTAAATAAGTCCCCATTAACCACTCGAAAAGCCAATCCACATCCAAAGAAGGCGATGCAATTTATCTGATAGGATTAAGGGTAAATAAAACCTTGAAACTAGACAAGTACTCTTCTCATTTGGACCGACTCGATTCAGCAATTAATAGACGTTTCCAGAATTGGGCAATCAAATGTTTTCTATAACGACAACGCTAGACCTCATAAGTATTTTTACAGACTTTACATATATTGGTACCGCTTAGATGGGAGACCCTAGTACACTTACCCGTATTGACCTTGCACTTTCGGAATACCATTTATTTTATTTTTAAATCATTTCACCCCAAGAAAATGTTGGAATGCCACTAGTAGGCAGGAGGTTACAGGAAGTGAAAGTGAAAGTGAAAGAGAACACTGAGTAGCGGTAGGTTTGAGGAAACGATAAAATATGAACGGGATTCAAGAAAATCGAAGATGGTGATTGACATTGCATTTAAAATTTTGAAGATTTTAGTTATCAGGGAATCAATTAAAAAGAAGAGAATTTCACAGGTGGGAGGTGCGAGAAAAGAAACGGTTGGAGTTGCAGTTGAGTTTATCTATTTCAGCAGTAAAAGGTTGGGACGTAGATGCCAATCTAGTAGCAAGCTTAAATTCATGTAGTCAGGGCACCAGGAAAAAAAATCACGTCAGAGCAGTTGCTATGAAAATATTTGGAGAAAAGACAGAGAGAAGCCAGTTCACGTCGGTGAGAAAGTGACTGAAGACGAGATGACTGAACAGGATCGATCAGATTACACACCCTTCTATGCTTAATTTGAACCCTACAAATTTGATCAATTTTACGGAAACCTATGTTCTGCTTAAATCCTCACCCTGAAATATGACAAATTCTGAGCGGAAAAATACATGAAGATATTTAAAGAAGGCGACATATAGAGGCAAAACATTGTACAGATGTACATGAAAAATCTCTCTCTCTCTCTCTCTTTTTCTTTCTCTCCATATATATATATATATATATATATATATATATATATATATATATATATATATTGTGACGTACACTGACCGTTAATAATTAATTATACCTCAAGACTTAATATAAATACTTAACAAGAAGAAGTAAATCTCAACCAAAAACTAATTAACTATTTCAGTGAATACCTTGTTTGTATCATGGCTCGGCTTACCGTCCAGTAAATATTAAATCAAATTTATCGACGAGCATTAAATTAACACTAATTCGACTGGATAGTTCCACTCAATAGTCATTGTACAATCACTGCAGTCAGTAGCCTGACACCGCAATTTATATAACTGGCTGAAAAAATATTTATAAGTCCAACGTGTCACGCTCGAACCTTTGTGTCGATAATTACTCATTGACTTTTTATATGACAATATGCAATTCCTATATATATTATTTATATATTTTATATGCGCGGAACTTATTAGAAAGGGCTCAATATCAGCGAGAGAGCTAACATATTTACTTGCGTTGACGTGATTTAGTCAGCCTGGATTTCTCGCCCTTTGCAATCGTCAGACAAACTGATTAACTTTTAAATTTTGTATCTATTTAGGGTTGTGCTTGGCTGTAGTGGGAGAAAAAATTCTCCTATCAAAAATTAGTTTCAATTTTCCGAATAAATATCAATAAGTATTAATATTCAGAGTTGAATCAGACCAGGGAAAAGTAGTATTAAAATGTGCCCAATAGAGAAAAAACAAAAACACTGTTACTCTTTAGATACGCTGCTTCCATATTTGATTTCCCTTTTACTATATACATTTACAATATACTTGCATTCCTGTCTCTTTCCATTCTTTCCTTCACTTCCTTTCCCTTTTCCACTTCCCTTCCCATTGCACCCAATCTCCTGTCTTCAATAATCATACCCGTTTTATTTTTTGAAAGTTAATTATGTAGCATTCTTTGTGTTTTGTTTTTTTTTTAAATAAAGCGTTCGCCCGAAGAGATCGCCAGATCGAAACCCTAGTCAGGTATTTAAATTGATCTCCTGACTTTTAAACTGATATATATATATATATATATATATATATATATATATATATATATATATATATATATATCCGTCTTTGAAATTCACTTAAATAATGCAAGTCTTGAGTATTTATATGTCTTCCAGTATGAATGGTAACGTCGTAAAGGCTAATGATTTCATAATCTATGACTGGATCAGGATGAGGGTAATATCATATTTGGAATTGTAATAGTATCATATTTTTTTCATAAATATATGTTTGCTCATTGAAAGGCCCAAGTGCCACTCAAGTTGATTGTATGAGTGTGAGAAATGGCAAGAAGTGCAGATTATGGGGTTATGTAGAAAACACTCGATTCTGGTGAAGTTAAGATTGTAGGAATTGGGGAAACATTCTCTCGGGAGTCAGTCCTACAAAGCAGCCGTTCTTCGCTGGCTTATTGACGATGGCATCTTGTTAACGAACCAATAGTTTAATCAACCAGAACCTTGTCGAGGGTCGGTTATTTTTATTTTTACACTATTTTTTCTTCATTTGCAATCGTCTTTAGCTGTCACGATGTCTTCTCTTTCTACTCCTCGTATTTATCTCTTCTTCCTTCCTTCTCATATTTCACTTTTCATTTGATGAGACACTTTTTCCTGTGTTTTATAAGATTTTCGTTTTTTTCCAATTTTTCTTCCTCGTTTTTTCTTCATTCCCTTCTTCATTTATTCCTCCTCCTCCTTCGTCATCATCTTTTTCTTCTTCTTCTACTTCTTCTTCTTCATTCCTTCCTCCTCATTCTCCTGCTTCTTCGTCATCATTCCCTTTTTATTCATTCTTTTCTTCTTCTTTTTCATTTCATCGTCTTCTTCTTCATTCCTTCCTCCTCCTTCTCGTGCTTCTTCTTCTTCTTCTTCTTCATTCCTTCCTCTCCCTCCTCGTGCTTCTTCATTCCTTCCTCCTCCTCCTCCATCTCCATCTTCTTCTTCTTCATTCCTGCCTCCTCCTTCTCCCGCTTCTTCATCTTCCTCTTTATTCCTTCCTCCTCCTTCTCGTGCTTCTTCTTCATTCCTTCCTCCTCCTCCTCTTCTTCTTCTACTTCTTTTTCTTCATTTCTTCCTCCTCCTCCTCCTCCTCATCCTTCTTCTTTTTCTTCTTCTACTTCTTCTTCATTCCTTCCTCCTTCTTCTCGTGCTGCTGCTTCTTCTTCATTCCTTCCTCCTCCTCCTCCTCCTTTTTTCTTCTTCTTCTTCTTCTTCTTCTTCTTCTTCTTCTTCTTCTTCTTCTTCATTCCTTCCTCCTCCTTCTCCCGCATCTTCTTCTTCTTGTATTCTTTCATCATCGTCTTTTTTCTCCATGTATTTGTTCTGTCTACTTTTTCCTTCTTTTAAATTTTGTATCATCATCATCATCATCATCATCATCATCATCATCATCATCAACACCAACAACTTTATGATCTTCTTGCCTTCCTTTCTTCCTACTCGTCCTACTCTTCATCAGTTTCTTCTTTCTAGTCTCTTCTATCTTCGTCTGCCTTTACCTCTCCTTCATTTTCTTATTCTTTCTTTCTTTCTTTCTTTCTTTCTTATTTATTCCCATTTTCTTTTTATTTCTTCCTCTCTTTTTTTTGTTTACATTTATTGGTTCATTTCTTTGTACCTAACATCTTTTTTGCCTTTTCTTTATTTCGCAAAATTCATTTGCTTTTATTTGTAAATTCGTTAAATAATCCTCGGCATCTTTTATTTACTCAAAGACTTTCTTAAATTAATTCCGGAAATTTAAATTTCCACTGACTTTTTTTTTTTTTTTTTACATGAAATGTTTCCATTCTTTAAATATTTGTCTTTCTTGATTTTCTTCAATTACATTTCCTTAAAATGTATTAATTTTCGTTTTTTGCAGTTTCTTACTCTAATTTTGGGCGTTGACGTCTTTTGCCAGAGTTTCCTATAATTCAATCCTGTATTTATTTCCATTCCTTTGAGTATTTTATACATTACAAACTAGATATGGTTTGCAGAAGTAAGGCTGAAGTGTTCTTTTTGATCAAATTATCGTAACTAACCTAACCATTCCTACATAATCTGAGATCTCAGCTACCGATAAATAATAGAAGGAAAGTATTCGTTTCTACCACTAGTAACACACACACACACACACACACACACACACACACACACACATATATATATATATATATATATAAAGACATTTTTTATGTTTATACGTTTTTTTTGTAGATAAAAATATTTAAGTAAATACTCTGTGTATAATAAGCAGTATTAACGACATTTATCGGCTTGAATGTCCGAGAAATTCTCATAGAAAATATGCGTTCTACGACAGGAATGGAACGTGTATCCTATACGGAACCGTCATATAGCCTGACGTGCTTTACCGATTGAGCCACAGAGGAGGATTCAGTTAGAAAGGTAGATTTTACTGTTGTTAAAATAAAATTCACCATGATTTTCTTTCGCACATTAATATCTGCTCGATGCGCATCCAAATGTAAACAAATGACGTCACACATTATGAAATGGACAAAGTCCGACAATTATTTTAAGACATCCGTATGTTTATACGTTCTTTTTATAGATACAAATGCTCTGTTTATAATAAACAGTATTAATAACATTTACCGGCCTAAATGTCCGAGAAATTTTCAAAGAATTCATGGAGAGTTATGTTTAAATACAGTAAAATCTGACCTTTGTAACCCAACGTTCGTCTGTGGCCCAATCGATAAAGGCACGAAAGGCTATATGACGGTTCTGTATAGAATACAGGTTCGATTCCTGTCGGAGGACGCGTATTTGAAAATTTCTCGGACATTCAGGCTTGTAAATATCGTTAATACTGTTTATTATAAAGAGAGCATTTATTTAAATATTAGTATCTATAAAAAGAACGTATTAACACAAAAAAAAGTCTTAAAATAAGTGTCGGAATTTGTCAATTTCATATATATATATATATATATATAATTAATGACAAATATAAAAACTTTTTAGTGACGTATTTCGTTCCGGAATGCAATTTAAAATATCAGAACAGCATAAAAAAGCAATAGAAATTGAATTGACGCAAAACATTGAACCTGAAGCAGGAATTTAGAATATTGGTATCAAAACAGTTCCAAGGAAGTACCATTGATGAGATATCGAGTAATTTTAATATAAAAATATATGAACATTAAAATACTACACCCTAATAAATTGTCGTTCTTCAGAATTGGTTTGATCATAACTTCGGTTGAATGAAAGAAGTTTTGCTGAAAAGAGAATAATTTATAAAGATCAAAATCTATTCAAAGTTAAATAATTTCGCAGTCCTCTACGATAAATTCCCACCAATTGCCATACACCATATATCCTTTTCTCATAAAATGGCTACGAAATCAATATGGAATGTTTTAAAACAGTAACGATAATATAGCAATAAAAACGATAGACGGCTTTTAATTTTGATTATGTTTAACATCTACAAACAACGAACTTATAAAGTTGTATTGACTGTCTGATTCTTCTCTATTTACATTATTCAGACTATTATCCTGATCTTTGTTGCCATGTTTATCACAACGTTTCGGTCGTTGTACGCTCCGGCCTTCTTCAGGTGGTTGGCATGCCATTGTCTCCATAGAGGAGAACATGACTAAAGACTGTGTGTACGCTATCCCGTGCAGCTGCGGAAAGAAATATAAAGGAGGAAGACAGGCTGTCCTCTTAAAGTAAGGCTTCAAGAACACCAGAAAGGTGTAACACGAAGGGAAGTGGAAAAACGGGGCGTGGCTGACCACATATGGAAAGAAAAGGGAAATCACCGCCCCCTGTGGGATGAAGTTGAGGTCATAGACAAAGAACATAATTGTAAAATTCGTAAACTTAAGGAATCAGAACATATGCTAGGCCACAAATATCTCTTGCGCCGATCTAGCATAGAAATGAATACAATATGGTAGCCAGTAATAATAATAGCAACAACAAAAATTGCAATATAAGTTCTGGTAAAAAATATGCAATGATAACAGCAAAAATTGCAATATGAGCACTGGTAAAAATATGGTGCTGAAGACATTAGGTTTATAATACCCAGAAATTCATACACAGATGTCCCCAAGGACACATGGTATAGTGGATAAAGACGTTAGTTAGATCCAGTGGCAGGACACAAAGAGTGTGAGTTCAATCCCTGATTAAAACAGTGGATAATTTTCAATTAACAGGAGATAACTGAAATCCATTGGACATGGCACGTGGAACTAGAACAGTCTACCCCAGTGAGCGAAATAAAGAGTTCAATTCGGCCACCTGAAGCGTAATAAATATGGCAACAATGATGAGGACAATAGTTCGAATAATGTAAATAATGTACATAATAGCTCATCTCAGAAATATAGACAGATAATATCCGATTCTTTCTGTATCTTTATCACTTCGATTGAAGCTGTGATTGCTGCATTTCGATCCCTATCAATTACCATTTTATAAACCTTTGTGCAAATTAATTGAAACAAAACGAATAATCCCGTTATTACTTACATTTTTTCGATGAAACATAACCCAGTGCCCATGTTAGTTCTTCGTAGGTCCATTCCACGAATTCATTCCTTGCAGATTGACCACAGATTCTCGATTGGATTTAAATCAGCAGAGTTTCCGGGCCAGTCTATAATACTTTAATATGCTCACTTGTAAGGCTTGTCAGTATGTTCGTGCAGCGTTACAACTTTCGTACGCTTCCTTGGAGTAACGTCCATTGCAGACAATGGCCGTAGGACAACAAATCGACAATCAAAACAATAGTGTCTTAGCGTATATTTTTGGTGAACTGCTTTATTAAGCATCTCTGCGCTGCTTTTTATCTCTGTAAAGGATTTTGAACAACTAAGCAAATGCAAAGATCATGCGATTAAAATAAAAATAAAACAAGGGTAGCGATAAGAATCTAAAACTGTTCTTTTGTGGTTGGAGCTTTGATTCTGATAAAGAAAAAAAAAACTCGAGAACATATTTAAAAAAAATTCTTTTTGCGGCATTTCCCAGAAAATCCAAAAAATGTTCCAACAAGCACAAACAATAATAATAAAAAAATTATACGATGAGGAGAAGTAATTCGAGAAGTTTGTAACACCAAGCGAAGAAAAAACAAACTTGTTGTCCAATAAATAACTGAAATTCTTCAGACAATGATTTTACTGAAATCATTTAAAATTCGATAGAGATGTTGAAATGTTGCCAGTTGATCTCCCTTTGGAGTCATTTGATTCTTATAGTGGAAAGATTCCATGAATTATTATGAGTTTGTCTGAAAAAATCCTATTCTCTTTTATTATGTAACACTATTTTGACACTGTTAGTATGGAATTAGGATTAAAAGGACTCGTATAAAAATCCCCGTATACGAATTGGAAGGGTGAATTTTGTTGTATCAACGACTATATAAAGCAACTGAAAATTAAGACCGCGACCTTCTTTGTTATTCGTTATGTTTTTCACCAGTGAAGCGTTATTTGACCTTTCGTAGCACGGTTCTGCCACAACTCGATTCAGCGCTTAAATACGGGCGAAAATTCGATGTTCACTGCTGTCTGATCAAATAACACAACGTGGTGCAGAGCAGGATCGAGCTGGGCCGGCCGTGTTATAATGACACTATCGTCTGTGTGCTTTCCGCTTTATTGATTTCTTCCATTTAGTTATGTTTATTTATTTATGCTTATTTTAAATATATAATTAAAAAAAAAAAAAACAATACCCGTAAATAATATGAACTGCTACACTATTATGATAGTCAGGTATATACCAAAATTTGAATTATGTAAACATCAGTCTTAACACAACACCTGAATATTGCATTGTGCATGAAAATCAAAGTTGAGCTGCCGGCGAGGAAAATAAATATATAGTTAAAATCATACATTTTCGATGCATCAAGGGTGGTCTTCAGTGATGCAATGTCCTCATCGCCGATTTTGGGTTTCGCATCATATCGGCTGCAACAACAACCCCAACCTGATTCTATACGTGCCAGACCGCTTCCTTGAAAGCGTCGTGCTACACACCGCGACATTGAAAAAAACAGTAATCATAAGAAACTATCAAGACCGGACTTCGACCGTTCTTACTGACATACGTCAGTCAGCGTCAGCCAATGAAAACTAGGCTTTTCACGCTTCTCTACTATATAGTGGTGTCTTTTTACTTCATCCGGTTTAGATTTACTACTTCCGGAATCCATAACGAGGTGAGCTGGTATCTTTATTGCATTAAGCCCATGTTTTACATATCAAATACTAACCACATAACGATGCTAAATCTTTAACTAAACCAACACGCGTACCCAACCCAAATCTAACCTATACTAGCACTTTCTGAAAAAATTGGCTATTCTATCAGGTCAATCTGTAATGCTTACCTTATACTCTTATTCCCACAAAATCAGACACAAAAAACCTGTATGTACGTTTCCGCATCCACACATAAATGTAACTACGCGCACACACATGTATTGAGGCCCCAATATAACCCCTATCCCTTTAATTTTATATATATATATATATATATATATATATATATATATATATATATATATATTATATATATATATATATATATGTGTGTGTGTGTGTAATATAATGAAATGAAATGGTAAGAAATGCACTATCAGAGTGAAAATCACTATTATTTCCCAAGTTCTTTCCATCTCTTTCTGGGATCATGATCAGAAAAACATGGAAAGTAATTGAGAAATAAAAGTGCTTTTCCCTGTAACAGTGCATTTCTTGCCTTAATTTCCTTTGTAATATACAGAAAACTGTTCGTGAATATGAAAGGATTATGATAAAATAATAATGTGTGTGTGTGTGTGTGTTTATTGTGTGTGTGTGTGTGTGTGAAAATATATAGAAAATAGGAAAGAACTCTTATGTAGCGTGTTGGAATTATATTTTTAAATAAATAATTATATATATATATATATATATAAAAGTTTTTGTGTTTGTTTTTTTGTGTGTGTATTCTAAGACATTAATTGAACTTGCGAAAATCCATATCTCAAAATACACAGACACATACACAGACACACGCAGAGTTATATTCAAGACAGAATATAAAAAACATGTATCTAGAAGTTTTCAATGAATTTGTATATACATTTCTGTAAGATTAAATATTTGTGCATATATATATATATATATATATATATATATATATGTATTATTCACGTATATTTTATCGTAAATAGTCACATATGTCTGCGCGAGCAGGTGGTAGAAAGTTTTTCGATACACTACACAAATACAGTGAAATGATTAATGCATGTACATATATATATATATATATATATATATATATATATATATAATGATTAATTTCGTATTGGTGTGGCTGATAATATTTCAGTAGTGATTGCCATCGATCTGTATACTGACGTTGTGACACTGAGTTTATTTTCTTGCCTCGTTGTCTTTTACTAAACTTGTTAACTATCTTCTTGTTTGCTTTATTAGTTTTCCTTCAGTGCCACTGCCTTTTCCACTTTCAAAGTTGCTTACACTTAACAGAAACAAGTTTTACACTTTATATCAATGAAAGGAAAATTCGAAACAAAAGTTAAATTGCTAAGTGAATACAAAAGTAAGAGTAGCATACAGAGTTCAGTACATACTTTTTAAAACCTTGTGCAAATTAAGTTACCAAATTCTCTAAAAAGGAACCAACTTCTTATGTAGAAGAGATTAACAAAGAGGCTAGATACATCACCACCAATATGTTTATTAGCGATAAAGTCCAGATGCTATGCGAAATGTAAGACATTTTGACTGTTAAAGATCATAAAGACAATTTTTGCAGCTGACATTCTTTCAGTTTAATTAATCCAACTAAAACTGAATTCGGCATAATAAGTCCTAAGATTATACAAAATATATGTGAATTACACACTTATGCAACTTAATTGAAACAAAACGAATAATTTCTTAATTATTTACTTTTTAAATATCTTCCAATGAAACATGACCCGGTGCAGATGTTAGTACTTCGTGTGTCCATTCCACCTAAGTCGTTTCTTGTAGAATGGCATTTATCAATTTGAGCATTTCAAATGTTTCCGTTTGCACCTGCCTGTATAATAACATTAGACTGTATAAGCTTCTGTAGGCCTCTCGCAGAAACACACACACACTCACATACATACACTCTCATTTATAAACCCTTGTGCAAATTAATTGAAACAAAACGAATAATTTCGTTATTATTTACTCTTTTCGGATTTTTCCAATGAAACATAACCCAGTATACATGTTAGTACTTCATATGTCTATTCCACGACGCCGTTTCTTGCAGATTGGATTTAAAGCAGGAGTCTTTTCCGGGCCAATCTAAAGTACTTTGATTTGCTCATTGGTAAGGCTTGAGAGTCTGTTCGTACAGCATTTCAATTTTCGTTCGCCTCTTTGGAGTAAGGTCCATCTTAGACAATAGCCGTAGGAAAACTAATCGACAGTCGAGACAATAGTAATTGGGCGTGATAAAAAATCACGGATATTTTTCAATATTTTTCAAGGCCAAACAAATTTCATCATACACCCTAAAAATAGGTTCATATTACTGCACACCACTGCAAATGACCTAATCTGAGAATAAAATAGAAATCGATTGCACCCTGTCACTCCAGTGAGTCTAAAACTGAACTTATGGTGAAAGAAAGGAAACTAAAATGGTTGTTTCAATTAATTTGCACAAGGGTGTAATTCTATGTGTCGTGTCGCATCAGGATCTGTCATGACTCTCCGTACCTTCCTATCCTTTGTAGCTGTAAGATGTTTGCTCTCTGTCTGTCCTGGATGATATTCTAGCATCCATTTACAGAAGCACATTAGGTAACTTATTGTTTCTCTCTGTCTATATAGCCGTTCATAAGTCCTCTGTGTATTTATTCCTCCAAGCCATTATGATTTAAATTACCAGCATTCTTCTAGTTTACATTTTCTATAATACTTCCAAATTGCTCATATCTTCAGACTATGGTATTCTCAGATTTTGTCTGTTAAACCAAATCTTTGTAAATTCGAGACTTTGCGATGAAATGAACCAGCATTCACTTACATATAGGAAGAAACCTCACTTGCTTGATTTCTTGTCGATAAAATATATTATCTGTTATATTTCTGAGATGAGGTATTATGTACACTATTTACATTAGTCGGACTATTGTCCTCATGTTTGTCGCTCTGGTACAAACATGCAATGATAGTGGATAAAGGCGTTGCTTAGATCCAGTGACAGGACCCCCAGTGTATGAGTTCAATACCCGGCTAAGGCAGTGGAGAACTTGGATAGGGGAATTAACAGGAGATAACAGGAGATAACTGATAACTGACATCTATTAAACATGGCACGTGGAACTAGAAGAGTTTACCCCAGTGAGGGAAATAAAGGGTTCAGTTCCACATTCCAAACACCTGAAGAAGGCCGGAGCGTACAACAGCCAAAACGTTGTGATAAATATGGTGAAAAAGATGAGGACAATAGTCCGAATAATGTAAATAGTGAAACTATATTATGTCTTTTATTAATGATTATTTTTTTCTTCTCGTTTTCTTTTGTGAGTTTCTCTTTTTTGTAAATCACCTTACATCACATTATTATGGTGAGGACACCCCTAGTTTCTTTAGTTTTAATTGTCTAATCTGTTTGATAAGGTCGAATTGGAAGCTGATCTTAAAAAAAAAATGACAATCTGCTGTTAGATTCGCCAAGGAGTGGTTTGTTAACGCCTCCAAAACAAAACTGTTCTGTTTTAATCGTCTGAGAGAACCCGTTTTACCTTCCATCGGTATGGCTGATGCTAACCGCCAGGAAAAGTGACTTATTGCGTCTTCTTGGTTGTTAAATTTATATCAAATCAAATGCTTAGGCAATAGCTAGGATAGGTGGTTCACTTTGTGACAATTCTTTTCGCCAGAATCTATCTTTCATATCTATATGTCAACCATTCGTTCTTGCTTTAAATATTGCTGTCAAATCTGGTCTAGTGTCCCTTATATATATTCAGAGATTGTTGATAAAATAAAAAAAATAAAATAATCTGCAATGTTATTGGTTCTGACCTGGCATGTCGGCTTCTCTCACTTTCCCACCGCCGTAATGTAGATTCACGGTGAAATTTCTATAAATATTTTAAAGGCAATTGTTCTGATTAACTTTCCCCTATGGTGGCTAGAGTTTATGAATTTAAGCGCAGTACTAGATTGGCAGCTAGGTCTCATAATTTTGCAGTAGAAATGGCTAGATGTAACCGTAAGTTCGATGCTAATAATTTCATCTATCACGCTTCTCATCTGCAGAACTCTCTGCCGCCTTTTTGATCCCAAGTCAACTATGATGTACAAGATTGTAAATGCAATGCCAATCGTTATCTTATTTTTGTTCTTTTTAAGTATATCACCCCAGGCATGTCGGGAGTGCCACTCGTACCCAAGGGGTCACAGAGAATGAGAGCAGGAGTAAAGCGGGTGTTTGTGGAAAGGATATAGAATAGGACGGTGATCAGAATCAAAGCATCAGAAGATGTCACTTGACATTGCATATGAATATTCGAAGGTTATCAGGGAAGCAAGTAAGAGGAAGGGAGTTCCACTGTAGGGAAGTGTAAGAGAAGAAGCTGTTGGAATAGAAGAGGCGGCTACATTCAACCGTTTCGGCAGTGAAAGGTTGAGAGCGAGATGTCAACCTAGTAGCACGCTTAAATTCATGCAGTTGGGTTACCAGTGAAAGTAGCTCGTCAGAGCACTTGCCATGAAACTATTTATAAAAGAGACAGAGGGAAGTCACAGCATATCTTTATTGTTCTCTATAGTTAATAGTATATGTTTTTTTCCATATTTTCTAACACTCAGTAACTCTCTTGCGTCTTAGTGACTTTATTGCCTTCCTTGGACTGAAGTGATTAAAAAATATCATGAAAGGGCATTTAAATATTATATGAATATTATCCGTTCCGGTGAATGCCAAATAATTTAGATTCGTAATGATTGCCATTTATTCCCATAAAAGCTGCAGACATCAAGTGAAACCAAAAAGGGACATACATTCACATGTGCAGGAACATACACGTAAAGGGTGTTCCAATAACTTGGACCGATTTTAAATGTGAATTGCGTTTAAGCGTCTAAGGATTTTTTGTCTTTTTCCTTCAGATGTAACAAATTAAGTAATTTCAACCATGGAAAGATTAACAGTCAAACAACGTGTTAAATTTATCGAAGCCTATTATGAAAACAATGCTACAATAGTTTTATTAAATGAGAAGTTCCCCGGTCGCAACATCTCTCGAATCAGCGAAGTCAATTGGCCACCATGATCGTGCGACTTTTTTTTCCTTTGGGGGTCGACTCAAAAATAACATCTATGCCAACAGTCTAACAACAATTCAACAGCTGAAGCATGAAATAATAAGGCATATTGGTGAGATCGAGGAGCAACTATGCAGAGACGTCATCAAAAATTTTGACCATCGAGTGGAGGTGTGCCGCTGAAGCCTTGGCGGACATTTGGGTGGTGTTATTATTCACACATAATCGCTATGATTTAAATAACATGATCCAGTAGAGAAATAAATAAATTTTCACCAATAACACTGATTTATTTACTGCTGACTTTGATCCGTCTTAATGAAACATCCTTTCTAATATATTGATAAATGCAATATATTCCGGTATCCAGATTCACACTCACATAAAAACCTTTCTCTGTCTGCCTCTTGTACCAGAAACATATATATATATATATATATATATATATATATATATATATATATATATACTTTGCAGACAGTTCTGTTTCGCTGTATCACAGCGTAACAGTGCGTCTAGACATCCGAATGTCTTAAGCCATGATCGAAATCCAACCGATTTGCTGTCTGTCAGAGTTTCTACCACTGAGCTATCTTCATTCGACAGAAATAAACAACTTTCTAATGTATTGTTTTTACGAATGTAAACAAACGTCAATCAGCCGGAGTGCTCCAATTCATTTTACTGAAGAGCGTTGCATTAAAGCAGGTGCCTGTTGCTTATAGAATTAGCACTGTTAACAGTGCTCAATTGAAATATATTTTCAAGAGCCATATATATATATATATATATATATATTAAATGCCTGAAATGTCATAACTGAAAGTGCGCTAGAGGAAAAGTTGCAAAAATAATTCTTTTACAGCAATCTTCAATGGGTTATATGTCCTTTGAACTATTTCATTATTTTTATATTTTTAACCTTTTAATCTCAGATTGTGAAGATTTTATGCCAACACACACACACACACACACACACATATACGCGCGTGCGCGCACGCGCGCTCATCTAGTAACACACATACGCACACACACACGCATATATATATATTTATATCAAACGGTTGAAAAAATAATACAGAATTTATCTATTTCAATGTTTCAGTCAGACAAAAGGCACGAGCCAGGGGTCAGAGGAGGGTGGAAGTGAAGAATTTCATAAAATTAAACCTGAATATTAACGTTATGACATTAAATATGAGTTATATGAAGGATGAAATATTAATTTAAAATTAAGAGAGGAATAAATTTTCCTGCACGCATCGATTAATCCCATCACGAATAACCAAAATGAAGCCTATCAACATGAGACAAGTAAAAGTGGTTCATTCCAAAATACCATATTACAATGTAAGGATACACTCAAAATCCTCGAAACTGTTATTATTCAAAATAAACAACCGCATTAAATAACATATTTTTATCAACGCAGCAGACGCCATCTTGAAGTGAAGTATATTGCATAAACACCAAATACGTTTAATATTGATGCATTTAATTTTTTGAGGTGTCGAACTCTTTCACTATTACACATGACGATAACGTGCACTGTTTTACACTTTCACCTCTCTATATGGCTTGGTCCACTTCGCATTGAAACACTGTCTCCCGTACGGTCTCTGAAGTTAAGCAACGTTAAATTTGGTCAGTATCTAGATGTCTGATTGCTTGGGAGAACCAGTTGTTGTAAGCTTGGATGTGTAGGTGATGTAATGGATAATAGCTCAAAATTGTTAATCGGTTAGCGGAGTTCCAATTCCCATTGGGTTCGTTATAGTCACTTACGCGCAAATACCCCTGGGAAAGGCATGAATCCACCACTTTTACCCCCAGCTATGAGTTAATTAGTAAGACTTGCATCACTAAAGCATTAATACGTTAAAAAAATTCCTTACAAGCTAAAAATATTTCCTAGCCTTAATATTATATTGATAACCCGTATGAAATGAATCCCTCAATAAATCCCTATAATGCCCCCTACACGCATATATCAATACACACACACACACACACACGCGCACACACACACACACACACACACATATATATATATATATATATATATATATATATATATATGTATGTAAGATAATCCTAAGGAGCCAGGCAAACCTACCTAGATTTCACCTAAACGGAACTTCAGGGTACTGCTTGAGGATCCATTGAGGTGAAACCTAGGTGGGTTTGCCTGGCTCCTTAGGATTATCTTAGGTTTTGCTCTACTTAGTGTATTGACCACTTTACGTAGTTGTCTTTTTACTCATTTTGGGTTTTTTTTTCTTTGGACTTGGAACTTAAACACTTGACGAATATTTTCGTCTTGTTTTAATGTTCTTGGTTCTTTCTCATTTTATGACACATTTTTCCTCGGGTACCGAATTGTTCTACTGCAACTTGAGCTGTCCGAGAATTTTCCAAACGAGTACCACCATATATATATATATATATATATATATATATATATATATATATATATATATGTGTGTGTGTGTGTGTGTGCGTGTGTTGTCAATTTCGGTATAAATCATTCTTTTATACATGTTTCTTTGAATGTGATATGCTAGAAAGACATTATATTCTTTAATTCTGTTTTCCTAGTGTTAGAGTTTTTTTTTATAATACGGGCACCATATATACTGTAGCAGCAGTAGAACTTGTATTTCTTTGGAAAGATGGCCTGACTGAGCCCATCCCTCACCAGGCCGGTTTTGAATTCAGAGTTTTTCCTTCTAGACGGGTTACCACCCAAGTCTATAGAAGTCACTCTGTCCTGAAGAGGAACCATACCTCTCCCAAAAGGACTAGCACATAAATGAATGTAATGAATTCGACTGGAATTTGATCTCGGCGCTCTGATTCCTCAATCCGAGCCTCTATCCATTATCCCACCGTGACTCCTATTTTCTTTATGAGGACTAAAAGCGGTCTTGTGAGAACCAATTTTGCCAGGAAGCAAAATCGCACATCGTCCTCTCCTCCACGTTAAATGTATTTTCTTCTAGAATTTTAGTCAAATGGTTTTAAGAATTAATTTCAATTGTTTCTGAGATTTTACCTGTTGGTTGTAGCGCATCGTCCTTTAAAAAATTCCACAAATTCAGCTTTCTGCGAGTTTTCGCATTTTTTTGTTCTTGTGCCCTTTTGGAAGATTTATGAATCATTTCAAAAAATTGACTCTTGCACCCACTTTATCTGCCTTAGCGATCCATGAACGAACTTTCGCTACAATTTCCTCTGAAATAAAAAGTATCGAATATTTATGTATATTCTGCTAAGTTTTCTGCCAAAATGAAATTCATACGAATCTGCAAACAATTCGTAAGTAATATACACGGACAACCGATAGAAAAATGTGTTAAAGTCTAGAATTTCACTTACGTTGTTCAAATGAGAGTTCTGTGAACTTATGCACGAAGACTGTAGTACATGTTATTCACATATTTTTGGGAAAATGAGTATCTGTGACTATTTACTTCATGTCTGTAAAGAGGAAAAAAAGCAGAATTTGGCAAAGTGAATGGTGATTATCTAGCGCATGTCTTTCTCATTTGTTATTCATTTCGTTGAGATATTCTTTACAGACATTCATGATTCATACGAAACGATGTACGTACTTATTGCTTTTCTTTTCTGTTTTCTTTTTCCAATCGTGTGTCTTCTCAGTACATGCCATTGGCTTATTCGTATTCTCAAGGTAAAGATGGCAGTGAAGTGATGGCACGAACGTTAGGGACGTCAATAGGTGTGAAGAAAAGACCAAGAAAGTAAAGGCGGGAAATGAATTCGTCTAAAGATGGATCTGAACTTTCATCGTCGAAGCCATTTATTTCTTCAACTGCGTTTTATTTTTTCCTACCGTTTCTGATTATTTCAAGATTTTCCATGTTCTTTATTTTTTCATAATTTTTAATTTTATTTTATTTATGCTTATCATTTTCGTGATTGTTGCTGGCTATGGAATGTGTGTTTAGGACAATTTCCAGGCAGTTAAGGAGACGACATAAATCACAAGCGAATAATTATAAGAATTTGAAGTGTTTCCTTTTTTTTTTTGGCTTGGAACTTTATAGTAACAAATTAGTAGACCGGGTTTACAGAGACGTACACAAACGAATGAACTTACACATCTGACTATGCATTACCATGAAGTTGCATACAGACAGAACACATATACACAGACAGGTATATACACACGAGCATGGACACACGGCCACATGTATCCACCAATGTACTACTGTAAAGAAAAATGTATGTTTTGGAACACAGCAGACAACAGAGAAAGATCGTTTCAAATGGTACGAAAAAGATAAAAAAGAAAAAAAAAATTACAAAGAGTTGGAGAAGATTAGTTCCAACCAATCACAAGCAATGATTAAAACATCTTGTCTGACAAAGTTTAAACAAGATCTGCAAGTCAAAAAATGGGATTTAAGATCCAGTCACTGTTGAACCGCCTTCCCTGTGCCTTTTCTATAAATATTTCCATGGTAATTGTTGTGATGAGTTTTCCACTTTGGTACTTAGAATTTAGGAATTTAAGCGCAGTACTAGATTGGCAGGTAGGTCTCATCGCTTTACTGTTGAAGTAGCTAGATTTAACCGTAATTGATATATCAACAGTTTCTTCTACACTTCGCGCTTATGTTCCTGTTCCTCTCTACTTAACTTTAATCTTCAAAAAATTAAATCTTTATCTTCTGTATTCTTCACTCCTAGACTTTTATTGTTCTTTCTCCATAATAATTTTGGAATGTGTGAAACTTATCACGCTAGTTTAGTGATCGTGTTAATTAAAATGTACATCAATATTTGGGGTTGTGTCAAACTTAAATGGGGTACTTCTTTCAAATTTGAAGTTTCCACAATAATATCCTTTGAAATAATACATATATATATATATATATATATAAAATTTATATTACGTTGTTGAAGGCCTCGTTGCGCGAAACAGTTAGCAACATATTTATAACCTATTTTTAACACATTTATATTAAACGTATTTTTAATGTATTTTAATTGAAATTTATTATATTCTGAGATACGCCCAAACAAGCAAAGACACGCGCGCTGACGATTGCGTCTAGCGGGAAACAGCCTGTCGCCTCTGAGTGTTGACTTCAATGTTCACTTTTATATTTATATTTACATACGCTCTATCTCTGATATTGAGCACTTTATCCCATAAATATAGCACACCTTAAAATATATATATATATATATATATATATATATATATATATATATATATATATATATATGTTCAGTTGTATTTATGACTCTGGGTTTCCTAAGTCGATCTTATCCATTTTACGTAAGAACAGCGGGAGGGCTTAACCTGTGGGGGAACCATATCTATCTATCTATCTATCTATCTATCTATCTATCTATCTATCTATCTATCTATCTCGGTCTGTTTATTATCTATCTATTTATCTATCTATCTATCTATCTATCTATCTATCTATATATATATATATATATATATATATATATATATATATATATATATATATATATATGTACTTTTTTGTATGTGCATTACTTAATGGAAAGCACTCAGTATCTGTGACAGAACTAACATATTCACTTGTATGGATGTGACACAAACTCATATTCATACCACTGAATATGTTAGCTCTATCACTGATGCTTGAGACCTTTCCACTAAGTACTGCACATATAAAATATAATAATAATAATAATAATAATAATATATATATATATATATATATATATATATATATATATATATATATATATATATATATATATAAAAAAAGGGGTGTTCCAATAACTTGGACTGGTTTTTAAAGTGAATTACGTTTAAGCGTCTAATGATTTTTTTCTTTTTCTTCCAGATTTGGCGAACATTTAGGCGATATTATTTTTCATACATAATTGCCTTGACTTAAATAACATGATCCAATAGAAAAATAAATAAATTTTCACTAATGACAGTGATTTGTTTACTGCTGACTTTGATCCTTCTCAATGAAACATGCTTATATATAATCCGTCTTAATAAGACACCCTTTAAAACAGAGGATGTCTGTGTGTCTGTCTGTGTGATACCTTTTCACTCGAGATCCATCCAACAGATTTTAGCCAAACTTGATACATACATTGTACAGTGTAAGAGATAGGTTCTTAGCGGAATAAATCGATAATTTAAAAAAACAGATAATCGATAAAACCGATCAAAATTCCAGCCGGGTTAGTTACATTCACTTAAGCGCAAATAATTTTGGGTAACCATGAATACATCTTTTCTTCCCCAATCTATGTGATAAATAGCAGGATAGGCTGGGTTGTATTGTTTCGGTTTGGTTTTGTTTGTTTTGTTTTAGGGCATATCAATCGCAATGGGTTATTTAATACCGACAATATTTTTATTGCAGGTAATATTTTTTTTTAAAAATGTATTGCTGGTAACAATTTTTTTTACATAAATTTATTGCTGGTATTTTAACCTATTATACACTTTCATAATAATTTGACCTCAGTTTGGGGGTTACCTATTTGCCCATTGTTGGGACCCTAAGAGGTGCTACCGCCTGGGCCAAGGTGGGCCTGGGAACACCAGCAATTAAGAGGTGGTTCCACGTTCTTCTAAACCTCCTGATCAGAGGTCTTGTTGTTGAATGTAGTTTATCATCTTACCCAGGACGCGGATGTAGTTTATTGTCTTACCCAGGACGCGGATGTAGTCTATCGTTATATCCAGGACAGTGCCTTCAATAGATTTTAAAATGTAAATGCGAAGACAGATTTGTAAACCTATTCGATATACTAATTAAACTTTTACAAGTTTAAGTTTGAATAGATTCCATAAGTGAAATGAAGAAGTATATATATATATATTACATCGATTTTTTCTTTTTCTTAAAAGCTCAATGAAATTTCACTTCTGCTTCAAGGCAAATTATATCCGTTTACTAGACTGTAAACATTTTCTGGAAGCTTTTGCCTTAAAAAGAAGCCTTTTTTTTCAGAAGTGATTTACAGAAGAAACCTTCCAATAACATGCACGGGTTAACAAAAATAATTGCAGATCTGTCCAAACAAATTTTTAATATTTACGCAACCTATATGCATGTTGTTATTGAAATAAATTTCATTTTTCTTTTTTTTCAATCTAAATGCAGACCCTAGAAATTTTTGTTTGGGATATAGAATCTGCCGATAAAAAATATCCATGACGTATTTATTGAATTAAAATGACATTATGAGTGTATAAATAGATTTGAAAGACATGAATGAATTACAGGTGTCAATTACAACTTAATATCTATAAACAAACGCCTGGTCTGATGATTTATCGTGTGTGAAACATACAGCAATTGTGGCCGGCCAAACGCGTGCCTTGATGAAAATGAGGGAAACTAGTTCGCGTTTTTTATTTAGTTGAATATGCATGTAATCCAGTCAGAAAATATTAGTAAAATGAAATAAGTAGCCCGAACACACACACACACACACACACACACACACACACACACACATATATATATATATATATGTATGTATGTATGTATGTATAACGCGTTTTCTTTCATTTTTATTTTTAAAAAATAATAGAAAACGCGTTACATCCACCGATGGACTTTATCAAATCAAGTGTAAGAATTTTAGTTTCGCACAACTATTTTTAAAGAAAACTAAAAATGTCGTCAGTTTTACAAAATTATTAAATTTAAGAACGATCATGGATATTCATCCGGTTAAGTGAAAAGTTTAGGTGAATTATGGACGATCGTAAGGGACATAATTTAAGGTCTAATGAAAAAAGTAAAAAAAAAGTAAGAAAAAACAAATTCCTTACATTTGTTTATGAGACATTGATTTACCTGACTAAAAACGACGGATCTTTTGGGTTAATTCTCACCCCACGAATAATGTTAATTACTTATCGCAAATATTAATTCACCTCAAGAAATAATAAATTTTAAATTAAAGTTTGTTGTTTTTTAATTAAAATTGTGGCATTCTTTTGAAATTATAAATTTTAAACCAAAACAATTCCAAGACTCAGAATGAAAAAGTATAAAAATTATTCCCATTTCGTAAATGCGGATAATATTCGAGGTACTTACAAGGAATTTTCACTATTAAAAACAAGTGAAAATATCTGTTTTTCTCTTGTTCATCAGGTTAGCGCGATGCGGACAACGCACTTAGAAGATCCGGGTCACCTACATATGCAGCAATTGCAAAGATCAACTCAACCAGTGTGCAATGGAAGTTTCTCATTCTGGAAGAATTTGAAGTGAATTTTAGTAAGTTCTTTTATCTTGGATTGAATTAATATTTTGGGGTAAATCAATATTTTAGGACTAATTAAAATTTTGTAGTGAATTAATATTTAGGGGCGAATTAATATATTGGGTTAAATTAATATTTTGAGGTGAATTAATAGAAAACAAATCCAAACCGAATGACAAGGAACTGCGATTTCTAGCATAATATATAAATAAATAAATAAAAATAAAAACCAACAAAAAAACACCCAAATCTTTATATGGAGGTTTTGGTCCTCGTTTTTGAAATATGAGAACTCTTATGTAGCAAAGTAATCATAATTTAAAAAAAAAAAAACATCTATAATTTAAGCTCTACTTTTGTATGGAGCACTGTTTTTTAAAAATAAAAAATAAAATACTAAAGAACTCCGGATTATTTACCGAACTTGTTCTTTCCTATTTTTCTACATATCTGAACACACACACACACACACACACACACACACACACACACACACACACACACACACACACACAC
>CAHIKZ030000245.1:740000-747500 GCA_903632075.3 Acanthosepion pharaonis | reverse complement strand
AAAGTTCAACTTTAGCAAGGCAATAAAGCTACTAAGACGCAAGGAGTTAATGAATGTGAGAGATGAGGCAAAAGAAAACCTTATTAAGAAGATAGAATTATAAATATACAAGTATTAAGAAAACTGGCATATCATTCAAAATTTTGACGATCAAATTTGACTGGAAACTAAAAACCCGGGACAAATTTCCACAATCGTGTCGTGCGAAGTTTGAGAATATTAACCTACTATCTATCTATATGATTAAATAATTTATCGAGTCTAGAAAAAAAAAACATCGACAGAATGCATAGGATGCCCGTTTGGGACTACATCAAGTGTGCGCATCCATTCGAGTCGAGAAGAAAACTCAACAGAATGCAGAAAGTACTGGATGGCCGTTTCGTCCTATATTGGGACTCATCAGCAGTGCGCATCCACTAACGAGAATTGAACACGGTTAGGATATGCGGCAAGCGTCATACCAACTGTACCAAAGGGCCTTGGTGATGAAGAGGTAAGGAATTAGACTCGATATAGCGCCTCTCTTCACAAATTCCGTGGTGTAACTCATCCGAGTTTCCCTGACACATAGAACTGTCTCCCACACCCACGAGCCACGATTTCTATCTTCAAGCCGCTCCATCCAGAGCATTAGAAGCTGGTTCAAGCAATGCTATACAAGTGATAGATATTATTAGGAGGATTTGAGATAATTATAATTAAGTAATTCATCGAATCTAGAAGAAACCTCAACAGAATGCAGAAAGCACTGGCCAGGTGAGTTATTTTTTCATGGCTTAAGTCATTATTGACGAGAGCGGAAAATATGTCAGCAATATGAAATATTCAAGATACATTTGTCGATGATATATTTTTCGCACTTGTCAGTGATGGGCTATGTTCTGATTTATCATCGGATGAAAAAATAATTCACCCCACCCCTCTACCATCTGAGCTTACTTTTCTATTTAGTGTAGATCTGACATTTAATTGGTTAATCAAGACACACCCACAAGTCTATTTTTAATTCTGACCTTATGTTTTCACCGCCCTATAACTAGCGGAAAAAAAAACTAACACTTTGTTTTTAAATTTTCTTCAAAACCATTTAATCACCAGTTACTTACCATCGCCTGAAGAAGTACAATCAACGTATTGAAACATGAAAGCTTTTGCGTAGTGATTTCAACATGTTTTTTATAAACTGTTATAATATATATATATATATATATATATATATATATATATATATATATATATATATATAGGTAGCCTGACGAATGCGTCTAGCATGAAACAGACTGTCGCCTCTAAGTGTTGACTTCAATGTTCACTTTTATATTTATATATGTATATGTGTGTGTGTGTGCGCGTGTGCCTGCCTCTATCTATCTATCTATCTATCTATATATATATATATATATATATATATACGAAGAAATATAGTTTTAAGGTGTGCTATATTTATGGGATGAAGTGCTCAATATCAGAGATAGAGTGTATGTAATTATAGATATAAAAGTGAACATTGACGTCAACACTCAGATGCAACATGTTGTTTCATGCTGGTCACGCTGCCGTTTGCGTCCAACATGAAACACCCTGTCGCCTCTGAGTGTTGACTTCAATGTTAACTTATATATATATATATATATATATGCAGAAATGTTTAATCTTACAGAAATGTATATACAAATTCATTGAAAACTTCTAGATACATATTTTATATTCTGTCTTGGAATGTAAGTCTGCGTGTGTCTGTGTATGTGTCTGTGTATTTATGAGAGTCTGGATGTGTTTGCGCGCAAGTTCAATTAATGTCTTAGAATAGTATTGTACACAAAAAAAAACTTTGAAAGTGTTGTCAAAAACTTTCAACAAATTCTATTTGATGTTCAGATATTCGAATTGACGCAACTTGCGTTCTGGCTAACACACTCACATTGGAAGTCGCATTTTTTTTATTTTCAACATCATGACACATGTAAATTTGCTTCAACATTTTTTATTTCATATATTTTTCGCTTTTTTGTAGAAAAAAAAAGTTCTTTTGAAAGTTGAAAACGGATAAACTTTACATTTGATAAAAAAATAAAAGCATTATTGTATTCTCGAAATTCAGAGCAAAACCAAATTTTTACAGAACTTGAAGTGACAGACAGAAATAAAAGAATTGAGAATAAGAAAGTACTCGTCAGTCATCATGGAAAAGGGGAATTACTTTTAAAAAGAGATCCATCATTTAATTTCGTTAAAAAAAAAAATAGATTCCTTTTTAATTTATTTGCCTCTTTGCTTTTTTTAATTGTTTGATTCTGTTAAGGTTTATAGTAGCCGGTGCATCCTTCTTTTCTGTTTTGTTTCTGTTATGGTACAAGGTTAGGACCATGGAAGATCAACACGAAACACAACAGTAGAAATAACAAAGAATATATTACACGAAAAATAATACAAGAAGTGGAAGGTGTTAGTATGGCTGTCAGACTGGTTTGGAGTGAACCTCTATCAGCTCGACTCGATTCAGTACCATTTCAATACCGATATGTAACAGTCACCCCCACGAGGAATGTATGTAGCACAAGGCCGAGTTTTACGTGGGTTTCTCCGAGCCCGTAGGCTCGGCCAAAAAATATTCCCTTAAAACCCGCATAAACGGGTTCAGGGCCTGTCTACCTCCCTGGACGAAACTTTGCCCTTTGGCAAAGGTCCGTCCTGGTTCCTCTCTTCCAAAGCAGAGACTTCGATAGAAGTCGCACATAGTCAGAGACTGTGGGTGACTCAATTCAACACCAATCCCGTTTTAATGCCGTTTGTCCCTCTTGAGAGGCGTAGTATATATAGCGTTAGGAAGAGTTCATTCTGTCGGTCTAGGTAGGGACCATGACAGTTTCGTTTCCTATATATTCTCGTAGTAAAATTTCCAACAATACATCTTTATGGTAAAATTGAAACATGGTTTAATTCATTATTATTAGACCCTTGACTGCTTCACTCATCGGGGAGTGGGGCTGACGGCAGAAAAAAAAACCCTAAAAACAATCAAACAACATCCTCCACGATGATCTCTTGGCCGTGACTCTCAGATATTCCTGTCTTGTCATGTCCGTCTTTCATGTTGTCTGACCAGCTTTTACGTTGCCGTCATTGCTTGCGCCCATCTTCAACAGTGACGTGCATGATAGTCGTGCAGAAGCTGTTATGCAGTGTAACGTGGCCAGACAATGACATCACCCGGTGCTTAATAGTGGCGAGGGGAGATTTCTGTCGGCCCACGAGACCTTTGACCTTAGTCTGTACATAGCCATTGGTTTTGTGCTCCCAGTAGGAGATGCAGAGGAGCTATCTCAAGCATGTGTTCTCGAAAACATGGACCCTTTTTCCTGACTCGAACAGGATTGTTTAAGTCTCACATTGTAGAGCTTGAAGTTGGTATGGAAGCTGACATGGTGTACATTGTCAAAAATATAACTTGTATTATTTCGACCGCTATCCTCATCTACATTGCCATACCCACAATGTTTCGGCCGTTGTACTCTCCAGCCTTATTCAGGTTATTGGAATTTCGAACCGACCTCTTTATTTCGTGCACCGGTGTAGATTGTTCTAGTTCCACGTGTCATGCCTCTTCCAGATGTCTCAGTTATTTCCCTTTAACTCAACTCTCCATGTTTTTCGGGTTTTTTGAACTCACAGCTCTTTCGGTCTAGTCACTGGATCTAACCAACGTCTTTATCCACTGGGCCATCTGTCCTTGAGGACATCTGTCTATGAATTTTTGGGACTTATAAACCTAATGTCTCAGCAAACATTTTTACCTGTTCTCATATTGTAATTTTTGTTATTATTATTGCACTTTTTACCAGAACTTATATTGCAATTTTTTGTTATTTGTTGCTTTTCTCTGTCATTCTTTATTAATGGGTCCCATACTGTATTCATTTCTATGCTTGGTCCGCTCAGGAGATTTGCGTCTTTGCTATAATTAATCTATTTCACTCATTTGATTTTGTAAGATTATTTGATAAAATTATATGTAGGTAAATAATTATAATTTAATGATGAAATAATGCCATTCACTTGAATTAATTAAAGTGACTTTTCATTATTAGATTTCGGCATTAAATAACCCATAGAGGTGTTGATATGCCGCTAAAGGAAAACAACCGAACCAACCAACCCTTCTCCCCGGCCTTTTGAATAAGAGTAGGGTTTTGTCCCGTGTTCCATGTTTACGATTCGGTTTCCGGCTCGATTTAAGTCTTATTAAATGGTTATGGTATTTTCATCCTGCATTGCCCTTTTTTAAGTGTATTTTTTAATATTAAATTTATTTCGACTAATTCTAAAATAGTAATACCTTTTCTACAATTTTATTATTTTATTTTGTAGCTGTAGTTACTAATATTTCTTGAGTTATGCGTTGTCACGAATAGAGAAGTTGAAAATTCGCTGCAGTCGAGATGAAAATGTATTGTAATGTGGCAAGAAGAAGAGAAGTTAAAAAATAACTGATGGAAACGTTTATTGCTTTCTAAGATGTCGTTGTGATAAGGATCGGATCAAAGTTCCTGGTAAGTTCGTTAGATTATTGAGAATTCACTCTTAAGTCGCTTAGTTCAACGTTGATGAAATGAAGACAATTATATCAGAGATCCACAAGATGAGATAAAGTTGTGAATTATTAAATTCCCGATTAAAAGAACTACACTAGGCGGATCCTGTCTTAGATAATACAACTTGAGATGAAACTGGTCGATTTCTTGGTGATAACGTTTTTAAGGCAATCTTTGCAGTTATAGCATTCGATATCAAGAGATAGAACATTATTATCAAATCTCCTGAAGACTGGATGTAATTTCCCAAAACTCAGAGACATAGATAAAAAATACTTTTTTTTATTGTTATATTAATATGTATAGAAATAATTACTTACTTAGTCGTGGTAAGTTAAGTTAATCTCAACTGGTATCATAAAAATAGTATCATAATAAATCACAAATTATATACCGTAACTTATGACGTACAACTCGACCTGGCGTACAAGTCGCCCTCAAGATTTCTGCTCAAAATTCTGAGTTAGGCTTATACGTACTATATAAGCCGACCCCTTAATTGCACAACAATTATGTTTTACGGTATGCATATGTTCAATAAACTGCGATTATGTGTCATTAAACTCATTTCTATCATGAAACTGCACAGAAGACGCGCCTGCCACGCGTAGTTGCTTGAATGGCCGCCTCAGTTAAATGGTACTTCGATCAGTGTTTACACTTAGTGCATCAGCTGTTGAACGTGATCTGTACTGTATCACTAATAGAATACAGAATTTGTGTTACTATTTTATTATTTTATATTAGTTTATGTGTTAATATGCCAAATATGCTCACCAAACACAACTTTTAGTGGGATATATTTGCTACAGTCAACTGGAGGTACAGTAAGTGGTCTACAGTAATTGTTAGCAATAATGATTCATTTGTTTAAAACTTGTTGGTAAAGGTTTGCATTTTATGTTCGCCATATGTCAACCCCTTGTTTTGGAAATATTTTTAGGCTTGAAAACTTGACTTCTAAGCCGCAATTTACTGTAGTTCGAGGTAAACCACTGATTCAGCAATGAAGTTTTTTTTCGTAGCCCTGATTACAATGTTGAGGTACGTTGTAGTGTAATGGATATTGCCTCAGAATGAGAAATTTTTGAACCGAGTTCCAATTCCAGTCGGGTTCGTTATATCGACGTACACGCAACTACTTCACGAAACTTATCCACTCCGGATATCACAGTAAGTTTTAACTCATTTCCCAGATTGAAAGTTCCGCTGTTATTCTTGATCTTTTGCAAGAGCACCTCAAGGTTGAAGGTTAATGAATAAGGGAGTTCAGTCAGGTAGAAGGAGGTGAAAAATGTAGACCATGAGGATATGTAGAAATGATAATAGTTCACACTAAACTTGAAGAAGTTAATATTAAACTAGCAGTTCTTGGAAAGAAGATAATATTAAACTAGCAGTTCTTGGGAAGAAGTTAATATTAAACTAGCAGTTCTTGGGAAGAAGTTAATATTAAACTAACAGTTCTTGAGAAGACGTTAATATTAAACTAGCAGTTCTTGGGAAGAAGTTAATATTAAACTAGCAGTTCTTGGGAATACGTTAATATTAAACTAGCATTTCTTGGGAAGAAGTTAATATTAAACTAGCAGTTCTTGGGAAGACGTTAATATTAAACTAGCAGTTCTTGGGAGGAAGTTGATATTAAACTAGCAGTTCTTGGGAAGACGTTAATATTAAACTCGCAGTGCTTGGGAAGACGTTAATATTAAACTAGCAGTTCTTGGGAAGACGTTAATATTAAACTAGCAGTTCTTGGGAGGAAGTTGATATTAAACTAGCTGTTCTTGGGAAGACGTTAAAATTAATCTAGCAGTTCTTGGGATGAAGTTGATATTAGACTAGCATTTCTTGGGAAGAGGTTAATATTAAACTAGCAGCTCCTGAGAAGAAGTTAATATTAAACTAGCAGTTCTTGGGAAGAAACTGTCTTCTAATAGAATAACATCTGAATTTATAGTAAATAACAATAAACTTGCAAAACTGGACTTGTCTTTTGTCCGCTCTAATTCAGTATTTGAACCAAAGCCAGAACATATTTTTCTAGATTTCTAACTTTAAAATAAGAAAACCTGCCCGAATTGGTTGATTGGAAGTAGTATAACTTTCCTTTTGTATAATCTTTTAAGTAACTAGTTTGATTTGGACTGGTTCCAAGACAGAGGTTTCATTATTTGCCGACGGTTTCATTTGGTCTATGTTTTCAGATGTTAAATCATTTCAAATATTAATTTTTACGGCTGGCAGACTGCCCATCTAATTCTGGAAAACTGAAACTAAACAATCTTCCTAACATCATTGACTCCATAACATTCACTTTTGAGTTGTATTAAATTCATCATAATAAATATCAATAAAATTCTGTTTTCTTTTGTTTCTAGCAAAACAAAACGAACTTCTGTCGAAAATATTTTGAAATTAAAGTGTAAATAAGAAGGGAAAATACAAACTATTTTGTAAAAGAAAGTAATGTTTTATAAAAATAAAAAAAGGAAAAACAGCATAAACTTAAGAGTTCCGCCATTTTTTCCTTGTTGAAAGAATTCTAATAATCTATTTTATGAATACGTTTAGCTTGCTTTAACTTTCTCCACCCGCCCCAACCTGAGAGTTTTTTTTTATCACTAAATTTTTTGTTTAATTTTTATAAACTTTAGAAGAAAGAAAAAAAAATTAAAAAGCTTTTCTGGCGGCTATTTGTGTTTCTGTTAATGATGCATTTATTTACACAGAACCTGGCGGACTTTCGTTTGATTTACTTTTTTTGAGTGTTAATTACTATTTGATATATAATCTGTCTTCACAAACGGACCACGTGCGAGGCCATTACTTTAGCAGAAGCTGAAAGCATTTTTTCCAAAAGTGTCTACTCTACAAGAATTATTCTGCTGTTCAATTACTGGAA
>CAHIKZ030000245.1:702500-732500 GCA_903632075.3 Acanthosepion pharaonis | reverse complement strand
CAAAACGAAGCATCTGCTATCTAATCGATCCTGACTAGGAATCTCGACTTTAGTCATTTTCTCGCCAAAGTGACCTGCAATTCCTCTAAGTTTCCTACAAATATTTTCATGGCAACTGCTGGGACGTTTTTTTTTTTTGTCATGATGCCTATATTTGTATCCTACTCTTTTATTTTGAAATATCTAAATGCAACCATCACTTCTATCCCAACAGTTTTCTTTTCTCGCGCTTCCCTCCACTCGAACCCCACTACCATTTGTTTGTTTCCCTGATGACTAGAATTTTGAAAAATGTAAATATAACATCAGTCACCATCTACTGTCTTGTTGAATCCCGTTCATCTTTTCTCCATTCCCCAATCCTCCCTATTCTAAGTTTTCTCTTTCACTTTTACTCCATGTAACCCCTGCTTACTAGTGACATTCCCAAGGTAAATCATTAATATATATATATATATATATATATATATATATATATATATAATAATATATATATATATAATAAAATGGTTAAGTCCTACAATTTAATTTTTAAGATATTGTCTGTTTATACGTTATTTTTTATAGATACAATTTATTTAAGCAAAATCTTTGTTTTTAATTAAATATTATTAATTACATTTAACCGCCTGAATGTTCGAGAAATTTCGTAGTAAATATGCGTTCTCCGACAGGAATCGAACCTGTATTCCTATACTGAAACCGTCATTTGATCTGACGTGCTATACCATTTAGCTACAGAGAAGTGTCTGATTAGCAAAGTCCAAATGACTGTTTGCAAACGCAATCTTAAATAAATTGTATCTATAAAAAATAACGTATAAATAAATATATATATATATATATATATATATATATATATATATATATATATATATATATATATTGATTTTTCATTAAATAATATAGACAAGTTGTGTTTATTTATTTTAAGTAAGTTCCTTTCTGTCTGATAAGCTTAATAACATTATCATTGAAAGACGAAAGGAAGTCGACACATTGATACATGTTTAAATCCGATCTAAGCTTTCCGCTTACATAAGCCATTATCAAAGATTACAAAGGTAACTATACTCGTTTCGAAAAACCTTCGAATTTTTTGATTTGCCAATAATCAAATCAATCTCGAAGGAAAAAAGGTTTTAAAAAAGAGAAAGAGCCAGGAACATGAAAGTCTGTCGAAAAAATCCTTTTGATACAGGTTTGAAGCCCAAAGAAAAAACCCCCCACACGAGTAAACAACTAACTAAAAAGAGCTCAATACAACCGTAGAGGAGACCTAGATAAACCTACTGAGCCAGACAGACCTACCCAGGTTTCGTCAGGGAAACTGGCTTATATATATATATATATATATATATATATATATATATATATATATAGTCATTTAATTTCCCATATAACTGTATAGCAACATTTTCATCTTAGAAATGACGGCACAAAACTATTTTCTGAAAGATGTCCGTTTTATTTTACACAGCATAAAACTACGTCAAGTTTTCAAATATTTAAGAATTTTGTTTTTATTTGGGATCGAAGACAGCGAATATTTAAATGTCTAACGGATTTTTCCCTTTTTTCTTATCAGTTTTCTTTTTCCTGTAACTGTTAAAGCTTTATTATGTTCATCAATTTATGTCTTCGCCATTTGCTTGCCATTGGTTCTCTTTTGTTTATTTCCATTCTTCTCCAACAGCCGACCTCAGCCTTCTCATAAGCCGTCTAGATAGCTCCAATGACACCACCAACGCTACTTTTTCTGTTTCGCTTAATTCTTTTCTTTGCCATCAAACCTCGCGAACCTTCCAACCTATTAACGATCCCAGACTAATTAAAAACTCATAAAACTTACGCGAATTCTTCGTTTTCCGCTTTAGTTATTTTTTTTTTGTATTGACTGTTCTTCTTAATTTTTTTTAATCTTCGTTATTTTTGTCCGTCTTTCTTTCTTCTTAAATGTTCAAATACGTTTACGTTAATTTTATTCTCAGATTCGTGGACAGCCAACCGTTGACAGACATTAATCGTTTCGAAGACACAGGATGGGACAGTCGAGAAGAAAAGAAGACAGTAATGGAGGAAAAAAAAGGAAAAGTCATCAGCTGCAGCAGCCACAGCAGCAGCAGCAACAGACGAAGAAGAAGGAGGAGGGGAAGAAGAAGGAGGAGGGGAAGAAGAAGGAGGAGGGGAAGAGGAGGAGAAGAAGAAGAAGGAGGAGGGGGATGAAGAGGAGGAGAAGAACGATGACAAAGAAGAAGAAATTATGAAAAAGATAGACCAAAGATGAGAACGACAGACATTTTGACAAATGTAAATTCAGAGAAATAGATATGAGATGGCCGAGACACAGGCGGAAAATTAACAGCCGTTGTAAACAACTGTAAGAAAGTAATTGTACAAGACATTAATTTATGTGCGAAGGGTACGCTGAGAAATTTTGTTCGAAAAGAGAAAACAATTGTAAAAATGTTTTAACAAAAACATCTGAGATGTTAAACTAAACACATTACCAAGTACGTTCCAGACATGTCTACTCACATACAAAATTGTATTCCATATAACACGCACATCCATATCTCACCAAAACAAAAATGGCTAAAAAGCCGGCTTGTATTTTATATGTGCAGGAGTAATGGATAGCGGCTTGGATTGAGGAATCGGAGAGCCGAGTTCGAATTCCAGTCGAATCCATTTACTTACGTGCTATCATCTTCTTCTTCCCCCAGCTATGGGTAAATAGCAAGACAGACTGGGATCTATAGCCTTGGATACGGAAACTGGTCTAGGAAAAGGACAACTCTGAATTCAAACCCGGAGTGGAGCCCCTAAGGCGGATCGACGGCACTTTGTGCTACATTCCGGCAACTCCTGCAGCCGCGCTGGTACCAAGCTGTATTGGTTTATCCTCTCCTTTGGACTCTGCTAGCAAGGTCGAGAGGGGGAACTAGACGTCCGGGCAGCCCTAGTTCTCCATATATCCCGCCCAGGCCTGTAGCGCACCACGCTACTCCATCGTCTTTCGAGACGGACGGATTTTATATGTAATACTGCAGTTTCTCGTAGGCTAATTGTATCAGAAACGATTACTACCGTCAACAATACTTGTATCTGAAAATGTCAGTTCTCGCTAATCTAACTCCAAAATAATATAATTTATACAAACGATATTCTTCTTATTATTATTGTTTTATTTCTTTGATTACTTTAGTGTACACATTTCTTTCAGGGTCCCGCTCAGAGACCTAAGGTCGGAAATGGCATCACGACATTTGCCTTTGACCATTTAAAAAAAAAAATACAACAACAAAAAACCCCCCAAAAAACAGAACAACAACACACATATTTTACATAAATATAGTCCTTTGTACGGTGTGGGCTTTGCTCGTGAGAACAATTTTTTGTATTTCTTTAATGCTTCTAGGAATCCCTTCAATGAGTCGATTGGAATCTTTTCCATCCAATCCGTGAGCTCCAACTACAACAGGGATTCTTGATGTTCTCATGTGCCACATTTTTGAGATTTCGATTCCAAGGTCCTTGTATTTTAATAGCTTTTTGAAGATCTTCATACATTGCAGTCTGCAGGGACTGCCATATCAATAAGGGGGCAATTTTCGGTTTGCGGTCTTTAATAACCATGTCCGGGCGATTAGCTTTGATTATTCGGTCTGTGTGTATTGCAGGTCCTGTCTGCGTAACCGGGTCTCGGTGTTGTTGTTGTTATTATTATTATATTTTTTTAATTCTTTTAGGTCTTATTATTATTATTATTATTATTTCCCTTGTATTCTGTTGTATACACAATTTCTTTCCAGGTCCCAACCAGAGATCTAAAGTCAGAAATTGTTCCCTGAACTTTTCCACTGATCAATTTGTAAAAAAAATAAAAAAAAATATTCGAAAAACGAGATCGAACACATTTTACAAAGATAAAACTCTTCATAATGTGTGAGCTGAACTTGTGAGTGCAATTTTTTATATTTTTTTAGGTCTCCCTTCAATGAATCTATCGGAACCTTTTTCAATCAATCTGAGGAAATTATTATTATTATCATTATTATTATTATTGCATCAGTTTGCTCTTTGTTTTGTGTCATAGGAATTGCCTCCAATTTTCAACCAGACACTTCAGGAGACGTTTGAAAATGATGGGATTCCATGCAGTCAGGTAGAAAAATATAGAAGTGTGGTCACTGTTTGGAGAGAAATCTAAATAAGATGTGAGAAGTACCCATAAGTACGATTTTTGCATTTCATATATTTTAGGGTTAGCAGGGGTTTGGTCCACATATTTGTTTTTTTTAATCATTTCATACCAAGCAAGGCGGTAATCTCACGAGTACGCAGGGAAGGAAAGTGAAAGAGAAGACTGAGAATAGGAAGGATTAAGGAAAGGAAAGAAAGATGAACCGGGTTGCATTTAAAGTTTTGGAGATTGTAGTTATCAGGGAAGCATTAAACGGAAAGGAATTCCACAGGTGGGAAGTGCGGTAAAAGAAACTTCTGGAGTAGAACTGGCGGTTGCATTTGGCTATTTCAACAGTAAAAGGGTGTCAGTCACGATTAAGTTTGGTTTAGTTTGTTATTTTTACGGCATAACAACACCTCAATGGGTTATTTAATGCCGACAAGATTTTTATTGCTGGTAATATTTTTTTCAAAAATTTATTGCTGGTATTTTTTTCAAAAATGCCATTCACTAAAACCTATTTTTAGAAATTCATAGTGTTTTGACCTCTTGGAGGTTAACTATTTGCCGATAGCTTGGACCCTAACAGGTGCTACCACCACGGGTCAGGGTGGACCTGGGAACACCAGCAATTAATATGTGGTTCGACGCTCCTCAAAATCTCCTGTTCAGAGGCCTTGCTGTCGGATGTAGTTTATCGTCTTACTCAGGACGGAACAGGCTTAAATTCACATGGTAGGGGCAAAAAGGAAAAACGCTCGTCAGAGCAGTTGCCATGGAGATATTTGTAGAAAAGGCAAAGGGAAGTCATGTCACGTCGTCGAGAAAGTAACTGAATCCGAGATGCCAAGTTGGGATCGATTCAATAACAAATCATTCTATGGACTTTGTCAAGAATCTCGAGATGTACAGCGGGAACACCATAACAGACATGGCGGCAGTATTCAATGCATAGACGAATGACAAATTTATATATATATGCAAGATGAATTTTGATCAGAAAAAATTTCTGGCAAAATTTATATATATATATAATATATATATATATATATATATATATATATATGCCTTAAAATAATTGTCTTACTTTGTCCATTTCATCATGTGTGACGTCATTTGTTTACATTTGGATGCGCTTTGAGCAGATATGAATGTACGTGAGAGATTCATGAAAGATTGAAGTTTAAAGACAGTAAATTCGACATTGCTAACCGAACGCTCCTCTGTGGCCAAATCGGTTACGTCAGGCTATATGACGGGTCTGTATAGGATACAGGTTCAAATCCTGTCGGAGGACTAATATTTTCTGTGAAAATTTCTCGGAATTTCAGGCCGGTAAATGTTGTTTAATACTGTTTATTATAAACAGAGCATTTACTTAAATATTTATATCTATAAAAAGAATGTATAAACATAAAAAAAATGTCTTAAAATTGTCGGACTTTGTCTATTTCATAATGTGTGACGTCATTTGTTTATATTTGGGTACATTTTGAGCAGATATGAATGCATGTGACAGATTCATGGAAGATTGGAGTTTAAAGACAGTAAATTCTAACTTTCTAACCGAACGCTCCTCTGTGGGCAAATCGGTTAAACGCACGTTAAGCTAAATGACGGTTTTGTATAGGATACAGGTTCGAATCCTGTCGGTGACGAATATATTCTTTGAAAATTTCTCGGATATTCAGGCCGGTAAATGTTGTTTAATATAAACACAGCATTTACTTAAATATTTGTATCTATAAAAAGAATGTATATATATATATATATATATATACATATACATATACACAAACTGTACATATATATATATGTACAGTTTGTGTATTAGGGTAGCAATTCCACTTTTATTAAAGACAACTAACAAAATACTGCGATTAAGCTTACTGTTTAATTTTTCTTGTGTGTGTATAAATATTTTCTTTTCTGGACATGAAGTGTTTAAAATCTGTCCAAAAGTTCTGCGTATCCGAACACTTTCGGCTATTTTATAAGTCACTAGCGATTTAATAACTGAATGTATGTATTTTTATGTGTCTTTTCCAAACACGGTCAACATATTGTGGCCGTGTTCATAGTTGATATCATTCGGGCTATTTTTACACACTTTATGACCAGAAAAGAAAACTATATTTCTCGTCAAGTATTGCCATCTTATCTGACTTTGTTGTGTTATTCCTAATTATCATACCAATGCGCTGGTCAAAAACGCAGAATTTAGGAGATCGAATTTGTCATGCTTTTACAACCTTGTGCAGATTAATTGAAACAACCACCTTAGTTTTCATTTCTCACATCACACGGTCAGTTTTAGACTCACTGGAATGACATGGTATAATCAATTTCTATTTTTACCTACTTCACTTGCAGTGGTGTGCAGTAACATGAATCTATTTTTGGGATGTACGATGACATTAGTTTGGCCTTGAAAAATATTGCGTCACCCGTCATTGCCTCAGATTTTTATCAGGCCCAGACACTAATGTCTCGAATGTCGATTACTTGTCCTATGGCTATTGTCTGCGATGAACGTTCCTGCAAGGTAGCGTACGAGAATTGTAACGCTGCACAAACACACAGGCCAGTCTAACCAGTGAGCAAATCAAAGTACTATAGACTGATTTAAGTCCAATCGAGTATCTGTGGTCAATTTGCAAGGAAGAATTTCGCGGATGGTCATACGAAGTACTAATATTTTAACGGGTCACGTTTCATTGGATAAAAGTAAATAATATTGGAATTATTCGATTTGTTTTAATTAATTTGCTCAATGGTGAATGTACTGATTATTTACTTTAATTCTTAATGTGACTCTGTGTTGTTTTATCTTATTTACCATACTAAGGCTGCCCAAAACACAGAATATAGGAACCCGTGTCTTTCATGCTTTTATGCATTTTCGGATTTTCGTTTCTGTTCTCAGCGGACAACTGTCCTACGCATTCGTACCATTTCTGTAGAACTTTTTCTTTCTACTTTCTGATTGTTCCGTCTGTAGATTTAATGGATAATTGGTAACGGGCACATTTTCTTTCGTTTTATTACTTTGATCTATTCAGGTGTTCTTCACAACAAGTGAGAAAAATTGTTGTGACCCAAATTTCCGTTCACGAAATTCACCTATTGACTCGATATAATCACCCCAATTGAAGTCAGTAGAAAACGTGAGATCAACTATGTGTAGTTTGTTGCTATACTGGTGCCTAGCGTCAAGTACGGAAGGTTCTCTGTGGCAGTTAAATGATGCAGTTTTGTTTTGGAGGCGTTAAAATTAACAAGCCATTTCTTGCCCCAGTTAAGCATTGATTGGTGGTCCTTTTCGAGTTTATTTTGTCAGATCTGATGAATTTCATATTGAGACAGGAGTAAATTATATCATTTGATATTATTCCCAACTCGCCAATATGCAAAGAGATGCCATATTCTACAGATCATGACATCATTGTAATAATTTATTTATTTATTTATTATTATTATCATTATTGAATTCTGGTGTATACACATTTCCTTCTGTGACCCAACTAACGTCAGAAATTTCATCATGACATTTCCCACTGAGCACTTTTTCAAATAATAATAATAATAATAATAATAATAATAAACAACCTATGATCACGCACATTATACATAGATAAAGACCTTCGTAAGGTGTGAGCTGTACTTGTTAGTACTTTGTAATTTTGTAAGGTATGGGCAACTTAGGATCCTTTCAATGAGTCTATCGAAACATTTTCCAAAATAAATCAGGACTCCAACTGCAGGTGGAAAGATTGATGTCCTCATATGCCTCATTTTTGAAAGTCACACTTCAAGTTCTTGAACAATCTGTGGTAGTATGGCTTTTAGGCATTTCCCAAAGGTGCCGCCCCACTCCCCAAAATAACATCAAGAAATCACCTTCCGGACAAATCAATCATGGTGAGATTCGAAGACGGGTCTCATGGTCAGAATGCAAACGTTCTAGTCAAATCGGACACGATTTATATATATATATATATATATATATATATATATATATATATATATATATTATTTAAAGATATTGTTGGTGGTAAAAATTTTATCACTGCCAGGAATAGACAGAAATTGGTTTTTATTATTACCATTCATGATAATAAAAAGTAAAAATGAAAACTGGGCTAGCTAACGGGTTTCGTACCTCGCTCAACGGAGGTAAATAAAGTAAATTATATAATAAAAAAAACAATAAAAAATAAAGTAAATTATATAATAATAAAAAAAGTTTATGGTGGGAAAAAATCAAATGGTAATTCGTTGGAGGCCTAATAAAAAATCCTTCTGTTTACATAGAGAAGTCTTTAAAGATAGAATATAAATGGCCTCCAACACTTTTAGGTGGTAATTTGAGTGGGACTTGCTAAGGATGGTAAAAGCGTCTGCATTAAAACTAACTTTTATCATCCTCTGTGTGTGTGTGTGTGTGTGTGTGTGTGTGTGTGTGTGTTTACATTCTGTTAGACATTTTCATGACGGTTGTCCTCGAGTATAGAATCTAGAGGTTGGCAGTGAATATTTCGGAGACAGTAGAAAAGCGTACTTTAGGTTCGCAGTGGATATCATAGCAGAGTGTAGTTCATCCTTCTCCTGGTCGCCTTTGGTCCTTCCGGTAGAGAAAACAAAATGGCCGCCTTTATACACGACGAATACAGTGTTGGGCGGCTTCTGATTGGTCAACCTTCCATTGGTCGACTATAAAGGGAAATAAGTCATTCTGACTCGCTCACTAGTTACATACGGTATATACACAAAAAACCGTAACACATTCAACATCATCACTTGATAAGACACCGGAGGTGTTGAAACAAAATGGCTATTTCTGTAGTGATTTTATAACATATTTATGTTATAATTTTTAAAAAATAAATAATTATATATATATGTGTGTGTGTGTGTGTGTGTGTGTGTGTGTGTACACACACATATATATATATATATATATATATATATATATATATATATATATATATATATATATATATATACACATAAATTTTCTCAATGCCCGTGCCCGGTCATGAGAACAAGGCCAATATGCCTTATCCAACATATAGTGTAACCGATAATGGAAAGGAATGGAAACTACTCAGTGCAATTAGTGAATTACATTCACTTACGTGACAATACCATTAGCAAATGTATGAATCCACTTTTTCTCGAGTTATGGATAAATAGCAGAACAGACCGTGTTCTATGGATGTTAACTTGTCTACTGCAGAAAAAAAATGCCAACCTAACCAAAAATATGCCTCGTCAGTCATGTATCGAAAGATACATGATCGCCTAAGTGGGTATCACGAATGGCACATAACTGATGTGACTGAGTGAATATAATTTACTTACTTAAATAGCCATTCTTAAGCGTTTACAGCGAGCTCAAATTTCCGATAACCGGTAGATAAAGCAAGTAACTAGCAAGCAGAAGTCCAGATGTAATTCCCAACACACACTCAATTCACATCCAAATCTACTTGTTTTCAAATAATCAAGTATTAAATTACCTATGCATTTCTCATAGACGGTCACTCAACTGCCATATATGTAAACATAAATTTTCATTGTTTTATAGGCATACATTTTCATATATTTGATGTATATCTGTCATCGTAAAAATTCGTTTCCATTTCAATCTCAAACCACATCCGCGATGTCTTTCTCATGAACATCATGTCCACCGGATAGGGTTTGATCTAAATAAAAAGGCGAATGAACGCTGCCATTTGTCATTGTGCCAAAGTGCAGCTTTGCAGTGTGTAAGAAAATCAAGAATGGCCGTCAGCTGTTGGCGAGAATTAAAACGAGGCTAAAGTGAATCTCTGCCGTCAAAGATCAACGCTGACACAATTTGCTAGTAAACTGCAGGAAGTCTGTGGTTTTATGTTCGTGCGCAGAATAATGCTAAGCAATCTCGCGAATACGGATGTATCAGCCCCCCACCACCACCAAGTGAGCGTTTTTCTTTCTATGAATGTATCTAGGAATGCATGTATCTATTTCAGCTTGTTTATATCTATTTCTATCTTTTTCTCTCTCTCTCTCTCTATCTCAGGCATCTCAAATCTGTACACTCAAGCGGGCGCATACACACAGAAACTTATATATATATATATATATATATATATATATATATATATATATATATATATATATTTGTAATAAAAATAAAAATAAATTTTCAATCTTTCCTTTCCATCTTTAAACTCGACCATGTCTGTCACACTATTCCTCACCACTTTCGATGTCAACTAATATAAGCTTAATACTGCCCGTCAAAAGTGTACATTTTAAATTCATTTTTCGTTTCACCTTTGAAAGCGAAGTCTGAAGATCCAGAGAAAAAATAAAACTCTCTGGTGAAATAAATTATAACAAATGGAACCTTAAATTGGTCTGATTTTCTTTAAATTAAATATATATATATATATATATATATATATATATATATATATGAATGGGTAGGGAAAAATTCTACATACACGTAGTTATATTTACACATGGAGTTTGCACAAATCCATACAATATATATTATCAACGCATCCGGTAAATCAAATCCGGTGAAATCAATTTCTCGACAGTAAATTGCTCGAAAAATAATTTCTCGAATTATCAATTGCTCGAAAGGCACTTTAGTCGAAACCTGTGGTTAAAAAAATAAAACTACATTTTTTCTAATATTTACTATAAGATAAAATAATTCAACTTTATTGTTGTTAAGTGAACAGTTAAAATTGAAGAACGAGTACATTTATATAGCAGATCTTTTTTTTTTTTCTCGAAAGGCAGTTTTCTCGGAGCCTGTAGTTAACAAAAGAATATAACACGTGCTAAGCATTTCCTTTTTTTGCACATTTCCCATTTTCAGTAAATCTTATTGTTCACTTATTTTATCCTTAATATATAGATATATCCATCTAAACACAACTTCTTTTCTTTTTCGCTCTCAACAAAAGTTATGTCCATCACTAGGGTTCGAGATTACTGAAATAAAAATAGAAAACATATATAGAAAAAATCAGGACGGCTAAAGTTGAGTGTCGTGGCTCCTTTTATATCCAGCTCCGTTGACGTGTCGGGAGACGGCGCAGTTTGCGTGGTGCTTCGAGCTTCGAAATTACTTCGAGCAATCTGCTTTTCTAGCAATTGATAGTTCGAGAAATTGTTTTTCGAGCAATTGATTTCGAGCAATTAAATGTCAAGCAATTGATTTCGAGCAATTTACCTAGATCCTATTATCGGCCAGTAACAAAGAATTATTCGATAATAAAGCTAGACATAATAAAGCTCTAGAATGCAGTAACCAGCTTTTAATTGGAGTATTTAGTTAGAAATAATAACAAAGATAAAAATAAACGAAAACAAAGCAAGTATCACATAATATGATTCAACCATCCATCCCACAGTAATGTCAAAACCAATGTAGGTAAGATTTTCCCGGATTTAATTTACAAGCACTTTGGTCATTCTCCAGCACTAAAAAAAATTAAAAAAAAAAAATTACATTAAGTTTAGCTGGAGTTGTACAAAAAAAAAACATAGATAATTACATGTTCCGACGTAACAATATTGTATTAATCAAGCTTGCAAACAAAACAATAGAAAAATAATTCTACTAAAAGTCAATGCAACTGCCGCAAAAACGTAACCTGCTCATTAAATGGCCAGTGCATGACAGAAAGCATAATATACAGTATGGTTCTTGTTGCTATATCGAGTTTGGTGCTGCTGCGTGGCACATTTTTAAAGCGATTACCTGGCTTTCTTGGTTGATGCAGTATTCTTCGGCCTCATTCCCACAGAAGGAACGTTGATGTTTTTCTCTGTTCTGTATCAACTCCTTATGGGTCATTTAATGCGGAAATTTAATTTTATTCGGAACATTAATAATTTCTTTTACAAAAATCTATTACTGCTAATATTTTGTTTTCAAAAATATATTCCTGTTATTTTGTGTAAGCACGTTGTTATTGTCATTGTCAGTGTATAAATTAACAATTCAAAAAATAATATATTATCTTATTTCTGTCTTTTTCACGTCTCTGATGCTATAAATATCTGTCTTTCTGCAACGTTTTACCAGTTTTTTTTATTTTTTTCCATTCTGTTCATATCCATCTATCTATCTATCTATATCTATCTATCTATCTATCTCATTTTTTGTTCATATCTATCTATCTATCTATCATTTTGTTTGTTTATATCTATCTATATATCTCTCATTCTTTTCTATTTCTATCTTTGTGTGTGTGTAGAGGATTGTGTATCTATGATATGACAATGTTATTTAAACATTTTTACATAAATATATCCCTCGACACGCACATTTGATCACAAACACCCATAAAATGAAGACCTATACATTTTAATGATGTTGTTATTACTTGTCTTAATATATATATATATATATATATATATATATATATATATATATATATATATATAACTCCTCTGATTTAATATTTAGTTACCTGCTATTGCTTAGCTACTAAACAATGACGCCATAACCCATTTGTGCATAATGTACGAATTTATAGACAAAAGTTATTTAAGTGTACCTTGTAAGTTCTATGCTAATGGTCTAGGTTTTGGAAAATCTTTCATTTCCTTGCTTTCTTCTCAACTAGGATCTCCCAAAATTGAAATGTGTCCTAAGTCGTCCTCATCTGATCATTTTAATGTCTTCTCTCTCTCTCTTTCCTCAGTATATTCCCAGTTCAAGTCCGTCGCAGTTTTCTGCCTTGTGTCTCAATGGCTTTTGGAAATGAATAAAAAAAATATCAGTCGGCGTTTTTCTCATCTGTTATTCCTCTTTTATTCGACATATGGAATGGCGATTTTGGATAAGACATTCAATTTCAATGAAGAATGGCTTCAGTTCGCCAATTAAAAAAGCTTTCGACATCGGAATCTCAACATTTAAACATGTCCTATTATCGACAAAGTACAAATGCATTACGAGAAATAAAAGAATGAAAGGAAACCGTCGCTGTGTGTCTGGTCGCCTTTAACATTTCCGCCTAAATGGAGTCTATCCTATTTTGTTTTGGCTGTCACCACAGGGAAATTTGTCTTACTGTTCTATCTAATAGGCGTATAGAAAACTAAATCTATTAAAACAAAGACGTTATCTTCGATTGCCGCAGATTGCCCAGCTCACCTGTTTGAAGAATTTCTGTCATCTGTCTATATATCTGAGAAAAGCGATAATAGCAACAAAAATTGCAATATGAGCTCTGCTAAAAACATGAAATGATAACAGCAAAAATTGCAATATGAGCACTGGTAAAAATGGTTGCTGAAGATCTTAGGTTTAGCATAACCAGAAATTCATAGATAAATGTCTCAAGGACACATGGCGCAGTGGATAAAGGATAAATAGATCCAGTGACAGTGTGACTTCAATACCTGGTTAAGTGGCGAACTTGGGGAGGGGAATTAACAGGAGATAACTGATAACTGACATCCATTAAAACATGGCACGTGGGAAATTCCAACCACCTGAAAAAGGCCGAAATATGGCAACAAAAATGAGGACAATAGTCCGAATAATGTAAATAGTGTACATAATACCTCATCTCAGAAATATAGATACAGAAAGGCCGAAACGTTGTGATAAATATGGCGACAAAGATGGGGACAAAAGTCGGAATAATATAAATAATGTACATAATATCTCATCTGAGAAATATAGACAGATACTGAAAGGCCGAAACGTTGTAATAAATATAGCGACAAAGATGCGGACAATAGTCCGAATGATGTAAATAGTGCATATAATACCTCATCTCAGAAATATAGACAGATACTGAAAGGCCGAAACGTTGTAATAAATATTGCGACAAAGATGAGGGCAATAGTCCGAATAATATAAATAGTGTACATAATACCTCATCTCAGGAATATAGACAGATAACAAAGACGTTACCTCCGATTTCTGTCATCAGTCTATATCTCTGACAAAAGGTATTATGATTACTTGCATTATTTAAATTACTCGGCCAGTTCACAATAATAATAACATATGAGCACTGCTAATAACATCGTTGCTGAGACTTTAAGTTTATAAGTCCTAAAAATTCATTCACAGATGTCCTCAAATACATATGGTCCAGTGGATAAGGATGTTGGTTAAATCCAGTGACTATATCCAAAGAGTTGTGAGTTCACTAACAGGCTAAAAAAGTGTTGAATTAAAGGGGAATTAAAGGCATGAAGCGTTGAACTAGAACAATCTACCCTGGTGGACAAAATAAAGAGTTCAGTTTAAAATTCCAATCACGTGAAGAAGTTCGGAGCGTACAACGGCCGAATCCTTGTGAATATGACAATGAAAATTTGGATAACAGCCCAAATAAATTTCAGTTGTTGTGAGGTGTTTTTTTCTTGTGTAGATAGATTCCCATCCATAAATGAATAGCTTCTATCTTGTCCATATAGCTTCTATCTTGTCCATAAATGAATAGCTTCTATCTTGTCACATCGACAAGTTTTTAGTTAAGAATCTTCTTTGTCCTAGACTGGTCGCTAGCCAAAACTAGATAGTCTAGTCTATCTTATTATTTACTGACTTGCTAGGGGAACACAGAAAGATTCCTAGCCTTCCTAAGAATCATTTTGCAGAAGCGATCGTAACTCAGCTGGAAGTCGAACTCGATTCGCCGATTTTTCTTTCGGAGCTGCTATCGATGACATTACCTTCGTTCTTAATGAAAACTGTTAATTCATTTGAACTTCTTATATGAAGAATTGTCACAGAACATCAATCTTTAGAGTCGATCTCTCTCATCAGGATTTTCCGCGCTTTTTATCTTAAAATGAACAGCGTGCAGTTGCAATAAAAAATTAAAATGAATGGAATACTAAACAAATTAATAATAATTGAGGTGTTTAACTGGTTCTTCGAAAAACATATTGGCATCCGGATACAATGCTTTGCAAACATATATTTCGACAGGTTTTTTACGTTTTCATACTACTGTCAATAAAACTCAGTAAACAAACGGCGCTATGTGGAGATTTCTTCTGTACACTGTCTTGGCTCCACTCATTTTTTGCTTTTACTCCAAACAATTTTCATTTTCTGGTCTGTCGTCTGAATATTCAGAAATTTCGAATAATTTATCATATACAAAAGAGAATGTTTATTTTATGATGAAATAAACAATGGAACTGAAAATTGGCAGAATCTCATTGAATCTCAAAGAATAGTTTAATGACCGAGAAATAAATGGGTTTATTGAATTTAAATAAATAAAAAGTCTTTTTATCATTTATTTCAAAGAATACGATAATGTCACTAGAAAGCAATGGCTTACTGTGAATAAAAAAAAACGCTTTCTCAATAAAAGTGTTCAACGCCTAATTAACATAGAACAAAAACGACTGATACCCTTAATTCCTATGGAGGATGTCACGAGTCGTAAACCGAGTTTCAGGTCACGCGTTCAAGTCGTCTGAAGATCACGTGATCATCAAACTCGGGTTATGACTAGGGCTATCCTTATATATATATATATATATATATATATATATATATATATATATATATATAAGAAAAACAGACCACTTTAAGGTACCATTATAATAATTTATTTCACCAGAGCCCTTTTAAAGGACGCCGGATCATCAGATAACACTTCCAAAAATGAAAAGAAACGAACAATCTCTCTCTCTCTCTCTCTCTCTATATATATATATATATATATATATATATATATATATATATATATATATATATATATTATCCACAGACAGACTGTTTCGCTGTATCACAGCTCATCAGTGTGGCTAGATGTCCGGTTGCCTTTAGCTAGGATCGAAATCCGACTAAATTGGCGTCAGTCTGGGATTCTATCACGACAGGGATGAAGGTGAATCTAACCGTATTTATTTTAGATGAACACACAGTGACTGAGAGAACTTGATTCGATTTACCGAAGAGTCTTGCATTATTAGTCTAATAGTCACTGTTTACAAACCTACATTTCTTCCCCAGAGAGCTCAACCGAAATAATTTTTTCATGAGATGAACAAAATAAAATAAAATATATATATATATATATATATATATATATATATATATATATAATCGATACTTTAATTCCGCCATTTTCCTGCAACTTAAAGATTCATGCAGAGTAGTATTAAAATACTGAGTTTCGGGTCTCCTTTTTTAACCGGTGCGACAGTAGACAAATTTATAGCGGGTCACACGGAACATTGAGTCGCGGGAAAGCAGCGAAATTTACTTACCGCTTTTCTATAGATTTGATTTTGTATTTCCTTGGAAACAAGCAAAAGAATACTGAACTGTTACAAAATATATGTCATCCTATATTAATGGAAGAGAATACTGGACAATCTAATAAAAGATGAAAACATGATGAAACAGAAATGTCGTTCTACAGCAGCATGCTGAGAATAACACGAACGGAATACGTGAGCAACGACGAAGTTTTAAAGCAAATGGAATCCCAAAGGTAACATATATTTAAAATCCAGAAGAGGCAGTTGAAATTTCTATGGCACTTAATGAGGAAAAAGGATTTGGAAAATCTGATACTCAGAAGGCAAGAGGGACAGAGGAAAACAATGAATAACATATATTGGGTAAATAGACAGGAAATCGGTGAGAGCCACGATAGCTTGCACCCTGAGTAGACACAACATATAAAGAAGAAGATTATTGCTCTGTATATATATATATATATATATATATATATATATATGTGTGTGTGTGTGTGTGTGTGTGTGTGTGTGTGTGTGTTTTACATGGAGAACTTTATTTTTATAGCCTTCATTGTTTGTTGCATTGAGTGATATATATATATGTTGTGTGTGTGTGTGTGTGTTTTATTTTTATATGGAGAACTTTTATTTTTTATAGCCTTCATTGTTTGTTGCATTGAGTGATATATATATATATATATATATATATTATTTACCCACTGTCCCATGAAGCAAGATGTGGCACAAGGCCGAGGTTTAAAGTCGGGTATCAGAGCAAGTAGGCTCAGGCAAAATTTCCCATAGACCACGTAAGAAACGGAGTCAGTTTCCCGAGATAAGACTCTGCACTTTCGGCATAGCCTCGTCTTTGGGGATACCCTCTAACATGTGCCAGGCAAGTATATATATATATATATATATATATATATATATATATATATATATATATATATATATATATGTGTGTTTGTGTTTTATTTTGTACATCGAGTACTTTATTTTTACAGTCATCATTGTTTGTTGCATTAAGTGATATATATATATATATATATATATATATATATATATATATATGTGTGTGTGTGTGTGTGTTTTATATTTTACATCGAGCACTGTATTTTTTATAGTTTTCATTGTTTGTTGCATTACGATATATATATATATATATATGTGTGTGTGTATGTATATATATATATATATATATATATATATATATATATATTTCTTTTCTTTTTAGCTTATGAGTCGTTTCTTTTCTTTTTACTTTCTCGCTTTGTCTTAATCGTCCAAATGTCCAGGCTGAAAGGCCGCTATAAATGCACAAGCCTCTTCGAATATTTGCGTGCATAACCTTCGACCTGTGCTTTCTGGCTCTCTAATCTCATGATTTACTAACATTCGCCTGACACTTTTCGGGCCATTAGTTTTTAACGAAAATATTTATATTCTTACTGTAGCTGACCGGGCCAATCAAAAGACGATTGGCGAATCGACCACAGAAAATAATCAATTGATTCTGAGTTCATTCTCCCAACTGGAATCCAATCACTGGCTGACATTCTTACGATCTTGGCTTAAATACGTTTGCCCAACGGTCCGTCACGTGAATGCTTAATGGCCGGAAGTATTGCCAAACCGGAAATGAAGAAAGATGAGCAATGGACAGACGATGTAAATCGCTTAAGGAATAGCAGGGGGTGGCAGGCTGAAGTTGCAGCTACTTGGCTCGGATGGAAAAATTGCTGATTAACAAAAAATAAATAAAAAATCCGTTTACGTGTCTGCGAGCGTTCTTTCTTGAGTGACGAAGATAACGAGGCGTGTGTACTTTTGGGTGTGCACGGGTGTTATAGCCTCTGTTTGTTCAATGGATTCTGTCATGTATATGTAAATTGGGATGCAGCGTTACCTGGTTTGCAAGTTTCAAACAGATGATTCGACAGTGGAACTGAACAATTATGAGCTTAAAAGAGGGTGCGTAGTTGGCAAGGAAAATTGGATATTGAACTAAAAATGAAAATATGTGTGCATAGTTATGTAGATGACTGCATGGGGGTGGGGACGGTGAAGATGAAAAGAAAACACGTGCGTTTAAATTTCCTGCTAGAAGAGGGTCCAGCAACAAGAAAATGTCGGACTTGAATTAAGTCCAACTGAAGATAAAGGAGACAAACAAACAAGGCCGATAATTATATATATATATATATATATATATATATATATATATATATATATATATATATATATATATATTATGGCATAAAAAGCAAGAAATTTTACATTATAGTCCATGATAGATTTAAAATAAAAACAAAAACATACACACCAGTCGACCGGTTTCGTCCCCTCTCATCAGAACTGTTAACGGGGAACACAAATTATGAAGAGAAAAAAAAAACGAAAGTCGGTCATGGATGACGTGATGAATGGACAGGGAGAAAAAATATAATTATAAAAGTTAAACCAACCAAGATGCTAGAAGCGCAGCACAGCAAGTCCAAGCAAACAATCTCTTTTTTTACAAAGAGCAGGTCGCCTGGACCTGATGAACAGCGTCTCCCACACCTTAAGATGGAATAATGAGTGCGAACTGGCCAAAACGGAAAACAAGTTCATACTAAAATCCATCGCACAAGTGGGATTCTTTATAAAGTGATCCGCAATCGAATACCCATACGTGTTACGAATGGTATCGCCCAACGAAAAATTTTTATTCAGTATTATAGCATGTACGTGTTGTTCAATTCTAACGTCCAAACGCTGTGTCGTTCTACCTATGTAGTCGCATCCACAACCCCATTTGAAATAGTAAGTAACAGAATTAATATGGTGAGGGGTATAACAACTTTACTCATAGATGAAAGTACGGACTTAGTTTGAAAAACAACACGAACGTTCGCTGCAAAATAAGACTCACGTGAACTGCATGAAATACGCTTGGCGAAGGATTCACTAATCCTACCCAACCACGGTAAACGAAGATAAACCGGACATTTATCCACTATAGCAGGTTTGATTTTATTGAACCTAGCAGTCTTATCCTGAATAACAGTTAAACAACTGATTTCAAAAAGAGTCCCATCGAGTATAGAGACCTGTAAAGGTAGACTTCATATAAACAGAAGTAATAAACGAGGAAGGAGTTCTTTGAACAAGAACATCTAAGAAGGGCAACGAACCATTGACCTCCTTATCTACTGTAAATTAAAGGGCAGGATGAACACCGTTGAGTAAGGAAAAAAATTGATCCACTTCCGATTAATGGCTAAACACACAAAAAGTGTCATCCACATACCGAAATTAAACCTTGGGCCGGGCAGAACCTAACAAAAGGCTTTCCTCGTAAAAACCCACACAAATATTTGCCAAAACAGGACCCAAAGGGGAACCCATCGCTACACCATAGATCTGACGATACATGATATTGTTGAAACTAAAATCGACAAACATAGTGGCAAATTTCATGAGTTCAACAAAAACATCTTCAGGTATGTTCAGAGGAGTCAAATCACTACGATATAACATATCACTACAAATATCAATAGTCTCCGATAAAGGAACACAAGTGAAGAGGCTACAGATGTCAAACGAACACATAAATCCATCAGTGGCATCACAATTCCGAATGAAAAAAAGAAAACGAATCTGATGAGAGGGGTCGAAACCGGTCGACTGGTGTGTGTTTTTGTTTTTATGTTAAATCTATCATGGCCTATAATATAAGATTTCTTGCTTTTTATGCCATAATATGTTTCTGTACTGTTTCAAAGATATTTATATATATATATATATATATATATATATATATATATTAAACAAAACAATTACAAAGCAAATAGACAGTTAACATTGTGTTTGTGTGTGAACATTTGTGTGTGTGTGTGTGTGTGTGTGTGTGTGTGTGAACGTGCGTATTTTGTTGAATCTTCGTATTTTGGAAAATTGCGTAAGAGTTCGTACGTACGTGAATGCGTGAAATATTATTCAACGTCTGACCGCAAGGTCGAGACGATAATTCTCTGGGACTGTATTTTGCAGCAAGAAGAGAGAAAAAAGAGAAAAAAAGGCAAACTCGTGTTTGCTATTTATAGATAATGTAATCACATGACAGGCTCACAGCGCCTTGGCGGTAAACTTGACTTAGTGACGCGTTGGAAAAATATATTGTGAGTGGCAACCACTTGTGTGTTTATTGACCAATTAGAAGCTGATATTTCCTGAAAAATATTTACTAAGCTGAGAAGGCTCTTGGGATCCGATTCTCCCAAAAGAGCACAAAATCGACTACATGAAAATATAGCGATTATAAAATTGTCGCATAGCTGCGATTTGTAAATTGTCTATTACAAAGTAGTGTTGATTTATTATCCAATGAATGCTTCTTGTTGTATAATTTGAATTTGTGTATGTATGTATGTGTGTGATGATCATCATCATTACAATTATATTTCTTTTTTTTTTAATGTTAAAGAAAAATGACGAATGAAAATTATCATGAAGAATCTTCATGGTCTGATGATTGAACTGAATCTTGAAGCAGACTGTCGCAACTTGGTGTTGACCCCAATGGCCACATTTACATATTCTCTAGAATTGGAATTAAATTTGAAAGTAAGTGTAAATAGCCTCGTGTTTCTATTTCTTTCTTGATTACTGAATGTTTTGTCTACATTTATTTAAGTTAAATGATGTGGATTTAAACTTTTGACTTCCCAAACCTTGCCTCTGGTTTTCAATAAAACATGATATTTTGTCTAGAACTGAAATTCATAAACATTTCAAAGCGACATCTAGAAATGGCTAAGATGTAGCCATGTCTACTGATCGGATACTGTTCTTAATGATTGAGACGTTCCGATGTATTTGAACAAAATCAGCAGATTGTTTAACTTTTTATGGCTTATGAAACATTTCTGGGTTATTCAAAGCCGATATATAGTTTTTGAATAAACATTTTTTCGAGTGAATATAGCAGTAATAATATTTTTAGAATAAGAATGGATTCGCTACATACAGTTCCTACTATTTAACCCACACCCGAGGGAAGGTGATGGATTTATACCACTCCCATTGGTATTTACGCGTAAGTGAAGGTAACGAACCTGACTGAAATTCGAACACGGATCTCCGAATTCGAAATCTGTATACCTTACACTACTCGCATTTCCGCACACGAAAATTAGAAGATTGTCAGTTGATTTATTGAATCATTTTAGTAATGAAATGACAAATATTTGCTGAAATCCCGAATAACCAGTTGGTTGGCTGATTTATAGAGCTTATCAAACCTTCGATGATTATTTAAAGCTAGAAAATAATTTTAGATTATAAGAATTTTTTTTTGTTTTGATATAATAATGGTTTACTGATACAAGTCTTACTAATTAACCTATAGCTGGGGGGAGAGGAGGTGGATTCATAAATTTCCCAAGGGTATTTGCGCGTAAGTGAATATAATTGGAATTCAACGGGAATTGGAATTCAGTTCTTATGATTCCTTGCCATTATCATTTACACCACTCGTCCATCCAAGCTTAGAGTACCCATCTAGTCATTGTCTACGTTCGATGTTGCTTAACTTCGGTGATACTATGGGAAACTGTGCTTCAACGTTATATGCCCAACGGAATTTTTTTTTAAAAAGAATAACGATGTAATTTTTAGATACAAGGTCTTACTATATAACCCATATCTAAGGGAAGATGATGGGTTCATGCCTTTCCAAAGGGGATTTGCGCGTAAGTAAATGTAACGAACACGACAGAAATTCGAACACGGATCTCCGATTTCAAAGTTAGCACTCATTAGAGTATACGCATTTCTACACACGAAAATTGGATGATTGTCGACTAATTTGAATAAAACTCTTTTGGATCACACACACACACACACACACACACACACACACACACACACACACACACATATATATATATATATATATATATATATATATATAAAAAGGCTCAGACATTAATATATCATGGTTATAATTTATTACATTGGGAAATATATATATATATATATATATATATATATATATATATATATATATATATATAAATTCTTTTTTTAATTTGTAGGTCTGAAGAATTGTATCGTGATTATGAGTATTAATGTTTGAGCTTTTATATTATATTCTTACTCTGTTCTGACATTAAGTTCTACCTGGATTCTATCCTCTTGGAAATTTATAAATATATATATATATATATATATATATATATATATATATATATATATATGTGTGTGTGTGTGTGTGTGTGTGTAGACAGTTGTTGATAATATTAGTGGTCAATAGATATATATATATATATATATATATATTACCAATATCTATCTATCTATCTATCTCTCTCTTTCTCTCTCTCTCTCTCTCTCTCTCTATATATATATATATATATATATATATATATATATATATATTTAATGTTAATGTCGACATTTATGAGTAAAAGTACTAAAGATAAGGGATAGGGCGTATGTTCACAGAAAATTGACAGAGGTCAACGCCGATTGGCCACAATCTGTTTTGAATACAATGTTTAGGCCTGAATATATATATATATGATATAACGATATATATTTTATATATCAAGAGACAACGTCCACAAACCTAGCCCGATCATATTCAAATAGATTAAACGCGTCACAAGAAAATTTTTTTTCTTTTTTCTTAAAATGTACTAGTATATATATATATATATATATATATATATATATATATATATATATATATACGTGTGTGTGAGTATATAGATACTATATTAAAATCTGTCTTTATATACCGATATTAAGTTTTAATTTTGTGTGTATCATCTTGTAAGGGATATCAACCAAATTAGACACAAGAAATGTGTTAGATAAGCGGGAACGTTAGCAGGTGGCTGAATTTTTGAAACGCTCACAAAGGATCATTATCAATGCGACTAGCTCAGCAAACGAGGGCGTTTAACACTATAATCCTAAAAAACAAAGACAAAACAAAAAAAACAAAAAAAAAACGAATACCGTGCTTGGGTGCTTTGAGAAAAAGTTTGGCAATAAACTTGCGAGAACGTTTGAAGGGACACGTAATTTTTGAAAGCAAACGAACTTATTATATTTTTTTTTCCTCATCTGCACTCGTTGTTTGCCTTTCAACAGTAACGGAAAAGCAAACATAATCAAAAGGAGGAACTAACATTAAAAGGAAGAAAAGAAAAAAACAGAAAGAAAAAAGATGCTCGTGATCGAAAGAAACTGTCAACTGTTGTATTTCACTCACGGTTTATTAAGTGATGGCGGCATTCAAAAAAAAAAAAAAAAAAAAAAAAACAAACAAAAAAAACAATGTCATGATAACGAAGAGACCAAAGGAAGAAAAACGAACACATTCGTCTTGAATAAAGAATTTTGGCAGAATACATTTGAAGCTTTGAAATAATGTACTAAAAAACTCTCAGCCATACAGAATCGAGAACAGGAGAACCGGAAATAGATATTTACACATGTTAGTCATCATAAATTTTACAAGAATATGAACGAAATATTTCTTATTGCTTACAAGTAAAAAAACGGACAGCTATTATCTGTTTACCTATACCGAGCCTGTCGTCAATGTTTTTTTTTTCTATTTTTTTATGTGCCATGACCTTTCAGCACATAGGCGATCATAGCTCTCCACCTCTATCACTTGCAGCTCTCAACATGTTCCTCTCCTCTGCTTTCTCCCCCAGAGCACGTCCTATCATCCACTTGCTTAAGCCCTCTGAGTATGTCACGCGTTGTTTTCCCTTGTCTCTTGTTCCCTGTATTAGACCCGTGAGTATCAGATTCTCCAGGCTCTCCTTCCTTATTATTTGTCCCAGAAAATTCAGCAGCCTCTTCCTGTATGTATGTATGCGCGCGCGCGTGCCTGTGTGTGTGTGTGCGTGTGCACGTGTGCGTGTGCGCGTGTGCGTGTGTGCGTGTGTGTGTACGTGTGTGTGCGTGTGTGCGTGTGTGTGTGCGCGCGTGTGTGTAGATATTTTATTAAAATCTATGTCTTTATATACTGTTATTAAGTTTTAATTTTTTTCAAAAAATGTATTGCTGGTCATAAATTTTTTTTATACAAAGTATAAGTTTTCTCCATGTTTGCATCCTCTCTAAGACCTCATCCTTGCTCACACGCTCGGTCCATGATATCCTTAGCATCCTTCTGTAGAACGACATCTCCGTCGCCTCGAGTCACTTTTTCATCATTAAGGAAATCGTCCAACATTCGCTGCCGTAGAGAAGGAGAGCTCTCACGTAACAGCTCAGTATTCTTTTCTTTGTTACTAAAGAAATCCTCCTGTCTCGCAATACTCTGCCCAGCTTTTGGAATGCATACTTGGCCATCCTAATACGTCTATGGATCTCAGTGTCGCACTTACCGTCCTCTGTTAAAACGCTTCCCAGATATTTAAAATTCTGTGTCTAATTGCTTCTAGGTTTCCCGACCTGAAAAATCTCATTTTGGGCTCATCGAAGACAAATATTTCGTTGTCAATATTAGCATTTGAAAAATATTTATCCAGTTTACTTACGTCTTCCCTAGCTGAGAAACAAATCTCTTTGGCTTTACAACTGTGTCATTTCGCCTCTAACACGCGTATTTTTTATTTCTTTAAAACTAATCTTGACATCAATTCGAAAAGACGCTCTTCCTCCCCACTATAATAAATTTGTTATTTATTTATTTAAAAGTAGTTGTAGCTTGCATTACGTAGCAGGAACTAATCAAAGATTAGATGTCAAGATGAGCCAACACGTTCCTACGAAAATTCGTAATTCTAATTATTTACCTTCGGTCGTTCTGAGTAATAGATACGGGGCCTCAATTGCAGAACATCTTATAAATAACCATAATTGCGCTTCTAATTTTAGTGTTGACTCGTTTTACATCCTTAGCAAGTAGCACTATTGTTACCGTTTAAAAGTTTTGGAGGCTATATATGTTAAATCTCTGAGACCTCTCCTTTGTAATTAGCTTGTTTTGTTTTATAGCATATCAATCTCAATGGGTTATTTAATGCCGGAAAAATTTTCATTGTTGGTAATATTTTATTCCAAAAATTTATTTCTGCTAATATTCTTTTCCAAAAATCTATTTCTGGCAAGAACTTTCCTTCGCTGGTAACATTTTTTCTTCAAAAATGTATTGCTGGTCATAAATTTTTTGTACAAAGTATTTCTGGTATTAAAACATATTTGTACACATTCGTAGTGTTTTGATCCGAGTTTGGGGCTTAACTATTTGCCCATCACTGGCACCCTAACAGGTGTTACCACCCGGGGTCAGAGTGGACCTGGGAACACCAGCAATTAAGAGGTGGTTCCATGCTCCTCAAAACCTCCTGATCAGAGGCCTTGCTGCTGGATGTAGTTTAATGTCTTACCCAGGATGCAGATGTAGTTTAATGTCTTACCCAGGACGGCTTCTGTGTAAACAGAAGGATTATTTACTAAGCCTTCATGAAATTTCAATTTAATAATTTTTTTCCTGTATCTTTCCCTTTCATAGACTATTTATTTTTATAAATTTACCTCGATTTAGCTTAGATGAGGGAAGTACGAAACCGGTTAACTAGCCTTTTTATTTTTTTTATTTTTAATATTGCATTATGAGTATAAAAAAATATAATTGTTTTATTGCCATTATAAATTATTTTTTATAGCTTGCCGATGCTGAGGTGTTATGGAGGAAGAGCACAATAGACAAAGGAGTCTTGAAATCCACAGAGATAATATCTAGCAAGTCCATTGCTACAGTATAGTGTGTACCAGATTCAGGTGACACCAGACAGATGGCCATTTGTCAGACTAAGCTAGGCTTAACAGATATTTATGAAAATACCTGGAAGCCTTTTGTTTGGGAAATACATTTTTACAAGTTAGACAGTATGGAAGTGTAGACTCGTGAAATTGACACACTGATACTTTGACTTAATCCATCAGGACAATAGACAATTAGCTAACATTAAAGTTTATTACAGTACAAAAAGAGATATATCAAAATAATAATAATAATAATAATAATAATAATAATAATAAGGGTGTACGGTGCTGGCACCCACTGAATATAAAACCCGACATGACAGAGTGGGCCAATATCTGCACTGGAAAATCTGCAAGTTCTACGGGAAGAAAACTGAAAGAAACTGGTATGAACACCACCCAGACCCGGTTACGGAGATAGGACCTGTTACAATTCTATGGGATTACACAATACACACTGACCGAACAATCAAGGCCAATCGACCAGATATTGTTATTAAAGACCACAAACAAAAAACGGTGCCTCCTTACTGATATGGCAGTCCCTGCTGACTGCAATGTATCTTTGAAGATATTCAAAAAGTTGTCAAAGTACAAGTACCTTGAAATAGAAATCTCGAAAATGTGGCATATGGGAACATCAACAATCCCTGTTGTAGTTGGAGCCCTAGGACTGGTTGGAAAATATTGCAGTAGACTAATTGAAGGGATTCCTGGAAGTCCATGCCTCAAGGAGATACAAAAAATTGTTCTGACAAGTACAGCCCATACTTTACGAAGGGCTTTATCTATGTAATTTTTTTTTTTTTGTCAGTGGAAAGTGTCATGACGCCATTTCTAACCTTAGGTCCCTGGGCGGGACCCGGAAAGAAATGTGTAAACGCCAGAAATCAAAGAAAATAAAAATAATAATAATAATAATAATAATAATAACAAAAGCAACAATAATACATACATATATGGTGGACTTTAACTTGTAACCTGTCAGATTTCTTTTAGTTTGGTTTGCTTTGTTTTACGATATATCAAACTCAATGGATTATTTAATGCCAACAAGTTTATTATTGCTGGTTATATGTTTTTCGTCTAAAATATATTGCTTGTAAATGTATTACTGGTAATTTTTTTCCTCAAAAATGTATTGCTGCTGATATATTTTTCCTTCAAAAACGTATTGGGAGTAATATTTTTTACAAAAAAGTATTGCTGGAAATGATTTTTTTACAAAGTATTTCTGGTCTTAAAACCTATTTTTACACTTTCATCGAGTTTTGACCCCAGTTCGGGTGTTAACTATTTTTCCATAGCTGGAGCACTAACAGGTGCTACCACCCCAGGACAGTGGGGGACCTGGAAACACCAGCAATTAAGTGGTGGCTCCACGCTACTCAAAACCCCCTGATCAAAGACCTCACTGCTTGATGTCGTTTATTGTCTTACTCAGGACGCGCAACCGTGTAGGATCATTTCTAGAGTCTAAGAAGTCCTTGTGCGTCAAAAGTTGATAAAGCTTTGCAGAGGGTAACCTATTTTTCCGTGCAATTCACTGTGTCCCAACAGAGATTGGGATGACCAGAAAGGAAGAAGAAGAAGAAGAAGAAGAAGAAGAAGAAGAAGAAGAATGAAAGCAATGGTATTATAGATGTATCGGTGGGTATTAACTGAAATATACATTTTCTTATCAAGCCTCATAAGTGTATAAGAGGAATTTCCCAATATGTAATCAAGGACACAAGACATCAAATTTCTGATTTTTAAATTATATATATATATATATATATATATATATATATATATATATATATATATATATATATATATATCGTTTAAAGACGACTGAGATTTAAGTATATGATTTAATTTTTCTTGTGTTCGTACATGCGTTTTCTTTTTGAACACAATGTCTGTAAAATCTGCCCAAAATTCTGAATATCTGAGCGCTTTTGGCTATTCTTTTAGCCATTTTCAAGGACAGTTTTATTTTTTTTTCATTTTAACTGAATATGTGGGATTTTTTATGTATGTGTCTTGAGTTGTAGGAATGTTTTATTTTCCAAATAATATATATATATATATATATATATATATATATATATATGTGTGTGTGTGTGTGTGTGAGCGCTCTCGCATGTGTGTGTGTGTGTGTTTTGAAATGAGGCTACGTAATGCAAGTATCAACTATGTTCTGAAAGTGCATAGCTTATAAAGATATATATATATATATATATATATATATATATATATATATATATTTATTTATTTATTTATTGATATCGCCCTGAATAAGGAATATAAATTAGGTTAAATAACCGAAGGTCAAGACGTTATATAAAGCAAAGAAAAAGATTCTGTGGAGCGGTATTATCACCTCTATCTAGAGTGGGAAATAGCATTTAAAAGGCAAAGATACCATGTGAGTATTTTTAATGGCTTTATATAATAATATACAGCGATAATTTATGAAAAAAGAACTAAAAGAAAAGCCTGAAAACTTAATTACGCAATTGACATGATACTTGCGATTTTATGTAAAATCACTTTAAATAATTTTAAAAATACTGGGTCTCCCTCAAAATTCGATATTATTTCGCAGTCCAATAATTTTGAAAATTCTCGTTGAAATACCCTCAAATTTTCACAGAATTTTATAGAAATAGATCAAGATTTTATATTTAATGATTTATTTTCGTTCTGTTTTCAGGTTGAGCCATGTCGTTTACTCCCAAAGATAAGCCACTTTGCGTCTTGGAATATGCTTGCACACACTCACCCAAGCAGCGTGCCTTCAATGCAAAATTTGGAAAAACTTCATCAATTGGCAAACAAATTTGAACTTGGTACCAAAAATTTAAAGAGGAAGGCTGCTTATGCAGAGCTAAAACATTTGGTAGACCATCTTCAACATTAACGTGTTTGGCAAGAGCTTAACTACCTAATTGACGTGTGCCGTTTCACAGGCGGTGCTCATATTAAACACTTATAAAATCGGTCCCATCATAAACGTATGATGTTCAACGCCTAAACTGTTCAATTTCATTGTGCTAGACTTAGTAGTTTTCAAGATAATTGCTTTTAAAATGATGACAAATTCTTTTGTACTTTAAATTATTTTCCTATGTTTGCATATGACAAAATGATATATTCAAATGAAAAGGAGGAGGAGAATTTGGACAGAGGAGGAGGAAAAAACTGAAGAAGAAAAGAGATAAGGAAGATGTGAAAGAAAGAAAAAATTGTAAATATGGAAGAAAACAAAGAGAATGTGAGAGGAGATGTATATATATATATATATATATATATATATATATATATGTGTGTGTGTGTGTGTGTGTGTGTGTGTGTAAGAAATTAATTAAAAAAGCAGGACTACATTGAAACAAAATAAGCAATGACAAGTGCACGATTCTATTTTTGTAATTTCTCTTTATAATGCGTTTTCTCGGCCTTTTAGCTAAGAGCAAAGTGTAGTATCTGGACTTCACTGCGTTACTGAAACATATAATGACTTAATGCAACTCTATCATGTGTTTCAGTGTCGGGGTCAAAGATCCCACATTAGAGACATATCAGCAGACAAGCTTCTCTACACACCGAAACCAAAAGTATCAAATTGATAATTGCCCCCCCTCAGTTAAAAAACGATCCACAATCTCTCACAGGATTAACAATCGGTATTACCACTATCCTACCGAGGACTCAGCAAACGGATACTTTTAATGATGTTCCCTTACATCTAGTAGACCATCTTCATCATTAACGTGTTTGGCAAAGTGGTGACTTGA